>JANTQB010000006.1:0-335970 GCA_032988175.1 Myotisia sp. PD_48 | reverse complement strand
ACCCGCATAGCTGCCGCCAAGGCGGCTGGGACGGTGTATGACTAAATCAAATCAATCAAATCAATCAATCAATCAGTCAACTAACTATATAATGGTATCACTAATTAAATAAAATATAATAAAATATAAACAACAAACATAAAGCGTTTAAAAAAAAAAAGGAAAAAAACACAACTCCATTCTAGGTTCTCCATCCTGGGATCGCTCCCATCTCAGTTCATCGAAGACCAAGGGAATACCGCACAAACAACGTGTTGATGAAATGTTCGTGTCGTATCCCAGGGTGTCGACACCTTTCAAACTCTTCCAGGGCTGCTTGGATCGAAATCTTCTTGCGCTCAATCAAATATGACACAATGAAAAACCCTGTCCGGTTGAACCCATAATGACAATGCACAGCAATCAGAGGCCGCTGAGCTGTAACTAGTTGTGAAATCCCTTCCTCAAGATGATCGACAAGTGTAATGAAATCGCGAACTTCATCCATTGTCGGCGGGATTTTAGAGACTGTTGGAAGCTTAAAGTACTGTATTCCGTTTCTCTCCAGCTGGGCTGGATCATACACCGGGCTTTCATGGCTGATGTCAATGATAGCGTAGATTCGGCCTTGCCATTCTTGGGCAAATGGTTTGGGAGAATGCTGCTCATCAACCTCCCGCAATGTTTTCAAGGCGAAGAATGTGTTACAAATCGGTTCCGATACGGGTCTCACTGCTTGCCATTTTGCGAGGTTCTTCACATCCCATTTCCCAGATGTTGTTAAGTGTTGCAGCTGCCAGCCTAAATCCAAACGCTTGTCGATGCTGGTGGCAAGGAAGTCTTGGATAAGGCCAGAAAGTGTTCGGTATATATCACGCTGATACAGAACCGCATGGGAGGCCGGGCTCGGGAATATGAACGCACTTACAGATTGCTGATCATTTAGTGTCCGTACCAACTCGCCGACTTTATACTCGTTTTTGTTCCATCCAGCGAGTTCGTTGTTTTGATGTTCATTGAAATACTGTAGAAGTTTTGCAACCTCCACAGGCTTGGTAACTTCATCACTATCTCCCCCAACAAAAAAGAGAGGAAAGTGTAATCCTGTCCAAATTTTCTGTCCAGGAAGCCCGCTCACTTGTTCTCCAGAATCATTGAAGTGGGGAAGCGCTCCCCACGCCATCCTCCTCCATACGGGAGTTCGGCTTTGTTCATTAAAACGGAGTTGTAGTTTTCGGGTCTCAATGTCGGCCTCTTGGCCAACAAGTCTGTTCACGCTAGTACTGTTGGGGCCCCCTCGTCGGTCCCATCTTCGGAACAGATTAAAGATGAACCCAGGGACTTTCAGCAGCCTCTTCAAGACCACAACTTTGTCCATAGGCGGTGGTGCAGCTATGGGGCAGATAGCAACCAGTCCAATGATATGCTTTCTAACTTGAGAAATAACAGGCGATTCGGATGAAGCAATGAGAGCAGAGATCGAGCAGCCCATACTATGAGCCACTAAAATAACTTCCTGCCCACGCGCGACATCCCGATGCTGTTCTATAGCGAGTGCTACAAGGGTGGCAAGTGCTTCAATAGAATAGGCTGACCAGCCCCTCGGAGAAAAAGAGGAAAGCCCAGCACCCGGGAGGTCAACACCGAAGCATGGGGCAATATTGATCAAAGTTGTCAAGAGGGGGTTAAATTGTGCGAGACATCCTCCAAGCCCATGGATAAACACTAAAAGTGGGAGAGGTTTTGGATCACAGGGAAGTTTATCAATATGAGGATGAGGGTAGAAAAAGGTGCGAATACGAGGATAAGTAGCGATGTCAGTTGTATAACTTGGATAAGATGTATGTTTTTTGAGGAGCCCAGGATCCAGGTCATTCACTTCAGATCACCGGAGCGAGTTAGTTGGTATTGACAATAGAACGTGGCAGTTGTACCTCACTTCGAAAATAGAATGTAGAATGGAAGAAAAAAAAGTGGGAACTCACCATCTCGTTTCATCTTTGCTCTAGGGGAGCTTTTCGCAATTCCATTGGCATTAGGTTGAATGTCTTTCGACGTCTTTTGTAGATTAATGACATTCCCATTGGCTAGATTAGGACTAATCTTCTTGCCATCAGCAGCCAGTTTAAATCCGGGTCGAACGTGGCTGAAATAGATGAATGTGGTTATTCCGCATCCCGCTAAAATGAAGAAGATAGCGCTAGTCGATGGCGTGTAGTAATAGCCTGTCACATCGTCACGCTCGAAGCTCCTCTTTAAGAAACCGATATTCATACGATCGAGTCCATGGGAGAGGGTTGAACCATCTAGAAGACGGGCGATTTGATCTTTGCATGGCATCATGGCATTTTGAGCCAATTCGGTAAGTTGAGATATCGTGGGTATGGAAAGTTTGAAGAAAATTGTATCCGGCATCATCCAGGAACGTTAGGCACACCGTGAGTCACACGGTGTATGATTGACAAAGCTGACAGACAAGGAAAAAGAAGTAATCCGGCCAACAGGTCGATCTGTCTTGAGATTTGGGTATAAATAACAGTGAATAAGGACAGCTGTCGCGAAATCCACCGTGAGGTTGGCGCTAAAGATCCAGCACAGAGAAAATTCAATATAGCAGCAGCCTGGAGCCTACAGGTGTTCCCTGCGTTTTCATATTCAGAACTGCAGGTTGGTGTTGCAGCGGCCCGGAAGCTGTAACTAACGGAGACTGCGCTCCAAGCTCCATTGAGATGGAAAGACAAGTAAGCGGTTGTTCTTGCCGTTATTCAACCAGACGTTTCTCTTGATGTTGTTGATGTTGTTGTATAGTTACGTATATTCCAGAAAGGGATGTACCTAGGCAGCACGTGATAGACATCAAATGTACTCACGCTTGGCGCCAAGCCATCTTTGACTGTTTGAGGAAAAAACAAACAATCCACAATCTCAACTCATCTCATCTCAATCAATGTACTCCGTACGGAGCACGGAGACATTACGGAGGACTGATTTGCACCAAGTCTCGTCTGATTTCGATGTCCGACATATGGAGGGCATGAAAGAGAATTTGAGATGGAAACCTTCCATGCTCATGGCCATGATGGCTGCATGAAAAAAAGATAAAACCACCCATCCTCGAACTCCTTGCTTGCGAAAACTAAATTCTTTGAATTGAGGAGTAGAAAAAGGGGAGACAAAGGAAGAAAGGAAAATAAAAATCAAGAAAAACAAGAAAAACAAACCATATCACGAATCGGAATCCCAGGAGGGGAACAAATACCAACGAATCATCCCACCAGATTAAACTCTCTTCTCTTCCAATGGAGGGGAACCAAGAACAAGGATAAATTATAACAATAAAATACTAGTTAAACATATGAAACTAACTATTATATGGCATCTGCAAACATCTCCACGGAGAAAAACTCCTACACAGTTCGTTATCTTGCAATTATGATCTTTGGTTCAAGGGTATTTTGTTTAAAACATATCAGTCATGGCCCCATTGGAAGCATCGCCAACTAATCTAGCATACTTTGCCAGCACACCGCGGGTAACTTGTGGCCTGGGAGGTGTCCAGCTCTTCATCCTCTCCGAGATTTCTTCATCTGAAACAGCCATGGATATCTCATTTTTCTCCGCATTGATGGTGATCACATCGTCGTCCTTCACAACAGCAATAGGCCCACCCACCGCGGCTTCGGGGACGATATGTCCAACGATAAACCCATGGCTTGCACCTGAGTATCTACCGTCCGTGATTAGGGCGATATTCGTGAGCTTCGCGCCCATCAGAGCAGCACTGGCTTTGAGTTGTTCTGGCATCCCTGGGCCTCCCTTGGGACCTTCGTATCTGACAACCAACACGTAGTTCTGATCTCTTTGGATTTCTCCTCTCAATAGGGCATCGTTCAATTCATGCTCCTTGTTGAACACACGAGCCTTTCCGACGAATTTCGTACCTTCTTTCCCAGTGATCTTGGCGACTGCGCCCCCCGGAGCAAGGTTGCCTCTGAGAACTTGAAGATGGCCTGTCGCTTTGATTGGGTTGCTCAGGGGGCGGATTATATCCTGCTCGAGTGGAAGGGAAGGGAATGAAGCAATATTTTCGGCAAGGGTTTTACCTGTCACGGTCGGAATATCTCCGTCAAGTAGCCCTGCGGCCACAAGCAATTTTTGAACGGAGGGGATGCCCCCGATTTCGTACAAATCCGCCATGTAGTATTTTCCACTGGGAGAAAGGTTGGCGATAAAAGGAATTTTGTCGCTGACTCTCTGGAAATCATCAAGTGTCAACTCTATGCCGGCAGATCTGGCCATGGCAATGAAATGGATAACGCTATTTGTGCTTCCACCAAGAGCCATCGTCATAACCAGCGCATTTTCAAACGACCGTTTTGTTAATAGGTCACTTGGTCTGATGTTTTTTTCTATGCAAATTTTAATTGCTTCCGCCGCCTTAACACATTCTCTCATCTTTGAGGGCGCGGGAGCCGGGGTAGATGAGGATCCGGGCAAAGAGAGACCCATTGATTCGATGGCTGTCGCCATGGTGTTGGCAGTGAACATTCCAGCACAGGCCCCAGCGCTTGGACATGCATGTCGCTCAATGTCCTCCATGATTTCGTCTTTGGTTTTGCTCTGATCACCGCCGTCATCGGGTTGTTTAAGGGTGTCGTATGCATATGCGCCGGCTGCCTCAAGACATGTAGCTACGTTGATAGGACGGCGCAAGAGTTCTGAATAACCTATCTGGATAGTACCTCCGTATATCATCAAAGATGGTCTGTTATGTCTTGCCATTGCCATTATGCAGCCAGGCATATTTTTGTCACAACCAGGGATTGTGATGCATGCATCATGGGATTGAGCACATGTTACCGTTTCAATGCTATCTGCAATGATTTCTCTAGACTGGAGAGAGAACCGCATACCTATTTATCGAGTTAGCCGATTCTTGTATTCAATTCGGTACAGAAGCTCTGTGGTACAGAATTCCCTACCCTCGTGGCCCATGGTAATGGCATCAGAAACACCAATAGTATTGTATTGCCAGCCTAGCATCCCGAGATCCGAAATTGCTTTCTTGACTGTCTTTCCTAGATCTAACAAGTGCATGTTGCAGGGGTTTCCTTCCCACCATACTGACGCAACGCCGACGTGAGGCATAGTCTTCATGCTCTCCCGGTCAGGAACGCCAGCAGCGTATAACATAGCCTATTCCTGTCAGCCCAATCATTCTAGATAAGTAAACTAAGATGCTGCACAGAGAACGGAATTTACCTGGGCTGCAGGGAAATCATGACCCCTGGTGATGAACTGAGAATACCGATTCAACATCGGCTTGCCATCATCCCCTGTAGTACCAACAGGAGCACATGGAAATTCCAGGTATTTCGGCTCCTCACCGGGAGCTTTTTGCTCGCTAGAACTCATATTGTCTCGGTTGACCAGAATTAATACCAGCACCAGCACAAATGGAGGGGGTAAGTTAAGATCTAGGATTTTTCAAGGAGTTATTTTAACCGCGGGTGTGAAGTAATTAATTAAAATAGTTATTAACTATGGATCAATAAATTCAATGCCTGATTAGCTATCAATTGAACAACTCGACTGTTCTTGTTCTTCTCTTCAAATCAACCCCGCAACACAACCAGCTCAGTAGTTCACGGCCAAGTCAGCACCAATAAGCCGAGCCCGATTGGAGCATTCGGCGTTAAACCCGACCCAGCCAAACGTAATCCAACAGCAACCACCTTAGCAACATAATACTAACTAGTAATATTAAATAATAGATAGAACTCTTTTAAATAGACAGAATACCCCCCTATTATACCCCATGTTATACATCAAGTCCATAATTAATGTGTGGCTTGAGATGACCTCGGGAGTGAGAGATCTAGTAAGATTCTAGACCTCAAACATGTCATCAGAAGCTGTCATTATCCTGGAGGCCTAACTTTCCTTGTTGTCTACTCACACAAACGTCATAAAAACGTCATTTCCATACCTTGCCATCGAAAGAGCTTTTGCTTTTTTTTCCTCTTGCATCTGGGAACTGGTTGTTTATATACTCCGTTTGTCTGCAACGGAAAGAAAAGATAATATCTTCATTGTCTTTTCAAGCTCGATTCATCTACAAATCTTACTTTATACAAGTATGAGACCCCCCTTTTGAACATGAAATACCCCAATATCATAACGCTAAATAGTAAAATGGAGCAGAAAATCATCTTGAATCGCTAGAGATGCCAACTTCAAACGTTTCCAGCTGTGTTCGGACAGCTCAAGTCATTGGACTGACGTCCTCTGGTATGATCGCTGGTGAGCTATAACGCCCTCCCTGTTTAATAGATGAAGCCGATCAGCACAAGGAATGGCAGACGGCACGCAGACTTATCGCGCTATTCCACATAAAATTTCTCTCGCTCTCCCTCTCCCGCATTCTCTCTCTAGCACAATATACTAACCAGTCCCATCATGCTTTGGTTTTTCAATCTAGGTTCTATTCTGAACTTTTCTGCAGTTCTGATCCCAACCCTTGTCCTTCCGGCATCAAATGGGAAGGCAACGTATGACGCCAACCATAAACCTGGAGCTTCCATCTCTCACATTGCAACCCAATGGCGTCATGCCTACACCTTGGGTAAATCTACTATGCCCATTCTCGCATTGGGATCTGGCACGGCATATGCCTATCTTGCGTACTCATTTCGACAGGAAGGTACCCTGCGCGCCGCCGATGTGACCACCTCGAACTGGTATTTGCTGGCCGCAGGCCTGGTGTGGTCAATTATCCCGTATACCCTGCTACCTATGAACCAAACCATCAAGAAACTGTTGGGCCGTGCTTCGGTTGCCGATGCAGAGTCAATTACAGGTAAAGAAAAGGAAGTTCTGGGCAAGCCTGTTTCGAGAGATGATGTTGAGGTGTTGAATTGGTTGAAGAGTTGGGCTGAAATGAACTGTGTCCGAGGCTTGTTACCCCTGGCTGGAACTTTGGCCGCAGCGTATGCAACACTCTATTAAAATGGAGGAAAAAAACTGGGACAATCACGGATCCAAACTCCAATAATACGTGTGGGGGAGAAATTGGTATTTATCTTCTTGTATTTATAATCTGGTTGTAGATGGGGCAAGAAAAATGAGGAGGTGGAAAATGTATATAATCTCCCAAAAACATTCTGATTTGATTGCATTAATGGATAGTAGTTTCCGGTTGAGAACTAGAGTACATGTTGCAAGTCGAAACCTTTTGCGGGTCGACATGACTGGGTAATATTTAGTTAGCTATTTTTCATAATTATAATCCGACTGGACACTCGTGTCGTCGGTTTCATCTCTACCAACTGTTGCCCACGGACTGGTTTCATGCATACTATCATGCACCGTAGAGTCGGTGTCTGCAGTGTCCGAATCAACTGGGTCCGTTGTGTGCGTTGTGATAAACCCAACGTTTTTCCGACTAGTTGACTGTGTTTGTGACTCCTGAAGAACATCTCCATTCCACGGCCGACACTGTTTCACAAACTCTCCACATCGGAGACAACTCCATGCGTCCCCTTCTTCCGCCTCTAATTTCTGAGCAATGCAGCCGAAGCAATATAAGCACCCACATGGTACAGTTTCATATGGATTAGCGATATCCGTCTGTGCCGACCCAATTATACCACCAGACGAGGCAGCCGCGCCCATCACCTCGCTTTCAGATGATCCTTCGGGATTCTGCTCTTGGTAACATATTGGACACGTCCTCTCTGGGAGAAAACCCAATTCACCCTGGTTCTTATCTTTGGAATCTTCGTCGGTGGTACGGAGGGATGACATGGTTTTCCTCCAGGCTCTTGAGAGCCATCGGCGCCAGCGCCCTATCCCGACTAATGGCAATAAGAATAACAAAAATTCTGTAAATGCGTGCCAAACTAATTGTCTGTTGAGGTATTCGAAGGAAACTTCGCGACTAATCTGCATCGATGGCGGGGTTAATCGCATCCGGAGAATTCGGTCGACTAACGTTCGATATTTTCCGTTGACAAGAAAGACAAGAAATGATATGAGTGCGGCGGAGGAGTGTAGAGTAGAGAAGATCGATGTGATTTTGGACATGAGTTGGACATTAGCAGATGGCTATACCACTGTTAGAAACACTGGGGGATTGCTAATTATAAGGTGAGTGAGTATATAGGAGGTCAGGCATACCTCATCATAACCACCTTCTTGGTCTATCATCCAACTTTCCCATTTATCCCATGCATAACGGCCCCCGACAGTCAATAGCCCATAGAGTGACTTCTGCCACTTGGACGGAGATGCATATACGGGACCTTTGCTTCTACTATCTGTGTACCTTAGATTCTGTAGAGCAGCACCATATGAGGCATCATGATCCCATATGGACAGCTTGAAAAGAATTGCGCGGAGGAAGAGATCGATTTCGTGGCCCCAGTCTTCACGCATGTGGCGCTGTGGAAAAAACAAAAAGAAACGCATCAGCTTAGGGTAGTAAATAGGGGGAATGGAGAAAGAAAAAAGAAAGAATATGAAAGCAATGCCTAGCTATTACTAACATTGAAGTATTTCAAGCCTTCCCCAACCTGTCCTTTCAACAGGGATAAGAGCTCCTCATCGAGGAGTTCAGCGTCAACTTGGCCGACACGAAAAGCGGGCCTGGTGCCTTCTCTTCCCTTAACTGTATCCCATACTGCTAGACCTGTTGCCGGAACATTGGTCAGGGGATAGGGGAGGTTGCTGATTGCGGGAGGTATACGAGCTACTCTGTCTGAAGAACGGTTTCGGGCCTCAAGTTCGCGCTGGCGACGCCGCTCCAACACCCTTTCTTGGGCGGCTGCGAAGTTTGCAGAAGTCATCGCAAGACCATGTTGGGTTGGCAATAGTTAGAAATAGAAATTAAATTAACTGGGAAGTAGGGAAGGAATCTGGGAATCAAATCATCGGAAACTAATAACTTGTTCGTTAGTTATTCCCCAGTGCTTTGGAGCTGGGAAGAGTGACCGTTCGATAAGCCGAGGTCAAGGTGTCACATGACCGAGAGGCTCATCGCAGTATCAGCATTAAACTAAACACTCTTGAAGGGGCATTTCAGTCCATTCTTCAGACTCGACTAGGAACAAAGCTTCAGTTCATATTTGTTCCAACTAACTAGTCACCCTGGCAGTCAATGCTAGTTCTTTTCTATTGTGACAACAATGAGATAGGCTGTGTAGACCGTAATAATGCATATCTTTTGCCTCCCACCTTTGGCTCACTAGGGCCTGGAATTAATATGAAACCTTGGTCTAAATAAAGCACTTATGTGCATGTGGATGGTGCTAAGACTGGTATCCATATTAACTGGTCTTTGTTCAGCGTGGCACAATACAATGCAGAATATTAGGTGAATATGATTTACACAACCAAGTAGCACTCTTGCATGCTACCCTCCTAGGTACTGGGCTAGCTTACCAGCAGACCATTTAATACTATAAATCATTTGAATACCTGGCAATTTTATTCTTGCTAGGCATTAATTTTCATTATCTCACGTTTTACTCTAGACCTTGTTAAAATATTTACAAATCGTCATCTGCCACCGTGGATGGTGGGGGAAGGTATCTTAAATTAACACCATAAACATCAAATGCCTTTTTTTCTTCATGCCCAATGGCGACCACTACTGGAATGACCTTCCTTGAATCATGAACTTACTCTTGTATTCCTAGGCTCTCAGTGCTGTCAGACTCTTTAGCTTCTCCATCCAGCTCCCCAACAGCACTTTAACATCATGGCTGAGGGTCTAGTTGAAGTTGCAGGCGAAGCTAATCCGTTAACCCTCCAAAACATCATCCTTGTCTTGACAGCTGCAGCTTCATCAGTACCACAACAGGTGCAGACGGGCACCAAGCAGCTCCAGAATTGGGAGAAACGGGAAGGCTATTATCCTCTCTTACAGGTATTTCCTTACTTCTCGTTGGTTGGGGGTGAGGCAGACAAGTTGGAGATCGGAGGCTAATATACGCGTGTAATAACCCACAGGAGGTGTTTGTCACCTATACTCTCCCACTAGAAGTCCGATACCTTTCTATTATCCAGCTGAAGAATGGCGTCGATAAATACTGGAGAAAAGCAACGTCCAGGTATGACCAGCTGTCTCAGAGAATTGTCATGGAAATGCGAATCTAACCTTCAACATGGATCCAGTGCCATCAAGCTTCGCGATAAACAACAAATAAAAGAAAGGATAATACAAGCCGGAGTATCAGAGCCTGCTAACCAGCTTGCTCTTCACAATGCGTTGATTATCGCAAAAATATTCCGCAACGAATTCCCTGCAGACTGGTTTGTACCCAAAGAATCCTCCTGATATAATATTCCCGATGTATTATGCTGACCTCCTTCCCAACTTTAAAAATATTGTAGGCCCGATGCTTTCAATATCATTATTGAGTGCCTTCGCTCATCTATTCACCCTGATTCCGGTGCCAATCCCAATCCATTGCTCCTCTCACGTACCCTCCTCATATTGCTACAAGTGGTCAAGGAACTATCGACAGCGCGGCTGGAGAAGATTAAAAGGGGACTCTGGTCAGTCGCCCCGGAGCTGTTCCACATAGTTGCCAACATATACGTCGATAAGGTACAAAAATGGACTGGCATCTTAGAAGGTCGAGAAAGCGACGCAAGCGATGCTTTGCAGACTATCGAAACAAGTGTACTGGCTCTTAAGATCCTTCGACGACTTATGGTTTCTGGGTTTGAGTACCCCAACAGGGATTCTCCTGCCAGCAGCTTTTGGGCTCTCTCTCTTACACACCTGGGCAATTTCTACACGTTGCTACAAAAGGGATCCGCTAAGTCGTCTCCCGATATGGAGCGGTTGATAGGGAAACATATCCTTCAGTTCTCCAAGCTACATCTAGATATGGCCAGGACTCACCCTGCCGCATTTGGCCGGCTTCCGCAAACAATTGAGATGATGCAATCGTATTGGGGTTTAATAGTTGAGTTGGGGAAAAATTACGGCACAACCGATCTATCTAAACTGATTGTTGGAAGAGAAGGGGATGCTGATGACCAAGAGTCTCCCTTATTGGAGAAAATTGGCCTTAAAGCCCTTTTCCTACTTCGAACATGCGCAAAAATAGCCTTTTACGCGGTCCATACCTTCAAATACCAAGGTCAAGAATGGAAAGACGAGAGGGATCAAACTGTACAACTTTTCAAAACCCAGATGTTCAATGAGGATTTTGTTGTTCAGGTCATGGAATATATTGTTACTCGGTTTTTCGTTTTTAGGGCAAGCGATCTCCGGGAATGGGAAGAGGAACCTGAAGAATGGGAAAGGCGGGAAGAAGAATTGGCTGACGCATGGGAATTCTCGATACGTTCCTGTGCTGAGAAGCTATTCCTTGACTTGGTGGTAAATTTCAAAGAACTCCTCGTTCCAAAACTATTAACTGTCTTCTACACCTATGCCAGTAAGCTCCCCCTCCCAGCAGCTCACCACTCAATCGACCTGCTTCGTGCTAACAATCAAGTAGACACCCAGAACAAAGACATACTCTTGAAAGATTCCCTTTATTCGGCTGTCGGTCAAGCCGCCGCAACATTAGATAAAGAACTCGATTTCAATGCCTTTTTGCTGTCGACACTTGTCCCAGAAATTCAAATTCAAGAACCCGGTTATAATATCATTCGTCGAAGAATTGCTATACTTTTAGGGCAGTGGGTGCCTATCAAGCACGCTGACCTAGATAAAACAGCTATTTACAGCATTTTCCAGCACCTCCTAAATAAGGACGATCCAACCAATGATCAGGTCGTTCGCGTAACAGCAGGCCGGCAACTAAAGCTCGTGTTGAATACATATGATTTTTCCGCTGGTCTATTTCAACCATTTTCTGTACCAATCCTCCAAAGCCTTATGCAGCTCATACAAGAGGCAGCTTTATCCGAAACTCAAATGGGCTTGTTGGAGACTGTCAGGGCTATTGTAGTAAAGATGGAACGACATGTACGTATATTCTATCACCTCCTCAACCTAGGTCAATCTCTTACATTTATGATTTAGATATCTCCTTTCGCAGATCAGATAATATCAATGCTTCCAAGCTTGTGGGAAAAGTCTGGCGAGGAGCATTTGATGAAACAAGCTATTTTGACTCTCCTTACGGCATTGATCCAGTCCATGAATGAGGAGTCAACTAGATACCACTCCATAATTCTTCCACTCATTCAGAAGTCTATTGAACCGGGCTCGGTAAGAAACATTTTAACTCGTCCTCGAAAAGCTATCTATGGTACTAATCCCTTCGTCAGGACACTCTCGTGTATCTCTTAGACGAATCTTTAGACTTATGGGAGGCGGTTTTGTCTGTTACCCCAGCTCCGGCATCCCCCGAGCTCTTAGGAATGTTTCCTTTGGTTTTCTCCGTGTTTGAAATGGGAGATGCAGTTCGTGTGGCCCTCGATATCACTGAATCCTACATCTTATTAGCACCGAACGAATTTTTGAACGGTGATATATGTTTTAAACTTCTCTCAGTTCTTGAGTCTTTTCTTCATCCCAAATCTCATTCCCGAATCGGGATTGTGCCTTACATAGCAGAATTGCTCATCCGAACAGGCGAATATTCCACTGGAGAAAGTGAACAGGTGTATGCCTCCATTGCCAAAGCTTTTGTGGCCAGTTCATTCCTACCAACATCATTGGCTGAATTGCATGGCGCGTACAAAGCACGTATCGAAACTGGGC
Organism: Myotisia sp. PD_48; assembly: GCA_032988175.1. NCBI lineage: Eukaryota > Fungi > Ascomycota > Eurotiomycetes > Onygenales > Myotisia > Myotisia sp. PD_48. Next base: position 323,261 of record JANTQB010000006.1, on the reverse strand, counting down.
CAAATCGTACACGATCTCTACTCCACGGTGTTTCCGAAACCGATTATTTTTCCGTTCTTGCACGCCTTGCACTAGCCAGTCCTCTTAATTTTGTATCGGCCGTGACCTCCGCCATACCAGGAGAACCTATAAACCAGACGTTTAAGTGGCTGTTATCCGAATGGTTCTCCCATTTCGATCAGATCAGTGATATCAATAAGAAAAAATTGCACTGTCTTGCCGTAACTCATCTTCTCACCATGAATGGGCCTACGTCGCAGCCGCCGTTATATCTGCTCGATCATATGCAGTCATATCTCACGGTGTGGACGTCCCTGATCATAGAGCTCAGCGAAGGAGCAGATGATTCAGATGACCCGAGACAGGGGGATTACCTGGTCACTTGGAATAAACCCGACCAAACATACGACGCGGATGGGAAATACAGCGAAGGCGAACAAGCACAGCTCATTCGTCGGCGTGCATGGACTTTATCGGATCCTACATTCAAACTAAATATTCGGGATTTTGTCAGAGCACATCTCCATATAGTCGTGGATAACAGTGGGGGCCTTGAGCGGTTCCGGGCAGACTGGCTAGTCAATGTTGACAGCACGATTACACACGAATTCGGACAACTGGGTATATACTAAAGAGCTAGTTGACTAGGATTGTGTAGTACAGACTTGATACTCCGTAAAAGGTTCTCTGTCAGGATTCGTCCAGGGGCCAACCATAAACATATCGATTTAGCCAGCCGTTACGTATAGAGTGTAGGCCCTATAATAGTTCCCTATGGCCAGTTTTATGGATGATTTGTTGTTCAGAGGCCATATGCATATGTCCAGTTCTAATTTCCACAGAATACTACAAAACGAAGTAGAACTAGAACTGCTTTGTTTTGAAGAGTTCTGAAGAATAAGACTTTAGATTAATACTCTGTACGAAGCATGATAGTTCTATCTTATCCATGGATTATACGAAGTACAAATCTTTGCTTTTGTGGAGAGAACGGCATTGATATCACCCGAACAGGAAATTAACTATGGAGTAGTTAAAAGGCGGGGGGAATACGATCATCCCTCTCGGCTGCCTGGCTGGTATCCCTGCATCGGCCGACTCGTTGAGCCGTGTGCACAAAATAGGTGCCTTGTTTGAAAGGTCGATCCTACAGCTGAATATATTATTAATAGTGAGTGGTATGTATACTGCGGGGATAGGCATGTTACGATATCATTAGTTTTTTTTTTTTCCGTGATAGCTTCATAGTTACCTTAAAACTTCTTTAAAAAAAAATAAAGAAAACTACAAGCTTGCCAGTTTCGCGACCATGATTGACTCGATCCCGCTCATCATCAACAACAAACCCATCAAGACCTCGCGGATCTTTGACGTAGTCAATCCGCGAACAGGCAAACCCATCTACCAGTGCTATGGGGCATCCGTAGAAATCGCTAGGAGCGCTGCTGATGCTGCCAACGATGCGTTTGCAGCATGGTCACAAACCAAACCCGGGGTCCGGCGGGATCTCATGCTCAAGGCCGCTGATATATACATGCAGCGGAAGAAAGAGCTGATGGGCTACTGGCTAGAAGAGGTAGGGTCTGACCCAGCGTTTGGTGAGATTATATTCAGCATGGGGTATGGAATTTTAAAGGACTTTGCGGGGAATACGGCTGCGTTAGAAGGAAGGGCTCCCATATTAGGACGTGAAGGACAGAGTGGAGTGGTTTACAAGACTCCCTATGGGGTTATTCTGAGCATTGTTCCATGGTAAGTAAGGAGATATCTTTGGTGTCCCTTCTACTTGATGTGATTGTGTCTTGTCCCATAGCATGAGAGAGTAAAAGGGATACCAGAATCCATCCAACTGACCTTACACATGTAATAGGAATGCCCCCTTCCCGCTTGGCCTTCGAGCCATCGTGCTCCCCTTAATGGCCGGAAATACGGTAGTGCTTAAGGGATCCGAAATGGCTCCAAAGTCGCTGTGGGGGATATGGGATGTGTTCCGTGAGGCAGGCTTGCCTGACGGGTGTCTGAATATGGTCTTCCATCGCCCAGAAGATGCGTCAGAAATCACCACAACGTTAATTTCCCATCCGGCTGTGAGGAAAATAAATTTCACTGGCAGCACGAACGTGGGGAGCATTGTTGCGGCGCTGGCAGGCAAATACCTGAAACCCGTCCTTCTGGAGCTGGGTGGGAAAGCAAGCGCGATCATACGAGATGATGCAAAGATAGAAGAGGCAGCAAATCAATGTGTCCTGGCCTCGTTTTTAAATGTATTTTGTTTTATCCCTCCCTCTCTCTGTCCAAACATCTGGCTTACTTGCAAGGGGGGATTATTAGTCTGGTCAAATCTGCATGTCAACAGAACGCATCATCGTCTTACGGAGAATAGCACCACAATTTCGCACCGCGTTGATCGAGGCTGTAAAGCGGCTGCAAAGTGACAGGCCTGACCCGTCCGTTGTGCTAGTCAACGCCGCCTCTGCGGTTAAGAGCAAGGCACTAATCTCGAATGCACTAAGCCTGGGTGCAAATGTGCTGGTAGGCTCACATACTAACAGCCAAGAAGAGGATAAAGAATGTGCTGCCAGCATGCAGCCCATCGTTCTCGAGAATGTGACGCCACAAATGGACATCTATGCTACAGAGTCATTCGGGCCAACAGTGTCGCTGTACGTGGTGGACAGCGATGATGAGGCGGTTGCACTGGCGAATGATACTGAATATGGGTTGTCCGCGGCAATCTTTACAGAGAATCTAGCGATGGGGTTGAGGGTTGCGAGACAGCTCCAGTCTGGGTAAGGTTTCCCTCCCCGCACACCTGTGTTACTCTGGCTATAGATGAGCCGTCCTGATCTGATACATCTTTTTTTTTTTTTTTTAGAGCGGTGCATATCAATTCGATGACAGTTCATGATGAGGCCAGCCTCCCACACGGAGGTATAAAATGTAGTGGCTATGGACGATTTGGTGGTGCGCATGGGCTAGATGAATTCCTTTCTACCAAATCCGTGACATGGATGGATTAGAAGATTGATTGCTATGAATGATATGCCTTTGTGACACGTAATGTTCAAAGAAGGTTCCCTTGTGCAATCAAGTACTCCGTAGTTCTGTTAAATTTTTTCCTTCTCAATTCTGGCGCATCAAACGGGAGAGTGTCAGGCACCATGCACCAATTCAAACCAGATTTTAATTAATGGTGGATCAAGTTCACTAGGATGGAAGTTCCTGTTCAAAGCGGGTATTAAACCTGGCATTGTGTGAATCGGCGAAGTGGAGTATAAAGGTCGGAGACCCCTATTTGAGCCGCCGTGGTCCTGTGGACAAAATGAGACATTTGCAAGGGTATTTGACATAAAAATAAAGTATCTATGGTTAGCTCGCAAGATAATGTGCCGGAGACAAACATTCCTGGATGGCTGCATTGACTCTCGGAATTGCGACGGTATCATACATATCATGCGACTTAATGGCAAGGAGCATGACATGGGTCTCTGGCCAACTCATTTCGACAGCCATGCAATCCTATAATCACCCTATTACCTCACAGGATGTCGCGATCATATTATCGGTCTGGGAAGTTGACTCGAATATGTTTCGCTCGGAATTGATGCGCCAATTGATGCCAACAGGGCAATGCATGCGTTTCTGTGGATTTGGATGGAGGAGTCCCATCAAACTATTGACGATAAGCTTCCAACCAACCTGGGCTAGGCCATCGGTTAGAGTTGGTGTTGAATGGCCAGCTTATGGAGCTGATGGAGGGGCGAACAATGAACTGAGGCTCAAAAAAATGCGTTGTATCCAGTGAGAATTACGAACTATGGATTACTCGGCCAAGAGATCACGAAAAAAGCAGGGTTCATTGTGCCGCCGTGAGAATCCGCCAAACAAGGTCCAGATCATCCAGGTTCGAGCATCCCAGGAAACAGAAATTGATTGGGAATTGTCGGATCAGGAGGGAAAGATAGACTTCGTGAGCTGAGTGAAGCAAGTAACCAGATAAATGTCTAAGATGATGTTGTATTTTGATCGCGATATCAGCTCGAGTATGGAGTAAGTGGTGGCTTGGAGTTTGTTCAGAGTGACTCCCGAGTTAATTCTCGAGCTGATGTTTTTGTCTGTATGCATGTGGTATGTACGGTATGTATTTATGTATGTATGGATGTACGGTACTGGAAAAACAACATTTCGAAAGTTGAGTGTGTGAATATGACATAATCCACAAGGGGAACCATGGAAATGTACTCCAGGGTTGGAGTGATTCGCTTGGTTAAGGCTATTTAGGTAATTAAGACGTCCTTTTCTCCCACAAGCTCTTCCCTCCTCCTTTCTCCCCAGTCAAAGCTCCAGGATTAAGATTTTTCCCCCTTGGATCCTTATCGTTCTCACATAAAAAGCATTATTATTCTCCACTTTAAGGCCTTCTCGTTATCAGGATTCTCCACTTGAACTACAGAGTCCTCTCTTCCTTGTTCTTAGTAAAACCGTCCACTTTAAGCCAGATCTATGGAGGGCGAATTCGAGATTGAGCCCCTGCGGATTGGGGGGCAACTATGTCGACGCCCAGTCCAAGTATTTCCAGTTGGAAAGAATGATCCTATCCTCAGCATCTGGAAGAGCTCTTTGGGTGATCAAATCTTAGACGCCATAAGAGCCTCCAAGTTGACTTGGGCTAGTCTTTCAGTATTCAAACGACGTTGGGTCAATTCAACAGACGACCCAATAACGACAATTGTTCTTGACATTAAAGATTTTAAATCGATTCAAGACTATATCCCTCTCTATCGAAAAATGGACAGGCTGGTAAAAGAATGCAATCTCTCAAATGTCAACATCGTAATCCAGGATGAGATTATGAACTTGCCAACTCTTTCTTTCCCTGTGGAACCAAGTGACTCATTGTGCCAAAATGGCAAGATCTTCAACCGAAGATCATCGAGATACTACGCGTATCTCGATGCCTATGGTTATGCGTTAATGTTCTTCGAAGAGGTCTTAAAACATGGGAGGAAGGGGAGGAACGTGAGGAGAAGCCGAAGCCGGTAACAATTGTCATCACCATTCCTGAGAGCCCCCCGATCCCCCCCTGTGTTAAGGACTCTGTTCAGGCCAACATTATCGAACTGTTGGGCAGCGAAGATTTGGCATATGTTGCTGGTGGGATTGGCCGAGGTTCTCTCCATTGTCGAGGTAGTAATGAAGAACATCGACTGTATGACGACGATTATAGAACCCCAGCAACATTTGGCGGTAGCCTAGGTCTTCTTAATAATAAAAAGGATTGCTCCGGCACCTTTGGAGGATTTGTTGAATTAACTATGCCTTCTGGAGAATGTCGAATCTTTGGACTGACATGCTTCCACTGTGTTGTTGGGACAAGTGTCTAAAGCGATTCAGCAGATCGATGGAGACAACAGGGCATATACCCTAATGATCCCGCGAATGACATCACTGTAGTGCATCCGAGCGAAGCAGACCTTGAAAGGATGCTAAGGATTCACCAAGACCAACTTAAGGCTTACCCAGTAGGGATGCAAAGGTCCCCAAAACTCACGTCGGTTTATCAGAACGAAATCACACACACTGAGAAACTGATTGAAATAGCAAAAGATCTTCTAGGGAGTAGCCGTCACATCCTTGGCTCTGTCTATGCAGCGTCTGGCCTACATCTTGCATCAAATAAGCGGACTTTGGATTGGGCATTGATTGAAGTGGTGGTTGATAGAGTGTCCGAAAATAAGGTATGCAAGGCCTTTTTTGTTGTATAGTTAATCAGTATTTATTAACGTGACATCTACATTTCAGCTTTCTTCCACAGAGAATAATGTGTATGGGGGTTTTGCTACCCGCCGTGTTAGGTATTGGGATGATATGTCCGAGGACCTCAAATGTCCCGTGCCAGGTAAGTTGGCGTTTAAGAGAGGTCATGAAACGAAATTCACACACGGGAGAATCGATCCAATAAGAGCAATGATGATTAAATCTACTTCGATCTACCCAGATGGATCCTGGGATTTCGAGTACAGCGAGATTTAGGCTCCTTTCTTCTGAATCAGTGGACATTCTTTATCGGTATCATCTTCGGGGGAAATAATTATGATTGCACCACCTTTTTCACACCTGCAGACAAATTGTTCGCGGACATACAACAAGTTACTGGAGCCAAGGAGGTTAAGCTGTACGAAGTATATAATAATTCATGGTTGGCAGATAGTATGCTATCTTAGATGGGCCTAAGGTTGATCTTTTGGTGCAGTGGCAATATAATAGCAGTGAGCAATATTCAAATTAATACTTTTATATCATTAAACATCATTAATCTAATATACGATGATTTCACTTCATTTATGCTTGTGATGTATATTTAGATCAACTGTTCGACATGGTATGTAAACAAGGGAAACGGTATCAAAACAAAAACAAAGACCTATTCCGCGTACGTTACATACAGCTGTGGCCAAGACACGAGGGCGGTGAGGTGACAGCGTGTGGGGCCGGGCTGCATGAATTAAGTGACTGTGATTGGCTGGCCCCTGGTCAAGTAATTTCGCGTGGGGTCTTGGCGACATGCGCGCTAGGCCAAGTCAGGTAAGGTAAACAAGGCCATGCAGGGGGGAAAACGGGCAGGAGCGACCCAGGATCAGCTGGCAAGAAGAGGAAAGAAAGAGAGAGAGGGTGGGATGGGAAGGGAAGGCGCGATGACCGGGTTAGGCTGTGTGCTTGGCCTAATTAAGCTAGTCTAGAGTCAGCGTGCAATTTGCGGCAGGAAGAAAAAGGGCTTCGTCCGCCCCCCCCATCTTCATCTTGTTCTTTTTCCTCTCTTCTTCTTCTTCTTCCTCTTCTTCTTCTCTCTAACCACCGTCTTTTATCTTCCAACCCTCAGTCATTCTTTTGAATAAAGACATTCGTTCTTCTCACACGCTCTTTTTGCTATAAAGCTCTCCTCCCGTCCAATATCTATATCCCTCCCAAAACCAAATCAACAACACACACACTCAGAACATAATTCATAATGAAGTTCTCCATCTCTATGCTCGCTGGCCTCGTTGCCGCCGTCATGGCCGCAACTCCTCCAGACTACAGCAAGGACCCCGCTGGTAACCCAACCATCCACCCTGCTCTCGGTGAGCTCGTCGAGGCCGGCAAGCCCTTCGAGATCACCTGGACCCCAACCACCCAGGGTGCCATCTCCATCATCCTTCTCCGTGGACCAAGCAACAATGTTGTCCCAATTGCTACCATTGTTGACTCCACCGCGAACGACGGTGCCTACACCTGGACCCCCTCCACCGATCTCGAGGGCGATGTCACTGGATACGGTATCCAGATCGTTGTCGAGGGAACTGGTCAATACCAATGGTCTCCTCAGTTCGGCATCAAGAACGACAAGAAGACCCCAGGCCCAAAGCCAACCCCAACCAGCTCTTACCCTGGTGATGACGACGAAGAGCCAACTGGCTACCCCACCGGCAAGCCAGAGCCAACTGAGCACTCTGAATACCCCACCGTTTCTTCTTCCGGCTACGTCCCAATTGAGACCGTCACCACCGTTATCTGCGACGAAACCCCATACCCAACCGGCACTGGTGTCATCCCAACTGGAACTGGTACTGGTGTTCCAACCTACCCACCATCCAGCTACAGCGCCAGCCCAACCCCAACCCAGTCTCCACCACCAATCAACAACGGTGCTGGCCAACAGGCCATCAGCGTCGGTGGAGTCCTCGTCGCCTTGGCTGCTGTCTTCGCTTTTTAAACAAAGTGATCTTTCTCTCCTGAGCAACTATCGATCGCCTTTTTAATGTACTAGATAGCACCGATCTATTAGAGAATCACTCCATTTCAATCATGAACCATGCGATGACCTCACTTCCTCTTTCTTATTAACCTTGCTTGGTTTCATTTTCCTTTTCATCTTAAACTGGATCGACCCGCTTGTCTGGTCAAAGGGATCTTAATATTCATTTTCGATAACTAGAGCTGGAGCTTTCTTATTCTTCTCATGTTGATATGTTTGCGTCTGTATATACTATACCCAGTTCTTTCTTTCTCTTTAATCTATCCGTTCCACTTTCAATCTGTATGGCTCTCTGAAAGTACGCAGTATAGTAATATGAACACATCATATCCAACTCCAACCCCTCTCTCGTCGTCCTCGTCCTTGTTCTTAATTCGCAGTACTTCGTACCACGATCGATATGTATGAAACGTTGTATTGGGGCCCATTCTAAACCGAACCAGCTGTCAAAAGTAAAAAAAAGAGTTCGCAAGTTACACATGGCAGATAAACTTCTGGAAGACACTTTCTTTTTTTTTCTTTTCTTTTGACTCCGTCCACCCGTCGATCCCTATTCTATCCCACCGATCTCCCAAGTAACACCGAAGATCACCCACCAACTTAATCCAAATCGTATGATATACAGTGGGGATAATAAAATACTGAAGAGGAGAAATTCAAAGTGAGTGGAATATGATAAAAACAAAAGAGAGGAGAATAATAAAAACAACCAGTTTAACCCCAAACTCCATGCTTCAATAATCTCAATCATATTCAGGCTGCGGATACCTCTTCATCCACTCTGCCTTGCCCAACAATTCCCCTTTGCCTTGTAGAAAGGCCATAATCTTCTCTTCCAGCTCTATAACAACATCCTCTCAAGTCAGTACACTCTTCTTCCTCCCTCCAAAAAATTACTTCCCCAGAATACGTGGATATATATACACATACCGGGTACAGTCATTTCTTTCCTTGCCTGTAATGAATAATGATCTGCGAACTCATGCACCAAGATCAAATCCCGGGGTACATCGACTCCCTCGCGCAGCACATATACACATGCATCTGGCACCTTAAACGACCGCACCAGCCAGTGCTGCATTCGCGAATTACACCTCAGGGACGCGCCATTTGGCCCTTGGAAACAAATTAGTTAGTCAATTGGTCACTTTGTTGGTTAGTTGGTTAGTTTAATGGGAGAAATAAGAACGTACATTCATATTGCGCTGGGGTGAGAGCTTTGGGGAGAACTCTCCCGTCCTGCGTCGTCAAGAGGTCAAACTTGCCTCTGGGTCTAACAGGTCCAATATGGGCGCGTAGCCGGACTGTTGGTCCGTTATTGGTTCGGAATATTTCGCGAGGGACGCGAGAGAACGATGCTATGAATCGGTTATATGACATTGCTGTTTTTTTTTCTGTATCACGATTCGAGAGAGTGTTTTTGTTTTTTTTTCTTCCAGTTAATTCATCTGGATTGGATTTTTTTTGTAGACTATCAATCGACATGTCAACTCTGGCACCAAGATCTATTATCTGGTCAACGAGCGAATAATATAAGTACGATCATGAGAATTGTATTCGTAGTTTGATTTAATTTAATCAGGGCTGGTATTATCTACGTATCTATGTATCTATTTACGCGCCTTGGTTGCCAATGGATACCTAACGCTGGTGTAACTCCAACCGTAACCATGTACACGGAACCAATTGTGAGTAAATGTACAGGTGTTTTCAAACAGTGCAAGAATAGCATGATGGTCATCGAGATCGGAGTATCAACATCGGGGTATTGGATCGATCATCCAAGGTGGTTCGTTCCTGTACGATGCCACTACTTCCTGCGTGAGAGGAGAGGGAAAAAATATTACAAACGTCTCGTCATTAAAAACACCTTATCGAAAACGGACATAAAGAAGAACCGAAATGTGAGATGCAAAAAAGAAAAAAAAGAGGTATCATATCCCACAGGCTATTCGGGGCTTAGATACGGCGAGTCGTAGTCTATCTGGGAGGACTTTCCCCTGGTCGAAGGCTCGGGTAGATTCGTCGCGTGTTCCAGTGGACACTCGCACATCAAGGATGCAGGGCCATCTTTCACAGCAAACCCGATCGCTAGAACCAATGTGACAGAAAACCTCACCCAAAGCTGCACCGTATTGGCCGGGTTTCGAGCGAATTGTGCAAATGCTGATTCACTAGGTTTAGACCCAACCGTGTGTGAAGCGCTGCTATATGATCGCGCCTTTGAGGATAGTGCTGATTCGTGTGTTGACAAACGCGTCCCTCTTGAGGAGCTCATAGTAAACGATGGAGATCCGGGATGTCCAAGCGGGGATGTTTCCGGGCTCAAACGAACCCCAGGCTCGGAAATGGCTTTATATGCAAACCGTTCGAAGCAGTTATTTCTGATTTGGGGTCCCAGCACGATGCCTAGGAACCACCATGATATCGACCCAAGTCGTTTCCAATTCGAGTGCCATGAATTAGAGAAGATATATCTAGCTATACAGCGCGAGCTCGCGAGGAATCGCGAGATGTTAAACCGTTGCAGCCATGACTCCTCTCCTTTTTTATCGGAGCTAGATCCTCGATTTGAGTTAGCGGCGCGTGGCCAATTGCCACTGTGTATTCTGGAAGACACATCACGGTAAAGTCCTTGATTTCTTCCACGGATAATTACCGTATCGGTATTATGCTGGATGAGATCCCCATATCTCCGCGATATATCACGTTTGCATGGCTCAATATCAATATCGCTTTCAGTCCTCGGCAGGTCAAACACTTTCCGTAGGTTTGTACCTGGATCGGCTAGATCGACATCCAATGCTGCAACAAATGTTTCTTCCTCGTCTGGAACTTCGGATAGATCGTGTCCAGCCATCGCTTCTTCAAACGATTGGTATTTACGGGTATTTCCTTCCAACGAATTCAAGGTGTCTCTCCGCTTGTACTGTAGCTCCTCGGTATATAGAAACGAATCGTCAAAATTTGAACTAGAACGAGAATGTGCCGTTGAATATCGTCGCGAATCCCGTATTGTTTGAATCGGACTGCTTGGAAGGTATGGCGGGGCTAATACTGCGGATGCAACAGGAAGCACAAATGGTTTAAGGGAGCAAGAGCCGGAAGGGAACCGACGCATTTTTCTCTGTCGGTACCGTAGTTTGCTTTGAAAATCTGGCGATAGGGGGAATGCTGTTGTTGATATGGAAGAATGAGCAGAGTGGGAGATGAAAGAGTCTCGCTGTGATCCAGGGGCGCGCGTAGAAGGAGGCGAGCATGAATCCCCGATACCGGAATCCGTCGACGGAAATTCGGGAAAAGCAACTGCATCTGTTGCTCCGGTCTGGAGATCGCAATCGTTGGCCACGAGGGACTCATCGCTTGTTTCTGTGGCTTTGTCGTCATCTGGAGCTTCCGCTGCTTTGGGGTATTCTGTAGAAGAGAGCGGCATAGAATTCGGTTCGGGGATTGTCAGAGGCTGGATGATTGGTTGACGGACTGGTGATAGAGGGATCTTTGTGAACATCGATTTAGGTCTAGGTGTTCGATGAGATCCCTCTCCGCCAGGCGATTCTGCGCTTATGGGTATTGCTGTATCAAGGTCAGCCCTCGTAGGCGATTGAGCAAGCAAGCCCGTCAATACATCGACTCGACGTTCCAAACTTCGATTGGTAGATTTAATAGCCTCCAGACTTCGTAGTTTATGAGCATCCATTTCGACTTCCCATTCTAGCTCACGAATCCTATTATCCTTTGTTTCGAGCTCTCTCTCTAAGGCACGGAGTTTTGATTTTGATTGGGAGTCTTTCTGCAGCATGGCAAAGGTCTCTTCCTCGACTCGGGCTTCGAACCGTTCCTCCCATTCTACCAGTTCCTGTTTCAAAGCCCGATGTTCCGCGCTCAAAGCCTTATACCGAGCAAGGTAGACGCTGGAGTCCGGCATCTCGGAATCATGCATCGAAGCAGCCAACTGGTTTTCGAGGTGTTCAATATATGCTGAAGTGTCACGTCGACCATCACGGCCCTTCCCACTGAGTCTTTTTATTCGTTCCAAAGATGCTAGCGAACTTTTTCGGGAAAATGAGCCGCGAATGGATTGAACACCCTCCCCCATCTCTTCGGCAGTTTCCCAATCCGAATGTGAAGGTTGTGGTTCGGGGCTATTTCTGAGACTGGGAAAAGGGAAAGTAGATTGCGCGGCTCTTGAAGGTGAGCCCTTGAATATCGAACCGGTCGAGGAAGATGAGGAATTGCTTTCTCGCCTTCGGTTTGAGGTACTAATCTCTCTCAGAATACTGCTGGATCGTCTTTTCTGGGGACTAGTACGGCGATTTATTTCCGGTTGGTAAGAATCGTAGGATATTCCTGTGCCACAATTGTCTTCTTTGTTTTCATCCGCCCCAACGCTGCCAGGAACGCCGCCCCATGTTTCAAATTGCGGATTTGCTTCTCGAATAGGTGCTGCCTGCAATAGCGTGCCACGAAACCCTGCGTTTCTTAGTTGCAGCCGTCGGGTTTGAACGTTGAGGGGCTGGTCTGAATGGGAAGGAGGAGGAGATAGATTCGGCGCAAACAGAGATCCAAACGTAGACGAGGACGAGGGCGATAGGCTCCGGTGATTGCTAATATTTATCGCTGCATTGGAGTGTGTCTGGGGATTCGCATGTGAAGGAACGAACGGATAGTCCATTTCTTATGCGGAACAGGAAGAACAACAAAGTAGGTTGATGCGATTGTTGGGTACAGGTTCGTCTCCATAACTGGGCTCTCGTGAAATTAGAAGCGGAACAAACCGTGCTCAACCGGCCAATGGAGTTCCAGTATAGGGGGAGTTAAGCAGATGCTGAAGCCCGCGAACCGAGGAAGCAGGATGGGGGTGAACTTCTCAAGAACCGATCATAACTACTAACTCCGTCCTTCTTAACAATTTGGAAGAAGAAAAAAAGGGGGGGAGGAATAAATGTTCTGCCAATGAATATAAATAGACAGAAGAATTGCAACTTAGTTTCAATTTCTACCTTCTCTGGTTGGATTGTTATGGTAAACAAAACAGTAGTCAACAACCTTGGAACCTAGATACCCACTACCTAGTTACCAAGTTACTTTTGTGCAGATGGTTTACTCACAATACTTTGGGTTGGGAACTTCCAAAAAATTAGCCGTCCTCTTGTTATGAAACAGGCAAGATGGCCGAGCGGTCTAAGGCGCAGCACTCAAGCGAAAGCTTAAAAGGATCACCCTTTACACTTTGCTGTATCGAAAGATGCGTGGGTTCGAATCCCACTCTTGTCAATAATATTTTTTTTTTCTTTCACCCATCTTATTAAGGATGAATGAACTGAGTTGATGTTTTGTTTCTTTCTTTTTCTTTTAGAGTCCTTATTTATATATTGGACTTGTATACATACATACATACAGCTCATGTTTTTTTTTCTACTTTTTTTTTTCACTTTTGTTTACATTCGCAACTTCTTGGTTGCCCTGGTTCCCCTGGATGGTAGATAAACCAAGGATGGAAGACCTTACTCTCTTGGTATCCAAATCTACAACAACCTAAAAACAGGATCTCATTCTACAATTTTTATAATTAAGAAATTAAACATTGCTTCTATTCCAACAAACCGGGAGTTAAACAAGTTGACAAAAAAATAATAATGCTATTAAATCTATTGGGCCCGCTAAAAGTACTAGTCAAATATTCAATGTAAATCGACAGATTGCATGCAAAGATGGTTTGTTAACTTTTGGAAGAAAGATTCTCATCATGGGGGGGCAAAATCAACTGCCATTTAATTTTCCTTTCTCCTGCTCAGCCTTTTTCGCTTCTTCTTCGAGCTTTTTTCTGTCTGCCTTGGCCGCATCTGCCTCCTTCTTCCACGACCCATCATAATGATGGGTGACCAGGGCATCTCCCTGATCTTTCGGGAATCCGTTCTGTCTCGCCGCAAATGCATTCCCAGGCATCAGCAATACATCCCCCAGCATGGTGGGCTTCTTTATTTTCGCAACATGTCGATCTAACACGGGGTAGCCGAGCATCTTGCCTAGGCTCGCTGCAACCCCCCTGGTCAGTTTTCTGGGGCCAGTTACCTCGACCACATCGGTGATCATCTTTAACTCGATCTGCTCAATTCCCACATTGTTTTCATGGGCCACAGTAGTAAGTGTCTTGACGATGTCGTCGACGACATACTGCAAATGCGGTGAACCAGGGCTAGCAGCAAATGCCCAGTTAGTCCACTGCGACCAGAGCTCGGAACCGTTTTTGGGAGACATGGAGTCGAATTCGAGTCCGACAATCAGACCGATGGGTTCCGCGGTATCCTCATACATTTCGGCGGGGAGCCACTCGGAAACGGGCTTTTCGCAGGTCACGTCGATATCACTCCAGATACCACCCTCTGCCAGCAGGATCAGGTATCTTAGGAGGTCTGCTTTTAGAATGATATGCGGTAACTTTAGATACAAGTCCACAATGTCAGGCCTTGTAGCTCCGTACATTTGCCGGACATAGGTCTCTGCTTCCCCGTCGGTCAATATTTCATGGCGGAAGGTAGGGTTTTTCTCCACCCAGCTATCGACGATTTTGGCATGCCTTTCATCAAACTTGACGGTCTTGTATGACTGCCATATCTTGGGCGGGATCCCAGGTATGGCACCGGGGATTCGAGGTTGTACGGGAGCTGATGACGGTATTTGGGTGGTTGAGGTTATTGGTGTGCTTTCGGATTCGGCGGAAGCGGCGGTAGTTGATGGGGTGTCGGTGGTTGTTGGATGGAGGATAGTTGTGGTTGGATTGTCACTGTCCAGCCAGGATATTTGTTCGGGGTCGTTACTCCCTCTGTCTTCAGTATGCGGCGGGGTGAACCATTTTGCACCAAAGGATGATTGAGTGGTATGATCTGATGTATGAATACGGCCCAGCGAAAAAGACACCAGTGTAAGAAACGCAGCTATCCACGCAGCAACAATCAAAGCACGCGGCAATCGCTGGCAAGAAGAACCTCCAATCATTTGTGCGTAGTGGGATTTATACACATAAATAAGAAAAATAGAGGACAGCAAGGTCTCTCTGGTGGGACTAAGGCAGAAAGAGAATAATGGCACATTTGGCGAAAGTGGTTATTCGAACGACACCACGATAGGATGGATTTAAGCCCCTAACCAAACAGAGCTAAAAGAGAGAGATATATTTATGGGGGCATGAAGGATGAAACGAAGTGGGAAACTGGAATCTAGGTCCATAACACCTGGGCGGGAGAACAGGCTCCCCCGTCAGCGATCAACGATGGTATCTTTGACGCCATTTGTTTGCCTGCTCTGTTACAGGGCCCTATTACGTGGCATCCGTACTTTTAGAGCTATTAACCGCCTATCTTGTTCAGTTCCGTTAGCGTGTTTCTTGTGTAAGGTTTTCACAATTTTAGGGGATGCTTCCTCGCCTGTGGTGTGATGAAAATACCGGAGTACGGAGTACACTGCCTCAAAAAAAAAAAAAAGACGTCTTCGTGTTCCAGCTGAAGGCTCCGTATCGCCGGGAATGGGACCAGGCCAGACAAGGGATGAACCACTCACAGAGCCAGGATACTTCATGTGGTCCCTGATCAGGCCCATGTCGCCTAAAGTCTTATCGCGCTCTCTCTTTTTTGTTTTTTGGTTCAGGAAGAACGAAGTACGGAGAATCCAGGATTAAATTGTGCTCCCTGGACCAACAAGAAATCGTTTTGCTCGTTGCATTAAGGGTGATTGGCCATGCTAGCAACTAGGGGGGCGGCATTTTGGACCGTTTGAAACCCAAATCCCTCGCCCTACCGAAGTTCCCGTTCGTACTTTCTGTTGGCGCTCCTTGCTTACATGCGATATCTATAATCTCCACTAAATAGACATCCATGTTTCTCTCGCTTTCTAGGACTTGCGTATGCCCTGCAATCCCGCTTGATTACTGCGTTAACAAGATTAAAAAAACAAACAAGCAACGAAGGTCTGCATGTCCATTCTGGGCTAGTGTGGCCCGGCCGCGTACCAGCATCTGCTTTTCTAAATTAGGACTAGAGGATTTTGACTCCCTCTGCCAAGCAAACGCCGCAAACAAGCCAAAAGGGGAACGAGAAAAAAAAATAATATTACAGAAAACGAAGATCAAGAATTATAAACGAAGAAACTGTAGACAAATTAATTATTAGCGAACTATATTGATTCAAGCGAGAGATCGAACTCAACATGGTCCAAGGCTCTTTAAAGAAGGTCTCCAAGCCTGCCTCATCCAAAAAGTGAGTCCCGTCATCCATCTATTCATCAGACAGCCTCCATCTAACTAACTCGACCACAGATCCGTGCTAGGGTTAAAGAAAGGCGCTCGAAAAATAGCTCCAAAGAAGGCGACTTTAGTCAAGCAGCAGAAGCTGATCAAGGTGAGCTCGTTGTCTCCTTCAAATTTATTTTGCGTCTGGATTGGGATTGCAGCTAATATACTGATTCGTATAGAAACTCTCCTCTGGCCTCACCGCGAAAACTGAACGCAGCCTTGCGCAAAGAGCTGGACATTTGGAGATGCTTAAGGGTACCAGGAAAGATATAGAAAAAGCCGCTGCAGCAAAGAAATGAATGTGCGGAAACCAAAGTGGCAGGAAGTCTCGCCATTCAATCGATGCCTGGTTGGAATTGAGCCCTGGAGGTCTACAGAGTACCGCCACCTGAACCAACAAGGATGAAGGCCCAGACGCATATCAGGATGTACACCAGTACCTGGAAGGTTATCTCCAAGCGCATACTCGGGGTCTCCCAATGAATCCTTCGGCTCTTGCTGCCTGTTCTCCACTCCGGGTACTAGAGAGTATGAGGGACTGACTCTACTTCCTTGGGACAATACTGATTTGTTCAAGGAGGCACGGGACACCATTGGAGGAACCTGTGAGAAATCGAGACTGGCATTGAACAGTTGGCAGTAAATTAGGGGCATACATATAACAAATCCGCTAGTAGCCCATAATACTCATAAACATGAATAATAAAAACTCAATGAAACAAAAAATTCCATTCCAGGTCAACAGAATCTTGAATATACGCTATGTTTGGATTTCGGGGTGCCGGTTCAAACTCAATATGTCGAATCTTGAAAATAAAATACCACTCGGAAGAAATACAGACCAAAAAAAATTATACAAAGAAAAAAAAGCTTGGTAGAAACGGGAAGCCCTCGGTTTAAATCGCTCTCGCAGCCTCACCTGCTCCACTATCAACAACTGAGGCCTGTTCGGCTTTCATCTTCCCCTTGTTGATACCTCCTTCGCCAACTCCCATCCTACGGGCAACGTAGCGCTGTGCAACCACGCCAACGCTTAAAGTGATGGTATCTTCAACCCACTCAGCCACCCATTCACGTGGATCAACCCCTCCGCTCTCAATTATCTCTGCAATGCTATCCGGGATCATGGAAGATCCTCTGATACCG
Source organism: Myotisia sp. PD_48 (assembly GCA_032988175.1). Classification (NCBI taxonomy): domain Eukaryota; kingdom Fungi; phylum Ascomycota; class Eurotiomycetes; order Onygenales; genus Myotisia; species Myotisia sp. PD_48. The sequence continues at coordinate 306,033 of JANTQB010000006.1, read as the reverse complement.
CTTGGATCCTCGGGATCGGAGACCGGAGTCGGTGCATCCAGCCAGTCAATCCATTGCTGTGGGATGGACTGCGAAACCGTATGGAAGGCGATCCCGTGGATGGGGTCGTGCAGGTATATGGCAAATGAAATCTCGTTCTCTGGCTCCTCCTTTGTTTCTACTATTCCACTAGGAGTTTTTTCAGCATCGCCAGTGGGGCCCGCCTGAAACAACTCTTCTGAAGCTGGCTGGCTTATTGCTTGTACTGCCAGGAAGATATCGCTATTGCGAACGGGGTTTGATTCCGAGAGTATCTCGGAGGCCTGGCGTGCGGCTTCTTCGAGGCCTCCACGGGGAGCAAAGTATTCGGTTGCGTATGATTCTGCACTAGCACGCGCGAGTTTCGTGGCAGCTACTGTGCCATGGATCGCGGAGATCGAACGTGGTTGATCTGGAGAGTACTCGCGCCACCACGGACCATCATGCCAACCGGCTACGCTCTTCGAAGCGGAAGCGGAATCTTTGCCTCGTCTTGGGGCAGCCTCTTGGCCTCGCTGGACGACTAGTAACTCTCCTCCTTCAACCTGGGCCATCACCCGGGAAAAAACATGGTATATCAACGGGTCAAGAGCAGGATAACCGGCAAGGTCATGTGTTATATGTATTTGAAGTCGTTCGTGGGATGAGATTGGTGGAGCAAGGGTATGGATCAGAGTAGTAAATGTCGGGATTGCCAGAGTCCGTAATTCTCCGCCTATTAACATGTGTTAGTGCTTATCTTTTATATCTGGTTATTTTGTTTATTTTCCTCCTTTCCTCCTATATGCTGTACATATAAAAGTAGAACCAAAATAGAACGGATTGATTCAAACGTACCAAGTCCCCTTAGCGCACCAACATTACCACGAACCTGCTCGGCCCATTTCTGAGCATCCTCGCTCCTAGAGATCTCCTTCACCGCAGCCTCCGCTTGTTTCACAGCCGCGCTTGCTGTAGCAAAGATGCCACCCCACCAGCCCCCACCGCTACCCTGCTCCTGTGGCTCTGGAGTCGGTGATGAGGCTGCAACACTTGAAGATGTTGTTTCTGGAGGTGTGATGTTTGCATGAGACGGCCCTGAGCTATCACCGGATTTTCTAGATGATGACTTGTCTTCGCTGGATCTCTCTGCAGGTGGAGGAGTAACTGCTGCTGCCTGGGCGGGTTGTGGCCTAGACATTGAGGATGAGGGTCTCTGTGATGCTAAGTTTTCAAGTTCGGACAGAACATCATGCTCCATTCCGCCCTGTTGGCTTGTCATTGTAGGCTGGACCTTTCCGGCCTCGATGTTTAGTTCATCGAACTGAGCCAGCAGTTCATCACTGGTAAGGGTGTGGGTGTTGTCCTTGGACATGATAACTAGATGGACTAACGAACACGCCGGATGAGGTAGATTCGAGTAACTGCGGGTGGTTAGGTTGTTCTTTGTATCAGATCAGTAGACTGTCAGCTACCAGAGCTGCTCATTAAACCAGCAATGACATTGACTTAAGAAGTGAGATAGAGAGAAGAAGAGAGTCGGGTTGGTTTCTGTGGTGACGGCGTGGCTTGGCGAGACAAGCTTCGAATTTCGAAGTTCTTTGAGTATGATATGTTGAAGGTCAAACTGGATAATCTCTTTCACCCTCCTCCCTGTGCAGCGCTGTGCTCCTTAGATGCAAACTACATTGAAGAGAGCAGGAATCTAAGCGCAGCCATGAACCGTGAAGATAGCCCTAAGCGGCGACGACTCGATACTGACAGTTACACTCCCACTTCACGCAAGAATTACAACGATGCTGGGCCGAAGCACATCTTCAAGCGCCAGAACCGAGATGACGGCCGTTCAGGATCCTCTAGACCCTCCGCGCGCAATGGCTCTGCGACCCCTCACCAGCATGAATTTGATGGCCCCGAACCGTTTGTGAACGATGAGGTTGCAATGGCCCTGGATAGAGATTGGTATGCAGGGGACGAGATGGGCCATACCTTTGGCGACGAGACGCATAACCCGTTTGGCGGGCCGGATAACTCATGGGCAGACCAGATGCGGGAAGCTGCCTTATCAGAGAAGAAGAATAACCGGCGTTTCAACGCCCGCGCCGTGCAGAAACAGAAAGATGTGGATGCTTGGGAAACGAACCGAATGCTGACCTCTGGCGTCGCTCAAAGAAGGGACTACGATGGCGATTTCGGAGATGATGAGGAAGGGACTAGAGTACATTTGCTTGTTCATGAGCTTCGTCCTCCTTTTCTTGACGGTCGAACGGTTTTCACGAAGCAGTTGGATCCAGTGCCCGCGGTACGTGATCCCCAGAGCGATATGGCCGTGTTTAGTCGCAAGGGAAGCAGGGTGGTTCGCGAAAGGCGGCAGCAGAGGGAGCGTCAAAAGCAAGCCCAAGATGCAACCAATGCTGCGGGGACTACACTGGGGAATATCATGGGGGTCAAAGAGGACGAGGGTGACAGCGCTGCAGCTATTCCCGGTGAAGAGGAGGAGCGGAGAGGTGGGAGCAAGTTTGCTGAGCATTTGAAGAAAAATGAAGGGGCGAGCTCGTTCAGCAGAAGCAAGACGCTTCGTGAGCAGAGAGAATATTTGCCTGCTTTTGCCGTGAGGGAGGAATTCTTACGGGTACTACGAGACAACCAAGTGGTAATTGTAGTTGGCCAAACAGGCTCTGGGAAAACTACGCAGTTAACCCAGTTTCTTTACGAAGACGGATATGGGAAACTTGGGATGATTGGTTGCACGCAACCTCGGCGTGTTGCAGCAATGAGTGTTGCGAAAAGAGTGAGCGAAGAGATGGAGGTTAAACTTGGTGGCCGTGTTGGCTATGCTATACGATTCGAAGATTGCACAAGCGATGAGACCATCATTAAATGTAAGTTTTTACCTCCTGCCATCCATCTCTATTAATTTCCCATCCCTGACCTTTGTGATTTTGAAAACAGATATGACCGATGGTGTGCTTCTGAGGGAATCATTAGCACAGCCTGACCTAGACAAATACTCATGTATCATCATGGACGAAGCCCACGAAAGAGCATTAAACACAGATGTGTTAATGGGGCTGATCAAGAAGATTTTGGCCCGCAGAAGGGACTTGAAGCTCATCGTAACCTCAGCCACCATGAACTCTGACCGATTTTCCAAATTCTATGGTGGCGCTCCAGAATTTATCATCCCTGGTCGCACGTTTCCCGTGGATATCCAATTTTCTCGCTCACCTTGTGAAGACTACGTCGACGGGGCCGTGAAGCAAGTTCTTGCTATTCATGTTTCCCAGGGCCAAGGAGATATCCTGGTATTTATGACTGGCCAAGAAGATATTGAGGCAACCTGTGAACTAGTTCAAGAACGGCTGGCTCTCCTGAATGACCCTCCAAAAATGAGTGTCTTGCCAATATACAGCCAAATGCCGGCAGATTTGCAGGCCAAAATTTTCGATAAAGCCGCTCCAGGTGTCAGAAAGGTTATCGTGGCCACCAATATTGCCGAGACAAGCTTAACAGTAGATGGAATCATGTATGTGGTTGATGCTGGATTCTCTAAGTTAAAGGTCTACAACCCTCGAATGGGTATGGATACTCTCCAAATCACACCCATCTCTCAAGCAAATGCATCCCAGCGAGCTGGTCGCGCTGGTCGAACAGGACCTGGCAAAGCATTTCATTTATATACAGAACAAGCTTTCAAAGACGAATTTTATATACAAACGATACCCGAAATACAGCGTACCAACCTTGCCAATACCGTCCTTCTGCTTAAATCCTTGGGTGTCAAAGATTTATTGGATTTTGATTTCATGGATCCACCTCCACAAGATACAATTACAACCTCATTATTCGACTTATGGGCGCTGGGCGCCATCGATAATTTGGGCGATCTGACACCAATGGGCCGTCGGATGAGTGCATTCCCCATGGACCCGTCCCTTGCAAAACTACTGATCACCGCTTCGGAAGAGTACGAATGCAGCGAAGAAATGCTCACCATAGTCTCGATGTTATCTGTCCCTAGTGTATTCTATCGTCCAAAGGAACGTCAGGAGGAGTCAGACGCCGCCCGAGAGAAATTCTTTGTTCCGGAATCAGATCATCTGACACTTCTTCATGTTTATACCCAATGGAAAGCGAATGGGTATTCAGACGGGTGGTGTGTGCGACACTTTCTACACCCCAAGGCCCTGAGACGAGGGAAAGAAATCCGTGAACAGTTGCATGATATCATGACAATGCAAAAGATGGCACTGAATAGTTGTGGTACGGACTGGGATACCATTCGGAAGTGTATCTGTTCCGGGTATTACCATCAGGCTGCTCGAGTGAAGGGGATTGGCGAGTATATTAACTTGCGAACCAACGTGACAGTTCAACTACATCCTACCAGTGCTTTGTATGGGTTGGGGTTTCTACCTGACTACGTTGTGTATCACGAATTGATATTGACAAGCAAGGAATACATGTCGACAGTGACTTCTGTTGACCCTCATGTTAGTACTATCCCGTTTTATTGTTTTATGTCTATTTCGCATCACCCTACTAATTTATTTTAATATTTTCAGTGGCTCGCCGATCTTGGTGGTGTGTTCTACTCGATTAAGGAGAAGGGGTATTCCGCCCGTGAACGTCGCGTTACGGAACGGGAATTCAGTCGAAGGCTAGAGATCGAGGCCCAAATGGCCGCTGACCGTGACAGGGCAGCAGAATTGGCTAACCGGGAAGCTGAAAAAGAGGCATTGAAGAGAAAGCAAGAGACTCAAGGCTCGGCGACAGTTGGGTTCAAGTCTTCTGTCAAGAGGCCTAACTCAGGGATGAGGAAGCCTGTAGGCGGAATGGTATCTAGTAGCGGCAGTGTTGTTAAGAAACCATCCACGAAAAGGATCGGAAGAGGGTTCTAAGCAGGCTCTCAATTTTTGGATCCCATCTTTCTAGATTCTTTTCGCATGTATACTACATAGTATTGGATTTTCTGACTCGTCCTTGTGGAATAGATACAGCTTTGACTCAACATGCCTGTATTGACCCTTAAAATAAAGCAGGAAGTTTGTACTAATACCCACGGTAATATACAACTGGAAGCTAGTCCTCGGATGAATATGTAAAAAAAGAAGGGGGGAATGTTTATTCCATAATAAATAAAGGACGTAAGCGTTGTATATCGCCTGCTTGTATGACTTCATGTTATTGATTTTTGGTTTTCGCTATCTTTCTTCTCCGTCCTCAATTGATGAAATTAACACAGAAGAAATGTAGTATGATGCTCCCAAAGATATAATCCGCGAACGCCCTAAATGCACGGTGGTGGTTATTAGCAAACTGTTCCCATGAAGTAAAATCAAAGAGGAAAGAAACAATGTATTACCGTTCGCTGGACGTATCTGCCCGATCCAGAAGAGCTGGTGTTGATGAGCCACTTTTAGATATGCCAGTCTTGGGACCGGATTTAGCACTACCATCGTCTTTCCCCTGGTCGCTGGTTTGCATCCTTAAGCTGGCCGTGAGAACGAACTGGCCAACAGCCGCAGAAAATCCGCTTAGGAATGCATTAAATGGCTACATAACCCAATTCATCAGTACAATGGCTAAATAGCACAATTCCAATGGTAGTCCGATGCACTCACATAGTTCCCAGCCAGGACACAGTAGAGAAACTGGAGCCCTCCAACCAGCACTAAGAACACCATGAAGATATCAAGAAGTAATGTTCTCTGGGCGGTTTGTGTTACATATTGCTGCCATACACCAATAGCTATGTCTACTGTCGAGGATTTTGAGGATAAAGATATAGGCGGCGTCGTCTTTGTAAAGGGTGTGCCGGGTGCGGGTGAGGGAGGGTGTGCTGGCGATGCTGTCCCGGCAGCAGTGCGTTTGGGCGGCATATTGAAGAGAATTGAAAGCTAATTAAATAAAACAATGGAGAATTGAGAGAGACGAAGTTATTTATCTGATTTTTTGGCCGTTGAAGCTGTTTGTTTCTTCTGTCCGGCCTTAAAATGAACAGCTACCTCTGATGTCACGTGGACCGGCATGCTCCAGACTAAGTAAATAAATAAAACCAAATGAAGCAGCACGGAGTAACGATGAATTTACAGCATAAAACAGACAACGAAACATCCCCATATAGTTTTTCATAGTTTCTTGGGTAAATTTGTTTGCTCAGAGGATTTCACCAGCGGAAGACTAACAACGAGAGCAATCTTTTGTGACAATCCACTTAACCAGCTTCTTCCCCCGCATCCTCTTCCCCAATGGTACGCTCAACGTTCTCTTCTAGCTCTCGATCATATTTCTTTTTATTATAAATTTGCTCGGTATGCTTTTTCTTCGACTAATTTCCAATCTAGGCTTCCAACACCAGCTATTCCGCCGCTGCCCTCGCCGTACTGACTTCGTTCGGAGGTGTAGCCGGCTATGCCCGCACAGGATCCATTCCATCCATTGCAGCTGGTCTCGCAGTTGGCTCCCTTTATGCGATAAGCTTCCTACGTCTTCGTTCACAGCAACCTTATGGAGAAGAAATCGGCCTCATTGCATCTGCTGTTTTGGGAGGAAGCGCTATCCCTAGGGTTATCAAGACGAGAGGAAAGCCCCTGCCTGTCGGACTAAGCTTGCTAGCGACATACGGATTGATTGTTTTTGGATTGGCGTATAGAGGAAAGAGGGCATCCCCTGTTGCCTAATGTGTACTGATGGCACGGGATGAACCTTTGTTTACTATAGGAGTTTCCTATGACTGCCAGATACACTCCTTTAACGCGATGTCTCCATCCATAACAGAAACACTCCATTTTCACAAGTTCTATGGTTCAATGTATATAGCTATGTTAGTAATGTGGTTTCACTTTCAATTTGTCTCGTTTTGCCAGTATTTAGCATAGGACCTTCTAAAAAAAATTGAATTCAAAATAATATAAAAAGAGGAAAAATATGTACGGAGTAGGTATGAAGAAGAACGAGTAGCAAATGACAATGCCTGGTACATATCGCTTCACGGATTGAATGAGAAACACTTTAACGCCAGAAAGCTCCATCCAAAAACCTCAAAAGGGGTATATAAAAAGTACAAAGCTGCAGACACTTTTCTCATCGATAAGAAGGGTGTGGCAGCTGCTTAGTCTTCAGCTACTGATGAGTTACGCCTTTCTTGGGTCACCTTCACCACGTCGTCGAGGGGTTCGTTCAGAAGATCGCCGATTTCCATGCTCTCCTCCATGATCTTCCGGGCGGTTTTTCTGTCGACTTTCATATCTTCCATAACTAACAACACGGTTAATTCTGGGGCAAGAACTGCCTGCACATATCCAGACACGCCAATTGCCTGCATCAGGGAGTCTGATGGAGCCAGCTCGCGAATCATTGGAGCGAATTTTGATATTATAGCGTCCATCCTAATCCAGTTAGAATAAACAATGCGTTTTAAAATAGAGATGTGGCAGTTCTACTGATATGATGGAAGCAGTGAAAAGTTAGCAACTTACATTGTTTTCGCCCCTCTAGCTCCATAATATCCAGAAGATATTCGATCCAGACCCTCGTCCTGGAACGTAGCTCGAAAAGTAGAAACCTTCCGACTAGTGTTAGTTGCGGAATTTTCCAGTTCATTTCTATAGAACGACGGCTTTTTCAGCGTGAGAATGAGTTCCAAATCCGTAAGATAGCGGTCAATCCGAGAATGTAGGGTTTTCCAATTAATCGTCGGATATCCCCTTTGAACCCATTGCTTTTCTGCAGTCCTTTGCCTATGTACCCGGCATAATTGAGATTGCTGCCTCAGTCCCAACTTCTCAATAGGGCCATATTCATCGAGTATACTGTCTTCTAGTTTCACGCTACAAATCGGACACAGATCTGATTGATGAAGCTCATACTTCAGGTCATCCGAGACGCTCGGCGGTATATCACTTAATGAAGACCCAGAATCGTCAGAGCCAAGCACCGTAGCATCGAACATGGTTGCTTCGTTACCCCGGGATGAGCTAGTTGGCATCGAAGAAGCTGAGAATGTGTCTGGGAGACCAGTCGGATATTTGAATTCAATTTTCGGGGTACTAGAGCTAGTCGCCTGGGACGAGTTAAGCCGAGACTCAGGTTCTTCAGGAGGAAATTTGAACTGCATCCCTTTCTTCTGCGGTTCTTTTTTAGGCGTTGGTGCGGCAGAATGGATATTACGAAATTCGGTTCGACCAGCATATGTACGGATTTTGCGATTCGGGGAAGGGTCCCATGGTGAATTACTCGAGGAAAAGTATTCGGGAGGACTTGGCTTGGTATCGGATAGACCATAAGGTCGGATACTGGGAGGTCTAATACGACGCCCTTGTCTGGGCCTTGGTTTTGAACCAGCAGCTTCCTTGTGGAGTGGAGTTTTTGTTATGGGATTGGGCTTCCAACGCTTTTGCAATCCACCTGCGGTATCATCTGCAGATGTTTCCCCTTTTGCTGAATTGGTGTCACTCATTGTAAAGGATTGTTCGAACGCAGGGTCTACATCACTCAGGGAACTGTCCGAACTCGAAAGGCCCTCTTCAGAGGTAGAGCCTAGGGGTGCATCATCTATATCTGGTTCGGTCTTCCGCTTCGTGCCCATCGTCTTTGTAATAATGCGCGTGCTCAATGGATCATCGGAGGAATCGCTCGCTGGTTCTGCCATGGATACCGTTGAACGACGACGTGTAGGGCGTCCACCGACCATGCTGAGGGGAGGCCCTCCTTTATGATTACTCTTCGTTAGCCGGTTTGAGGCATAGCTCGCATCGGGTTTTCTTTTGGGGGACATATCCCCTTCGAAGACGATATCGACTCCGGGTTAGGTAGATAGGTGTACAGTATATCACGGGGGGTGGGCGAATTGGAGTAACGATCGTCAATCGAGACGATAGATTTGATATTAGTAATAAACGGTAGGATCCAGGAGAAAATAAGTTCCTCTAGAGTCAAAGCTGGTTCCTGGCACTGGTGCGTGCGAGACCACCGGTTCAAGACACAAGTGCTCCATGGTTGAACAACACGACCTCAACACGCCAAGTTCCTCATACTTCTTCACTACTCCATATTTAAACTGCTATTCAACCACTTTCCCTTGGATATTCACTACAGTTGTATTCAATGTTTACAACCAAAATATATAATAAAATCGATAGAATAACATCTTATCGTTTCCATAGAGAGAAAAAGAAAATTCAATTCACTAGATGCTCCCCAACACGTGATCGAAAGGAGAATCGGATATAAAAAATGAATACTCAGATGCTAGGAATGAGGATGCTTGCTCCCGGGGGTAATTAACCACCTAGGTGTGTAGGTCAAGATAGGCTATAGTTCGCCTCTTAAATATTCGAATAAAATAAATAAAAATTTTACAAGCTTAAAGGAATTCATGAGAATAACAGCTACGCCGGTCAACATGATGCAAATATAGGCAGGTACAACAGAAGAAAAAGAAGAAGAGTGAACCTGGTTGTTTGAATCATTGGAATGACATTTTAATATTCGAGTCATTGTGGTCGTCGTACTGCTCATTATCAGCCCACGCATTGTGCGAAAGGCTAATATTGGAATACTGGCGGTTTGGTTCGTTGTAGGGAGATATATAGGACGGCTGGCGTAGGTATGTTTCGGATCTATCAGGAGAAAACGCCGGAGAGTTGTTATACGACGTATCGAATGACATCTGGGGACCGGTTTCAGAGTTTTCGTAGCGGACGTCATTCTTGTTGAAATCTGGTAGCGGAGGTAGCTGCTTTTCGAATTTATCTTGGGATGTGGCTGGCGTGTGGTATGATGTATCGAATGACATCTGGATTTCGTCTTCCGGCTCAGGCCAAGAAGAGTCAGGGTTATAGCCATATTGGAGGTTGTAATCTACATCTTCCTTCGGCTCCTGAGTGTGGTGGTCTCCGTTCGGGGACCCGCGATTATCCGGTGAGGGGACAATTTCAGGTGTTGATTTTGACTCTGGAACAGTAACAGCAGGTTCCTTCGTTTGTGAGGAAACCGGGCTAGAGTCAGTCTGGGGTGAAGAGGCGGCTGTGGAATTCAATTCCACCTTGATTGGAGGCAGGGTAGATTCTAGTTGTTTAACTTCAATCTGCTCGCCCGCTAGCTCGGCTCGGATGGCATCAATATCGAACAGGACAGAATTGTCCGCCTCTGAATGACCATCGGACGACTGTCTAGAATCTTGCTTGGTGTTATCGGGATCGTAAGTTTCCCACCCCTTCTTCTCTGCCAGTTTCCCGCGTTTGAAAAATCCAAATTTCTTCTTGTCTGGTTTCGCTTCCGCCTGTTTACGCGCTTCATGAATTTCGCGTATAAGTTCTCGTTGTCGCTCTTGGTGGTTCTCTGGATCAGGATCTTCGATTTCCGTAAACTCGTCACTTTCTACTTCCCAGCCCACTTCTCGCATAAGGCGAGGCATTGCAGCACGGTAGGCCATATGGCCGTTAACAAACTCCGTCACATTCAGATTTTCGATTCCTGGAACATTTTCAACAGGAGCAAGCCCGGCAACACGCATAATGCCACCACTGGTTGCTCGAAATAGGTATCCTAAGATCCAGTCATTGGAGGCATAACCATTCACAAAACGGCCTGAAACAACGCTACGAGCTTTAATGTATTCATCTTTGTTCGCAACTATTGGCGAGCCAAACAAGTATACATTTTGCACAATGCCAAATGCATTTTTATTCGCTAGCTCTTTGAGACATGAGAAGATAACGCGAGAACCAAGCGAGAAGCCGAGCAGTGTAATAGGCCTGTTCCCTAGATTTCGATCAATGAGGGAATCGGCTAGAATGAGTCCGGCGGCTTTAGCTCGGACAAGTGAGACATTCCACGGGTTATCAATTAGGTATGATAGCTTCGTGAGCACGATAGGTAGTTGTAAGGATGCCATCAGGGCAGTAAGGATGGTGGCCCCTAGTACTTGTTGTAAACCTTGAGTTAAAGCCTGTCAAAAGAAAATATTAGCCTCATATCATGCTATTATCGGAAAATCCATCATACCTCAGTAGCAAGAATATTAATAGTCGCACCAGTGCTCTGTAGCATTTCGGGCTCCCAAAGAACTGAATAAATATCTCCCATAATAGGATCTACCGTACTAAACGGCAATCTGACATCATCAACTTTTCCATTCATCCATCCAGAAATGGTAACTATAAGATTAAGCCGCTTGTTGTTGTGTAGTGGGCGGTATTCGAAGGTCTTCACGGCGCTTGTCCTTCTATGGGATGCCCTTATTCCTATGGTGCTTCCTGTAATAGTGGCACCAGAGGTGATAAGAGCTGTGCCACCCACTCCACCGAGAAATGCACCAGTGCCGCCGACCCCTATCGTAGTAAAACCAGCTGCAAGACCGGCTCCGATGACTGGAGCGAGAAGGCCAGCAGAAAGACCAATCACTAAACCTCCTCCAACCGTAGCCAAGCCCATGATCATATACCGCCTTCTTAGCGACGCTTTTCTGCGCTCTTCAAGATGTTCTGCTTCGTCCCATTTCTCTTTATTCGCCTCTTGCTGCATTTCTAGTGCATCAATGATACGCTTTTCAAACTTGCACATTTGCATCCAGGAAACGTTCAAATGTTCTCCCACAAGCTCTAGGAGTTTTCGAGACCGTGAATCGTATGTAGCATCAGCGATCAAAACTAAAAATAGATCGCATAACACGGTCCATCGAAGATCAATATCAAGATTTTTGGACGAAAGGTCGGTAGGGGTCTGCACTTCAGGTATATCGTCGTTCTCTTCGTATGGGGGTGGAGGAGTGGACGTGTCCGATGGCCTATCTAATGGCTCAACATAACTGTTCCTGTCCTTCTTGATCTGTTGACTGTGAAGGGATGTCTGTGAAACAGAGCCAGATCTACTAGCAAGAGGATTTCTAACTTGTGTCTTCTTCATGAGCGTAGGCACAAGGTCCTCTGGCTGAACTCCATGATCCGCTAGCTGTTCTATCATCACTTGCTCAGCGGTATCAATTTCCATATGCGAATAGAGTCTGAGCATTATTTGTTGACCCCATTTTGTCATCGAGTCTATTGCAGCACCAACACTCTTTTTCGTAGCTTTCGTCCGGCTGTAAGATTCAAAAGTTTTAATCATGTTATAAATCGTAAGTTTAGTCACGCCAACATATGCAATTCTCTGTCCTTCAGTTAGAATGTCTTTTGTGGCTTCCAGCTGGGAAGTGGGATCTCGAAGGTCGTCGTCCTCCACACCCAGTGCATTGCTCGTAGCGTCTTTGAAGAGATAGCTAGTATTTTCATCCAAACTTGTCGCAGACTGTGCGTCTTCATCAATCTGAACCCGAGTATACCCTTTCCCAGCGCCTCCCAAACCGTGATATACTGCATTTTCATCATCTTCTTTAGATCCACGTGCAACCATTCTTCCAAAGTCATCGTACTCATCAAAGGCCCCCAGGGCCGGCATATTTTTCCATCCTTCATCTGCGTCATCATCATTCGAATTGGGTTTTGAGATTAGCTGCTGGTGCGACCATTCGGATACTTCATGGTCTTTGCTCGCGGTATGGACATGCCGCGATTCCCTCGGGGGATTATTGTCAATGTGTTCCGCTTTATTAGCGTCATCCGCTCCTAGTGAATTTGAAGGACTTTCTTTTATATTAAGCACTTTTATTTCGTTTTTGGTGTCGGATTTCTGTTGTCCTGCAGCTGGTTCCGTCTTTGTTTTCAGCATCATATCGAGCGGAACAGATGCCGAACGCTGAATAGATTTAGGTGGGTCGGTACTACTCGAGGGAGCTTTCTGGTCGAGCTGCTCGGTGGCTATGCCCATGTTTGATATAGACCTCGACCTTGGAATCTGTTTCCTAGACCGGATCGGTAACCCAAACTCGTCCAGCTCTTCGCGTGGCTCCTCAACCTCTTTATGTTCTTCCTGCTTGTCATTGTCTTTTTCCTGCTGCAAATATTTCGAAGATTCTCCCACTCCGACTATGTTGAGAGGCTTAGCTGAATCCTCTTGGTGTTCAAGACTCGCATTTCGAACCTTTGCAATCTTCGGCAAGGTAAGCTCCGTAGCGGATTGATCTTCGAGCCCCGAGGCATCGTTGTTACAGGAAGGCCCGGAGGCCATTATATTGAAGAAACGCCGTAATTGTTGCTTTTAACTGCTATATATATCTGCATACAAAATCCGCATGGGGTCAACAGAGTAAGACATTCCTTGGTGACGGAGGGGCCGGAGTCGAGAGGCAAGGAAGATAGATACAAGGTGGGAGGTTCAGCGGGTGCTCCGTTCAATCGATAACGGCGTTTTTCATAGAAGACGGAGAAATAAGGCGATGACGAGTTGGGACGTGGGAGGTTGAAGATGTTGAATAAATATTTAGATCTGCCCAAAGGAGAGTGAGAGGGTATCAACTATCACCTTGTTTGTGGCATGGAATTACCAAGAAACAACCTACAAACCTTCAGCCAGCACCAATCGGGAGACGTTGAACTCGCGTGAGAAGCAAAATTTTTCGCTGGTGCTCAGGAGACGAGAACAGCTCGCGCTTTGCTTGACAGCTCCCTGTCTGGTTCTGTGACAAGCATCGGACTGGCGATCCTAGCCAGGGGCTGGGGAGATTTATTTCTATTTAGTTCAGTCTTGCGTGGGTCCTCAACTCCTCCTCACTAGATGGTAACTACTTAAAATGTTTGGATACCTAGGTAACTAATTACCTAGTAGTTAAGTATTGGAAGAAGTATTTAACGATTGATTGTTTGTCTCTTTCTACACCTCTGATGCCGATATGTCTGCATCCAAACAAGAGGCGAACATCGAATAAGAGAAGGATTGCTTGTACGGAGTACTAGAACCTGGTTCTGTTGAAAAACGGTTCGATCCTCTACCAGAGAGCACCATTAGACAGGTTTCTGACCTGTCTTAAGGACAACACATCCCATATTCATTATCCTACACATTCCGCCAGTATTTCCCATTTCGAAGAACCAATATTTACTCGTCAGATGGCCATCGTGATAGATCTTTGAAACCCTCGTCGACATACAACCCTCCTAGTTTCAGTTTGAATACGGTTTCAAATAAATATGCAATCACGCTCAATCTATGTCTTAAAGGGTCCAACAGTATTAACTAAAAGTCGGTCTGAGCATGTTTATGGGGCTTGGTAGTAGTAGAAACCTACGTCTGCAGAGCTGAGAAATTCCCACGTCTGGATAGGTATGTAAGAGATCATCGTCCCTCATGCGGATTTTAATCAAGTAACAAGATTCTATATGCATGTTCCGTCAGGCTGTCAGCAGGCTGTTTGTTTAAGCCGATTAACTATATATGGCATCATCCAGCGTTCAAGTTGACCAACCAACGAACATGGCCAGCTCCAGCTTCCTTCTCCAGGCCATGTTTCGACCCCTTGCTGGCTACTTAGTTCCCCAGCGGTACAGAGTACAGTCATGTGGAACAAAATCACGGGTTGAAATGCGACTCGGCTTGCAGGGGCCACAGCAAAAGTGATGCTTTCCGGCGCATGCCGCCAACTGGTTGCCAGTTAGTTGCCTGTGCCGCAATCATTGATGCAGCTATCCTTGCCTGGGCCAGTTAGTCCCTGAAGCCCGTCCACTCACAATGCAGTTTCGTTTCTACCCCCGGGCATCAGTACACAGCCAAGAACTGCCCGCCACTTAGAACCAGGCGAACTCAGGACAATGGAGCTGCTCGGTGACCTGTTACCTGCGCTTCGCACAATTCGAAATGAGGCTTGCGGCTCTCCTAAAGGCAATCTGGCCCAGGACCATGCGAGGAAAGACGAGAAAACAACAAATCGTTCCCAATGCGGCAATGCCTGCAGGCATTCTCCCCATGTTGTATTCTATTTTGAACAACTATAAATCCCTCAAGGAAATTTTCTCATCGCCTTCTTGACCTACCTACTCCGTAATATGATTTTCCACATCACAGAAGAAAAATTCACTCGATTGACAAGACCGTTCTGGTCAGCTCCCACACCAGAGTGAGCCTTCAGTTGATGCATCGTAGGCTTGGATGACCGAAATTATGGCCGGAAAGGGTATAAAAGCCGTTTCCTATTTATCCCTAGATTTATTGTCCAATTTAAATCTTAACCCAAGCTAATGCTATTATTTCTATTTCTTCTTTTGACATGCAGAGATACTCGAGTCTGCTGAAGCCGGATTTCGGCTATCTCTACAACTAAATGCCCTTAGCTGCGAGGTCTTCGCTGCTGGTATGGAAACACATAGCATTGCAAAGGGGGTTTCTCTGTTTGTGGTATCTCTCAAGCAAGCAGGGCGGGCTCTTCAATACCCACGTTCCATACACACCTCAGATGCATTTGGCCTTGTCAGAGATATTTCTCGGCAAGGAACATACGTGTTTGATCAATTGGAGTCGATGTTAAAAAAAGCACGTCAACGCCCCAGCCCGGAACATTACCTCGATACACCGCAGGAGCATTTTCTAAGGTGCTTCAAGAAATATCGTGTTACATATCTTTTGGCATACCTCGAGACACTGAAGTTAAGCCTGATGGTCATCATGCAAACATTACATCTTGGAAACCTATACTCTGCAAAAAGGTCCACTCTTCCTTATTTTACTTCTACTAGAATTTCACTTATTCATTGCCAATATACTCCTGCATTTTCTAACGTTTCAATCTTCTCTTACACTGGGGCTTTTAATTCGCAGTACTGACGGATTTATTTCACGTGTAGATTTGTTAAACCCCCGTTTGAAGACTACGTGGAGCAAGAGCGCATCGAAATCCAAAACATGATAATCGTTCGCTATTGGTCCATGAATCGGCTTGATCGATTTCATGAACTTGCGGTTGCGGAGGCATTCAAACTGTACACGGAGAGCCAAATGATCCCTCATAACCCAAATATCTCCACACCTTACCGGCCGCCAATTGGTTCTCCGATAAAGCTACCGCTCGCATCATTTGGAGACGTGGATACGATTTTCAAGCAGGCTAACCAATCCTCGAGAGATATGGTCCAAGTGTCGTCGTATGCAGTTGATTCGCTGTTACAGAAATGGGTACGCAAAAAGGTCTCGTGGGACATATCCGAAGAACTTACAGCGGAATGCAGCTCTGTTGAGTCAGAGAGGACGTCTACAACCTACTATACTACAGATACCGACTCCCAGGAACATGTTAGGAAAGAAAAAAGGTCCAAAAATCGACCGCCCTCCAACTCACCTTCAAAGAAGCAGCCATGCTGTCTTCAAGTTTGGTACAATCTCTATAAAGGTCAATCAACAGCTGACAGATATCAATCATGCAGCGGACATTCCGATTCATCCAAGCCATCAACCCGACCTTCAAAGCGTCGGGACCCAAGTCAATCGCGCAATGGGCATTCAGATTCATTCAAACCATCAAGCCGGCATTCAAAGGACCGGGACCAGAATCAATCATGCAATGGACATTCAGATTCGTTCAAGCCATCAAAGCGGCCTTCAAAGGGTCGAGACCCAAAATATCAACCCCCATCCAGCAAATCGAGCAATGCCAACCGTCACACAGCTTCCAATTCGGGCCATGAAAATGTATCGGCCTCGTGGAATAGCAGTCGCCCTATAAACCGACTGCCTTCCGCGATGGCTGTGGGAGCTAAAACCACGCCTGTCTACCATCCTCCGCCCAACGGAAACATACACCAACCACCCAATGCAACTACCAAAATGGAGCAAGTGTTAAGTCCCACCAGTGCCAATGGCACATTACATGTTGGTGGCAGAAATAACTTTTCAGCGTCCACCACGGCGCTCCCTACCCCGATGTACCCGCAAGCACAATATCAGCCTCAGCAACCAGCAGCCAAACAAAAGCCAGCGCCTCCTCCGGCTCTTATCTCTGTTCCGTCAACTGTATCTAATGGGGATACATCCAAAATACCCATATCTCCCAATCATCATCTCCATCATCCTCCATGGCCACCCGGCCCTGTCCATCCGAACACTCACTCATACTTTACTGGCCCTACGCAGCCCCTTAACCCCGGCTCCCACACTCCACATCAGCGCTTTCTATACTGGCCGCAAGTAGTACCCCAACAGCCCCAGCAGCCGCCGCTAAATCCGTCCCACCTTGGAACAAATAATGTCCCTGTCCCGCATGAGGAAGAATATAAATACTCTGTTGTCCCGGACATTACTGACGAGAATGCGTTAGTTGCTGCCCGCTATGCTGCTTCGACCACGCCTCGACACCACCACACACGGCCTCTACGGTCTCGATACCCTGGATCCCCCCCTCAAACAGATACCGAATCAGATAGCGAGGAGTCTAGCCTTGAAGCATCAGAAGAAGAAAGGAGGCGGGCTAAACGAAAAAAGAAGCGGAAATCGTCTAAACGTTCGGGTTCGAAACACTTCAGGAGTAAGGCGAAGAAGGGCATATTAGGTGTTGGTGCCATAGCCGGGTTTATGGAAGCTTGGGAGCAATTATCTTTATAAAACCAAGGTCTAAATTACGCATTTCCCTAATAGTTTCCATGTTGTAATGACCCGGTTGTCTTTTCGTTTGAATAACATAGCGCATACATACAGCCATAGATTCTCGTTTCGCTAGAAATGGAAACGGAGATTTTGAAGGGAACTCAAATCCCAACTAGCTACAGGATTATTAGTATCAGTAGATAACCGTCTCACTAGTTTGCTAGGTGGTTAACTCAGTAGTTAACTCGTTGCGAGCATGTTTCTTGGAGCCTTTGTATTTCGGCTATGCTCCTGGGTCCGGGATCAAACTCTTCCTGAAGCTAATAAAATCCAAGAAAGAAGCCTTCCTGAGCTTGGATATTCTGTAGCTTCTCTAGATAAGCTACTAATAAGAAGACACTAGTTAGGCAGCAAGCGGAGGTAAATGGGATTGAGTATGGGGACGCATGAATTTATTCCCGAACTATGTGGAGGTGGCTGCAAGGCTTTTGTATATCAGCCACAATGCATCGGTTACTTAGCGCCTTGATCGCGAATCACAACCCATTCTCACGAGGAAGAATCGAGAAATCTCTCAACCTCAGGCCAATTGTATTGAGGTCGCATCTAAATACTCAAAGTGAACTCATTGTCGCATTAAAAAAAACATGCACTGTGAGGCGGAGTATTCGGCGAGTTTCGAGAACCAAGGCATGCATCCTCACGTTGCCTCACTCAGACACATAAATATATGGGAGAGGCCTACGACTTTGGGATGATTTCTTTCCTTGTACGCTTTGGATTTTTCACTGAACGCCATTACCGTGGATAATTCTTTTTTTTTTTTTTTTACCGTTTCTTGGTCTTCCCGTCCGGTCCTCCCTTTACTTTAACCAAGCCGAAAAACATGGCGCTACTAGCCAGTATCCAGAACAACATCTTCACTACCTGCAGCGACCTCGATACC
Organism: Myotisia sp. PD_48; assembly: GCA_032988175.1. NCBI lineage: Eukaryota > Fungi > Ascomycota > Eurotiomycetes > Onygenales > Myotisia > Myotisia sp. PD_48. Next base: position 287,642 of record JANTQB010000006.1, on the reverse strand, counting down.
ATCAATCTATTCGGCCAAACATTTCAGTCTGAGCTAAATAGACTCACACATGCCAAACCTACAGTAGAATCTGGCCGGGCTGCAACCCTAGGGTCACTAGATGAGCATGGTCTGACCCCATCCCGAGCACTATTTGGAGCAGATTACGTTGAAGTCAATCGTACTCTTGTTGGCATGTTAGCTGCCAAGTGGTTATTGGCGGGGGATTATCATTCTTTCACTCGCTTCCAGAACCCGAAGATCAAACTACGACCAGCATCGTTCAATAAGCTTCGTGGCTTGCTGCTACAGAACCTTCCAGAGCCCGAAGATATATATGCCCTCCTTGTCGCGATCATGATAAACGATCTCGGTAAAGACGATGACCTTCAACGATCCATTCCTTCTCCTCCCCCCTCTTCGATTAACAAAAGGGCTAGTGCCCATCGTAACCACGATGAAATCTTGTTTACCGCCGCCAATGCGGGCCTGATTCCCGCGCTAGAATCCCTGCCATCACGATCAAGATCAGATCTCATTCTAGGTCTCGAGTTGGGGTGTAAGCTAAACCTCGCTCAGCTAGCCCAGGCAGAGAATGTCCCCGGGAGCTTGAAGAGCATGAAGTTACTGCGTGGCAACAAGCGGGCGTTTGACCTCAAGTACATGGAAGTTCTTCTAGACATTGCTGGGGCTGCGGGTCATATCGATTCGCGGTGTGCCACACAAATGTCTGAGCCTGTGTTTCAAAGCTATCTTGCTACTCATGGGGCTATGAAGGGTGCTATGGATGAGCATATTACATTACGGCAAGCGTACGACTTAGTTCTCACCGCCAGGGCGAAGATTTTACAAAATGATGGACTCCAGGTGCTTTCAATCAGTGATCCCAGACAACGGAGTTTACTACGCCTTATGACGATGGGTAGGGTCGCCGATAGCAAGATGGCGGGATGTTTTGCGCAGGCATTTGATGAATTGGACGAGAATATCAGGGATAGTCTAGTGAAAGGACTAAGCGCCGATGGTTTGGATAGACCTGCGGTCATACCATACTATGCCCCAGGGTTGATTGCGGAGGGATTGAAGAATCGCGCAGACGATTCCACCACCACAAAGATACGAATTTTGGGGGCGTTGATGAGGTTCCTCGCAAGAGTATACGATCACCCAACAGTCGCGCATATGAGCAGACATCCTGTTGTTATGGAGGTCGATCTCTCATTTGCGCAAGCCGAAGTAGCGAGTGAACTGTTCAAAACAAACCCTACTGTATTGGATTCACTAGTGGTGGTTTAATCCCGAAACCACTAAGTTATGAGTTATGAGTTATGAGTTATGACCGTGTATAGTTATTATTTCTAAAATACAAGTTGCATCATTGACGATTTCAAACGTTATCTTGTGCTCCCATTCGTTGATGCTTCTGTTGAGCTGAAGTATACTGTTCCCCACGCGCCTCGGCCATCAACCTATCTTTCTCACCAACTGCATCCCAATATCGATCATGGCAGTTTTTTTGTGCCAGGTCAAGCCACTTCTTCCACGTCTCGGTATTAGGAGCCGCATTACTTTTCGTAACCCAGTTCGTCGACTTAGTTACATAAATAGCATCCCACAAGGTGCGGGTGAAGCTAGGATCTTCAGGGCCCATGTAGACTTCGAATTTCTCGTCGATTTTGTGATAGCGTGATAGATCCCACATCGATCTTTGAGATCGTAGAGAACAGCCCCAATACATTCCGTTCAGCAGAATGTAGGTCACTGTAACAACGGCTTGCATGGTCCATTCACAATTCCCCAACAGGACGACAGAAACCATGATTAAAAATGTTCCGATGCCGACTAGGGTTCGCGAGGCTTGGTCACTGAGGTGATACTCACATTTCTCTGTGCCGGTATAAAGTTCTCGCGCTATTTCCTCTGAACACTTGACTATCACAAACGCGGCTTCACGGGTTCGGATCACGATATCACCCTTGGGGACGACAGCATTGGATGGCCGGAAAGCCAGAAATGGTTTCCAATAGAATGCAAGGCCATGTATCGTTGAGACTAGAGACATGCAGACTATCGCGATGGCGGCGGTTGCATCCTTTATTAAAAGTGCCCAAATGAACACCCCCACGGTCATCAAGAAAGATAAAACGGTAATCACGTTGAGCGGCGACCATAAATGTGTGGTGATTTCTATTTTGTTATCTGACTGAAGTTCCAGATGACCAGGGGATGATCTGAATCTCCTTGGGCGAAAGCCACCGGGCATTATTAAATTCTCAAGCTTTGTGCTTCGGGATTTGTCATATTTATTGGGTGTGGCCCAGGATATGGAGTATACGGCCAATTGATATGGTTTCAAGTCTCCAATCGGGTGTAGGAGATCAGGGAAAAAATTCAGCTCTGAGACTGAGGTGCCTGAGTGCACCCCATAGACATTTGCGGGAGGGCTTGGAAGCCGAGCAGGTCGAGTTGCGCGGAGGAGCGCCTGCGGAGCGGGGATCAAACGTGGAAGCAGGGAGAGCCTCGATGCACTGATTGCTTGCGCTTGGCAGGATACTGAGGCATCTCCCAGCACGGCCAGAAGACTGACAACTTCAAGTCGCCAGCCGTCAGATTCCAGCCGCCCAGTTGGAAACCAGTTTGGCATTGTCTATTTCATCGAGTGGAAGGATATATGGTTATATTCCTATTCCGATGTTGTGTGATACCGGCTATCCTCATCACCAGTAAGAATCATAGTAAGACCAAATTAAATAGGAGAATACATCAATAGGCAGCTACGTACCTGGTGATGATCTCGTATACCCCGTTTAAAAGTCGATCAGTAAATATCAACTAATAGTTACGGATAACCAAAAAAGTAACATGAGAAATAATGCAACTGGGAAGCAAGAATGATCAATCCAAAATATTTTTTGTCCCTCACTCTCTCTGATTCCCTTGTCATGCTCTTCTCAGCTCAAATTGTCAATTGGTCGGTCCAACCCTTGTAATGCTGACTATCTGGCGTGGAATTGCAGGGATAACAGGGATAACGGCTACTCTGAGAGTCGTAATCAGGAGATGCCAAGCTTGTCAGACTTTTTTCCGTCGAACTATTATGTACATTAGAGATGGACTCTTTCTTATTGATCTGAATAACTAAACCATCGATAAGAGAGGTTTCTCAGTGAAGATGCCTAACTGCACCGACTTAATATTGATGGGATTACACAGGGATTCACGAAATCAGCCCAGCAAATTACGCATCCACCACCGAAAATTCCTGGTACAACTTTTCTCCCCCGCATTTTATACATGAAGTCAACAGGTACGAAGTCCATACGAGAGTAAGCAATCACTTCGTAACGGGGGCACACATACCTCGCATTTTTTTTGGTTCAGCATCTGGGTAAAAATAGGTTGGGGAATTGGCTCCCGAGTCCTGCCATTCCCATTAACCAAACAAGCAAAAATGATCCATGGATCAGTTCAATCAGTCAACCTTGTCTTCATTGGCAGTGAAATCGTGGTGCTACAACATTATCGCTAAGGCTATGTATGTGTATATCTATAGATAGAACCGAATCCGAATGCAAAAGGAGTATGGAGTAGTTATTTTCAAACTCGATATAGGTAGGGTCCCTCTCTGCATCTCGAATCTTCTCATAGAACCTAATGCATAGTACGTACAATGGGTCTGAAGAACTAATTATAACTAGAACTAGTCCGATAGAATAAAAAGATAAAAAAAAATCAAGGTTGACTTCAACCATCTGGCTATTATTATCATTTTATGTCAGTGTAGCTTTCTCGCGTCTTTGGTCGCATCAATACACGGTTTCCTTTTCTCTCCTTTTCTTTTTTGTATTTTATTTTATTTCCTAGCCTTTTTGCTGGTGGGAAGGGCAGACATGAGGAAGGCTGTGCTGCTAGCTAATTAATTAGTTGACTCACAATGTTTCATCCTTGATGAAACATCGATCAGATCATGTCAAAATTGCAATCGGTAATAATGACTAGTATTCAACAACATTCCGGAATCCTCATAGTTATTCCTGATGTTGAATGATATTCAAATGGTGGCTTGATTTATTAAGAACCGGGGAAGTGACAAAATAACACGCGGAGAGACGTCATGCTCTTGAAACCCCTTTTAAATCTCTAGGATGAGGATGATAGGATTTCTGAAACACAAGAGGAGGCTCAAAATATATGCTTTTCTGGAGGATGTATTTGTATTACATTCTCCGTACTTACAGGGGGCCAGATCTGTTATGAGTTTCATGAATTATCATGGTTGCCAACAACTCACCTCGGTACGTTAGTGTCTCTATCATGTGAGTCTGTGAAGTGCAATCGTTGGATGTTAGATTTTAAGTGCAATAACATTTATCCCAACGTCTATATAAGTTATATATCTATTTTGTTGTATATACTCCAGTCCCATCATGATCCTCCAAACAAAGAAAGACAAAAAAATAAAAACATAACTCCAAGCTCCAATCCGCAAAATCTAGGCTAATATGTATCGGTAAATAAAAAAAAAAGTGACAAGAATAGAAGATATTAACATGGTAGTATGATGTCAATGCCAATAGGGGGAAGAAGAAGCGAAAAGAGAGAAAATAAGAAAAAAGATAAAGAAAGTGAAAATAAAAGTTTTTTGTAAAAAAAAATGAAAAAAAAAAAAAATGAGAAAAGAGATAAGATCTCTCATGCAGCCTGGGAAGCTTTGACGGCATTTAGTAAATTCAGGAGATTATGCTCTTTTGCTCGGACATCGCTCTCCAAGGCCATAATTTGACTGCCACTAGATTGGGCCATGAAGGATATTGACAAGAAGCTGTGCTGCAATCGCTCCATGGCCTGCGAAACTAAGTTGATAATCAATCCAACATTGAGCTCGGCTGAATCCGTCAGAGTCAACTGACCCAAGTCAAACGCAGGAATCGGTTGTGCCGGGTTCCGCGAGTAAAAATACAGTCGCGTGATAACCGGTTCGTACATCCGAAGCACATGCTTGTAGGAATCCACGATGAGATGCACGATTGCAGGATCAACGTTGGAGCCGGAGCGAGATGAGGGTGTGGGGCTATATCCTGCTGGTGATCCGTAACTAGGGCTTAAATCATAGAGGCTGGTATCCATCGGAGCATCTGCATGCAGTCGGTCCATAAGTTGGGTTAAATTGTCCGTGACACCGAGAATATAGTCAAGGCTAGGCTCGTGGCTAGAAGCAGAATAGCGTTCCGGATATGGAGATCGAGATGATTGGGGTGACGGAGCTAAGTCACGGACCCGTGAGTGAAGATGATAGAGTTGTTGTGTATACGACGAGGGCGAATTTATGCTTCCATAAGATTGGGTCTGACCGTATTGACCCGGTACTTGTAGATGCGAGCTGGTAGCTGAAGGCTGCGGCATATATCCGGATTGTGAGGAGGAGAACATCGTATCAAATTCCGAGCTCATGTGGTGCGGGCTGTAAGTATAAGATTCCGCATGTGAGCCTACTGTCTGCATACCTGTCAAGACGTATATATATTAGCTTTCAGCTTCCCAGTCAGGCGGTAGTTTGGAACATACCATAAATATCTGCACTTGTTTCCCAGCCATCCGGGTTAGAGCTTGCATTGGATCCGGTTGGGCCATGCCGTTGTTTGGCTTTATCACTGGTTGGGGAGCTACGTTTGCTGCCCCTTGGCCGCCCTAATGGTAGATGCTCACTATATCTGCAATCCAACCCTAATCGTTCGCATCGTTGGCAAGGCACATCATTGTCGTCGTCGTCGTCCGTATGGTTCATAGATCTGCTCTCGGACTTGGTGCATTTGCTTTTCAGTGCATGGCATCTATCGCAAGCATACCGTTTTTTTGGCTTTGCTGCTGGCGGGGTGGCATATGTAGAATACATCTCTTCTTCCTTTGTTCTTCTTTTTTTTTGGGAGCCTTAAAGTTGGGTTGGAATGAATAGATCGATTGGGTAGTCTCACGGTTGAGAGGAGAAAGGTATTAATCTAGGATAGCTTGGATAGAAGTCTGAAGATCTTATTGTCCTCTCCAGCAAAGGATGGACTGGACAAGTGAAGATATATATCCATCCCAGAAGACGCACTGCCCCGGGATAGAAATCGTTGGCATGCAAGGGGTGTCCATAGAGCAAGATCATTTTTAAAATTTTTAAGATGTTAGTCTTCCTAGTCTTCAAAGTTGGCCTAGACAAAAATTCGGGCCAAGGTAAACGCGAAAGCGCCAGTTGGCGCAAGCAGGAAGTTGTTGAGATGGGAATGGGGTTGGCTCCAAGGCTCAATCTAGTGCAAAATGGCGGAGTGTACCTTTTTTTGCTTAGAGTCCAATGTCGATAAAGGGTATCTGGATGATGTTCTTTCTCTGCGCTGGGTTTCTGGTTCGTTTCTGGTTTTTTTTTTTTTTTTTTTTTGTTTCTTAACGTATTATCTTATTTTTGCAAACTTCAATTCCCAACAGTCAACCCCCTGCCAAGCATCCTAAATATCTGATAGACGTTGATTCGGGCAGATCCAACGAACGAATAGATCCAGAAACACGCTAGGATGCTCTTCCGGAGTTCACCTTACCCACAGTTTGACGGAGTACCCGAATTCATATTATAACATCTAACATATAGTTAGTGACCTTGCTCCATCGTCTTGGCCACTTTGCATATGGCATTCGGACAAATCACAAGCCGATATGTCTATGTTACTCTAATCTCCGATTCGGCGTTGAACGTCTGCTATTGGTCTCTTTCGCCAGAATCCCTGTAGACACATGGATTTTGGCCCCCAGATTCTGTCAGTTGACTCCCACCATGTATGTGGAAATGTACTGTATGAAGTAGCTCGCGAAATTAGGCTTCGAGAACCCGGGGTCCAACGTCACCACCCTATATGTCAATTTGTTTAAGCGGCTCAAAAGAATCATCCATGTATGCCAGACCGTCATTTGTAACTGTTTCTCCCTCTTGGGAAGTGGGAGGTCGTGGAACGAACGATGTACCATAGGAACGGATTCGACGGAAGAGAAAGTGAAGCTGAATGCTTCAATCTCAGCGAAGCGGCATGCAATGAACAGGGATGCGGAATGAGATGTCCACCACTCGGGCTGTGCGAGTTTAGTAGATTCAGTTCATAATGACTGTCTGGTTTTGTTTTCTAACTAATAACTAGTTATCTGTCTTTTTAGTGCTCGTTTAGGTTGAGAGGTCTGCCTCTGGGGCCAAACCGCAAGAAACGAGTTAAAAGTGTGTGGGATTACTCGATTCCTTTCTGATTTCTCGTTCTCAGCTTGATGATGCCTACGAAGGTAAGTAAGCAGGAGGAATATGGTTAAATTGATTTTGATACCGACGGCGTGTTCCTCCTGTCTCTTTTCTCTCTTCTCTCACGGTGTGCGACCTAGTATATTGTGTCGGTCTGCGGGCGGGTCGGAGGCCCTGCAAGCATGGATGAGAGAGACGGGCTGGGTTCAGGAAAATCAATCTTCAGGTGAGCCCGAAAAAATTTGGCCCACCAAGCCGGGTAGAAAGTAAGTTAAACTTGGTAGTAATAAACGGGGGAGGGGTTCGACTCATGTTTCATCAACGAGGTCAGTTCAAGATTTGGAAGCCCAAAAACGCCTTGTATCAAGCATAATCCACGTTTTTTCTTGTTCACCCGTTGCCGTGAAACCGAATTCAATTCGGTTCAAATTGTATATTTAGTATTATTTTAAAAAAAGAAATACTTAATACTAAGCATTATTTCGTGCATAAACTAAAATATTCAATTAATCTCTCCTACTTTTTACCCTTCATTAGTTAGATTTTTTTTTCGTTGAGATTTCTAGATATGTATGCTTCATGCAAGCCACCACCACCATCTCTAGAATATTCGCCGATGGAATCCTCCCCTATTATTTCATCAAAGCCACGTCTTAACAGAGCCGACTTGTCGCTAATTCGGAATAGATTTTGTTGCAAGTAATTAGCGGTGACATTTCTCTGAGGGCGGCTCTCGGCCAATGTTCAGCTGTTACATGGATATCTACTTACTCACTGAAGCATCGTATTGCTCGAAGGATCTGCAATTGTTAATCCAACTGATGAGAGGCAGAAACAGAATGAATCCTTCATAGTTATTTAGTTCGTTAGTTAGTAGTTAAATAGTTGAGATTGTTTACTTAGGTAGTTCGTTATAGCTCCGTGAATCAGTTAACTATTAGTTAGTTCGTACTTTAAATAGAACAACCAGTGCAAGGCATAAAAAAAATTATGATAATCATAATCAAAAAAAGAGAAAAAAGGATTAATAAAACAAACGGAATTAAGACTAACTCCACGTTTCGTCCATAATTCTCACTCACTAAGTAACTAATACTCTCTCTTCTCTCTGATTTTTATCAATCTGTACGGAGTAGTTTATTATGCAAAACTTAACCTCGTGCAGGAGAGCAGCCCCACGACGATGGGCCAAGGCCGCCACCAGCCATCACAAAAGAAGCCCAGCTTGTTCAGTTCAACTTCTTTTTCTCTCCAACAAGGCAATGAGACCCTCTAGATTAACGGATAAACGGATCAACCTGAATAAATGTCCCGTCGACTGATTCCCTGCGCTACTATCCTACCCGCTAGCTGATACTCGCCTTTTATTTCCCCGTGTCTTCAGCATCCTCCAGGTTCCGACTCTATTGTTAGCAACCCTCGCCTCACCCTCCCCTCCCCTCCCGCTGCCATGAATGAAACCGAAACCACCAACATTGCGGTCAACGGTGATGATGGCGGCGGTGGTGGTGTGGATAACAATGCCAAACCCTCAACATCTCCAACGGCGTCTTTGACCCGTCCTAATCCACGAAGCTGCGTTACCTGTCGTCGCAGAAAAGTCCGCTGCAACAAACTTCAGCCCTGTTCCAATTGTGTCAAGGCTAAGATCGAGTGTGTTTTTCCGAGCCCTGGTAGGGCTCCGAGGAAATCGAAGAAACCAAGGGATAGTGAATTACTGGCCCGTTTACGAAGCTTGGAGAGCATCGTGCAGAACCTAAACGGCACGACAGATACCGACCACACCAGCCCAGATCATGCTGCCATTACTCCTCCTACTACCACCACCATCACCAGCACCACCCCCACCAACAGTAACAACATCAACAGCAACAATATTAACCCTACCAACGCTGCAAACGGTGAAAACCCGGATTTGGACACAAATTCCGCACCATGTCCCTCAATAGAAAACGATTTCGGCCAGTTAATGATTGGCGACGGGAAAAGTCGATATGTTAGCCATCGATTCTGGACAACTTTTGGAGATACGGTGTGTGCTCTCTATTTTGCGATCTATCGATTTGAGGAAATTGTTGGTTGGTTTACTGACAGCTGTTATATTTTCTCCCCCTTGTTCTTGAAAATCTAGATTGAAGAATTGAAAAATATATTAGAGCCTTCATCATCTGATGAGGAAGAGTGTTTCGAGGAAACCACGGATGATACCCCATATGGCACATCTCATGATGGGTTCCTATTTGGCTTTCTATCCCTCTCTCAAAGCCTTCGCGAATTCCATCCCTCAACAGCTAAAAGATGTGTTATATGGGACCTATTTTGCGAGAATGTGGCTCCAGTTGTGCCCATATTTCACCGTCCAACCCTGAAAAAGGTATTAGACCACGCGGTTATAAATATGGATACATTAAATAAAAACACCGAAGTGATGATGTTTGCTGTATATTATACTGCGATTGCAACGATGACACAGACCGAATGTTTGAGTCGGCTGGGTGAATCGCGCGATGACGCTCTCACTCGCTATCGATTTGCCTTTGAGCAAGCGCTGGGTCGGGCTAATATCTTAAATTCCCAGAGCTTTACGCTCCTCCAGGGCCTTGTTTTATTCTTGCTCTGTGTTAGACAACAAGATAATAGCCGATATGTCTGGTCTATGACCTCTATTGCATATCGAATTGCCCAGGGGCTTGGGCTTCATCGGGATGGACAGACTTTCGGGTTATCGCCATTTGAGACGGAAATGCGGCGACGATTATGGTGGCATATCTGCACGTTAGATCTTAGGGCTGCTGAGGATTATGGGTGTGACCCATTTATCCATGACGCGTTTTACGACACCCGTTTTCCATTAAATATTAACGATGATGATATTTCTCCTGACACCAAGGAGCCACCAGAGGATAGGGACGGGATTTCAGAAATGTCATTTTTCTTGATCCGATGCGAAGTAATTCTGATTGCTCGACGCCTTAGCTTTGTGCCGGCAAGTACCCAATGCAGGCAGTTCGTCGCAAGCCACACTATCAAGGACGTCGAATCGACGATAGAAAACCTCAATAAGAGGCTTGAAACTCGATACGTTATGTACTGCGATATGAACATACCTATCCATTGGGTATGTGCAACCGTGGCTCGCCTGATTATCGCCAAGTTGTGGCTGATGGTGCACCGGCCAATGGTTCGGCCCTCACTGGAGACTGCTCTAGCCAAAGAAACGCATAGTAGACTTCTCGTGACATGTATAGAAATTATTGAATTCTCACGCTTGTTAGAGACGAATAGCAACACCTCGAAATGGAGCTGGCTATTCCGAACTCACATGCAATGGCACCCAGTCGCATTCCTTTTATCTGAGCTCTGCGTCCGTCCCATGTGTCCTGGGACCGAGCGCGCCTGGCGGGCTATAAACTCCGTCTACGAACCGTGGGGCTTCCAGGACGAAGGGAAAAGGGGAATGCTTTGGCCCGCTATCCGGAAGCTAATGGCACGTGCTATTAAATTCCGTAATAAACAATTGCACGACCGAGCCTTTGGAGGTTCTCTACCTGCGGAAAATTCGCCTTGTGGCCTACTTCCAGCTAATTTATACCCACAGCAAACAACGCCATCTGCTGGATCCGATACCTCCTATTTGCCTTCACCATCGCAGCCGGTGGCTAATTCGTTCGATTATCCGATACTCGACCAGAATATCGAGACTGGGGGCTCCTATACAATCAATACCGTGCCATCGGACAAGTGGTCCAATCTATACAATGCTATGGATTATACGCCGTTGGATCCAAATGCATTTTCAAACAACGCGTTTGCAGAATCCCCAGAATGGTCTGAGTGGGACAGGCTGGTGCGGGAATTCCAAACCGACGTTGTTCAAGGCAGTGGACAGGATGCGGAGATGACATTACCTCCAGATTGGTTCGAATGATGAACCATTCATCGCTTATGAACGCAAGCTGGGGATTTTCTGCTGTTGATCTGGAAAATATATTAACCCGGTTACTCACTCACCTATATATATTCGATGGTGTGCTACTCATATGGTAACCCAAGGGTTTTCAGGTTATACTAGTGAAACCCAAGTGGCTATCTTACAAGAGTAGGATCTTGACAGCGTCGTACATGAAAGGGCGTCTTAAATCCTGCAAACTACTTACAAAGGCATCTTATAGTGTGATCGGCTCTTCCCCGACCTATTTAACGACACTGCATGAATCGTTTTCTAGTTCAAAACTCAATCCCTCGCTTGACGTCCCGTTACTAGAGTGTTCCCTTGTCCGACATGGACTTTCCAAGCCTTGAAATGGTAGATCTGCCTGTAAGCCAGGTAATTATCCAAATTATTACTTGTTGGTTTTAAAGCCAGAGAAATTCTATCTATCACCTATTAGTTACCTCTAGTTACCTATATTTAACGTCTTCTTTCTCTCTCCAGCCCTGACCTCGAAGATAGAAAAGTAGCCAAACAATATTTAAATGGATCATTAGAATATAGTTGTTTAATCTTAAACTAAAACTGACATAATATTTTCACATACTCGACCAAAATGGCAAATCAATGAATTCAATTTAATCCGACCAACAGCCCAGCAACCAAGAATGGGTATAATATTATTATCCATCTAACCCTTCCAACAGTCGTCGAAAACTCTCACTCAAGTATCAAACTCCCTTTGAGACCGAATTTGTAGATCGATTAATCTTTAAGCTGATTTTTGCTGAGGGAATGAACAGTGTAACGGTAATTAGAATGAAGAATGAAGATATAATATATATGACTAAGCTATTCACGTCACTGAGCGAGTCGATGGTCTTCATTTTGTCAAGTTAACTACTTCAATCAACTATCCCTTTAAAATATTGCTATTATTTAAAATATTGTTTGGCTTCTCGTCTATCCTTCCGCGCAGAAGTGAGAACATTCCCAAGGGGGTTTTTTTCCCATTTTTTTCTTTTTTTTGGATGTCTTCAGTTCAGCCGCTGGAGAGAACGGAACGATCGGGTTTCGGCATCCTAGATCCTAGATTAACCTTCACTGCCATTCAGAGTTGGGATGTTTACGTTAACGATGAAGGAACTGGGGAAGCTCTAGATAGCCAAATGACCTTCTTCCTGTGTCACAATGCTATTCCCCCAGTCTGTTAATGTATACCATACCATTCACCGCAATATTTATCATCAAACTTTGGAACGAGATCGAGAACAGGTGAAGTGAGTGGATCGCTGGGGCCAAATTGCGTTACCCATGCAACGCTTCGGATTCAACAAGCAACGGGTTATGCACCATATCCCCGCTACGCTAAACTGACTCGGGCGTTGGTTGTGACTTCGATGCAAGTTTTGAATTTTCTCCTCCGCTGTGATGACTCTAACTGTTGTTACATTTAACCATCCAATCTTTGGATGACGATGAATCCTCGGACCTCTTCTTTTTGGTCGCGTGAAGAAGAGCTTTTCTCCAATCCTCCTTTGCTTCGTTAATGACCCGGCAGAGAGTACCCTCTCTCTTTCTCTCTCTCTCTCTCTCTTTCTCTTTACATACCCCCACAAGATAATATAAATTCCCCACGCGAAAGATTAACCAACTAACCCGAGGCAACTTGTTGGATCCGTCCCAAGTGATATTTTTTTATCGTCAAAATCCAACGAACGGAGTCAACCGTAAATTATACAATCCATAACTATAACCATCCAGTCTCATGGCAATGGAAAAGAAAATCCCAAAGCTGCCAGTGCGGCAGTTCGTGGTGTTGTGTAAGAAGAAAATCAACGCCGCATATATAAACCATCGGCAGTTCTATTCCTATAACATTCAACTTCTAGTGAAAGCTAACTCCTTATATTTCTAGCCATATGTCGATTCGCCGAGCCTGGTATTTTGAAATCCATGATAACTACATTATTTTCATTTTATCTAGGTAACGACTAATGCTAATTTAAACACCATTGAACTTTAGTTGTTTTCACTTCTGTGTTCCCATATCTAGTACGCTACAGCCATTCTTTTCCCTCACTCATCCAGTCTCTCCCCCTTCCCCTCTATAATCGGCATGAATCCATGCTGACACATACCCAGCCTGAAATGGTACGCACATTAGGAATCCGTGAGAAAGAAGACGTCGCAAAATGGGTAGGCATCATATCCGCCACCTTCTCGATATGTCAATGCTTCACTGCAATCCCGTGGGGTAATCTCTCCGATCGAATTGGTCGCAAACCCGTAATACTCATGAGCCTCTCTATCACTATGTGCTTCAGTGTCTTATTCGGACTCTCCACGTCCCTGACCATGGCCATATTCTCTCGAGTCTGTCTCGGATTAGGCAATGGCTCTGTCGGGATCATTCGCACCATTGTGGCGGAATTGGTTCCTGAGCGTTCACTACAACCGCGAGCTTTTAGTCTGATGCCACTCGTGTGGACAATTGGAAGTATCTTCGGTCCTGCGTTTGGTGGAGCTCTGGCCAATCCGGTAGAAAAGCATCCTAAACTCTTTGGAAATAGTGAATTCTTCAAGAAATACCCATTCGCCCTTCCGAACTTTGCTGCTGCTGTTCTCTTCGTGATTGGAATCACGACTGGAACGCTTTTTCTTAAGGTACGCGTTTCTGCCAGTTCTTTTATTTTCTATTTCCCCTTCTTTGACATGGGGTGAGTATCAACTTACACACTTATTGGATAGGAAACATTAGAATCTAGGAAACATGATCGTGATTACGGTCTTCTTCTCGGGAAAATGTTAACAAGAAAATGTTGCGGGCGCCGCGCCAAAGCAAAGAAAGCAACTCACCATCATGACGATGAATCTGCTCCCCTTCTTGCTGATACAAATGCAGCTCCTCAAAGTCCAGGACCACAACAGAGCAAGACAGCCACCAAAGACTCCCCTTTAAAGCCGCTCCGATGGTCAGACATATTAACCGCCCGATCAGTTATGGTGCTAGCGGCGTACGCCGGTCTGGGCTCTCACGCCCTTGCCTATGACTCTATGCTTCCTGTACTTCTAAACCTTCCGGTTAAAGATCTAAAACATGACCCAAATACCAAGTTACCACTCAAATTCACATCTGGGTTTGGCATGGACTCTCAAGAAATCGGGATCCTTTTCACCATCAACGGCATTATAGGCATGGTTGTCCAATTCTGTTTGTTCCCTCCCATCGCCAAACGATTTGGCGTATTACGGTGCTTTAGGGTTGCCGGAATAGTGTTTCCCATTTCGTACTTTTTGACGCCGTTTATCGCCCTTTTCCCCACGCCTACAACCCGCATAGTTGGGGTTGTAGCAATAATGGCCGTCAAATTAACTTGTGTGGTATTCGCGTTCCCATGCTGTACAATTTTACTCACCAACTCGGCACCAAGCATGAGAGTTCTAGGGACCCTAAATGGCGTTGCGACTACTGTCACTGGGGTTGGCAGAGCTGCAGGGCCAGCTATCCTAGGTGCTGTTTTTTCAGCAGGTGTGAAAGCAGGATACATAGTGATACCGTGGTGGATGTTGGCCGGTTTAGCTTTGCTGAGTGCAGTACCGATATTCTGGCTAGTGGAAACCGAAGGGTTTATGGGCGCCGATGCTGAAGAAGATGATGATGATGACGATGGTAATGATAATGGTGACGATAATTGCAATGAGAATCTCCAGGGACACGGCGAGAGAAGTTGTTCTGAAACTGAGACTGAGACTGACACAGCTCCTAGAAAAGACCACCCAATATCCTACGGAAGTATTAACCACAGCAGGAAGAATTCTAAATGATGGGCACTCAGAACTAATATTAATGATGATGATGCGCAGATTGATAAATAACCAAGAACATGTCTTATCTAGCATAGCTTTAGCAGTTTCAAGTTACAACAGAAGAAAATGTGATTGATTATATATTGCATTTATTTATCCATCGTATATATTGGCTGCTTCGAGCCGAAATTCTACAATACGTCGTTAACTAGGTATGCCCCTTGAATGAATGATGCCTTGCAAACCGGAAACAGAAACAATTACTCGCTAAAAGAAAAAACCATGCAAAACTCAGAATCAATCAAGGGAAAGGTAAAAGTGGTCGTAGAACCTTCAATATCCGGCTACTTCAATAAATTTGCAGCATCATCAATCTTGGATTTAATAATATCGCGCCATTTCTATAGTAATCAGTAGGCAATTAGCATGATAAAATCAAATATAAAATGAAGAACGGATGAAATGGATACTAACCTCAGCGTTTTTCAAATCATTATCTTCAAAACTCTCAACTAAGCCAGGGAAGGCGGCGCCGGAATATCCAGTCCAACGGCCAGGAGCAAAAATGACATGTTTATACCACTCCCTATTATCTAGACCCTCTTTATATATAAATTTTCTTTCCAGTAATTTATATTTACCATTCACGGCGCGAATTTGGAAATATAGAATGATTTTCTTCCAGTACTTCCAAACTGGAATATGCTCGTCAAGTTTAGCTGAAAGGCGGGCGGCAAGAGCATCGAAAGCGACAGCCTTTTTGTGGAAAGCAGATATCGAATGGTGGATAGGGTCGAAGTTAAAATGGTCCAAAGTCTTCTTGGGCGCATTCTCCTTCACTGATGAGAGATATTTCTTCAAATTAATGGCGTAATCCGTTGCGTTCATGGCTAAAACAGGACTCTCAGAAAGTAGTGCTGCTAGCATGCCCCAGACTTGTGCATTAGCAGTCTGATACAGCCATTCCGTATCCATGATCGTATCCATCCAGTGGAAACTATCATAATTTGAGTGGTAATGGTAAACGGGGTCGCCGGAGCTATGGGCAAACGCCATATCGGAGCTTGCAATGCCCACAAAGTCCTGGAAAGCAGTGTAATCTGATCCGCTGCCCATGATATCTACCTCTCCCCCCCACACATCTAAAATGGTTTGGCCTTTAATTGTCTGGTTGGGCGAAAGTACTTGGGCAGTGATGTTACGGATTGCCTTATGGAGAAGAGGGCTGGCCCGACATCTCCAAAACGTGCCAGAAGCACCAACGTCTACGTTCAAGTAGACAACGTTTGCCTTGGAAAGCCAGGGGAAATGATCCTCAACCCATTCCGTCGAACCAACAAGCCCATATTCCTCACCATCCCAGCTCGCGAAAATAATGGTGCGTAGGGGCTTCCAGCCGGCCTTCAGTGCTTTTCCAAATGCGCGGATAACCTCATTCAAGATAGCGGAGCCTCCGTTAGGGTCGGAAGCTCCACCAGCTATCCATGAATCTCGATGGTTACCTAAGATCACGACTTCGTCGGTAATGGAGCCTTCGATGACACCGATAACGTTCCATATAGGCGTTGTGGTATATTCCTGCTCGTTAACGAGGTGGAGGACAGTGGTTTCGGGGGATGGCCCTATATCATACGCAACACCCTTGTGCGAGAGCCCACCTCCTTGCCAGTACTCGTTAAAATCCGAAGACTTGGGACCGTGTCCATTCAGTGCTTTCAAAAGAGGAATGGCCTCTTTGTATGAGATAGGTAAAGATGGTATTTTAGGAGTTGCGCGGTATGGATCCTGGCGCGGGACTCCTGGCTTGGAGGCGTACCCAGGGGTCGTTGGGTCACCCGGGTAAGAAGCTGTGTAATGTATAAGCAAGCAAATAGAAAATATATCCAGGACGAGAAAACATACATAAATACTGAACAGATCCCCTTTGCACTGAACTAGGCTGCCGAGCAGGCCCAGCCGGGTACGGTTTATACCCATTGACTTCTGTAATATCATCATCTTCCTGGGGATCGGTATATATCACGACACCGACCATACCCAGCTCCTGGGCTCGTTTTACTTTCAAACCACGAAATATTCTCCCATATTTAACTAGGGCTATTTTGCCTTCGAGCGAAACGTTCGCGCGCACTAGGTCTTCGAAGTCGTGAAACGTGCCAAAATTAGCATACACATATTGAGCAGTTACATTCCCACTAGCCGAATAGCCGTGGAAAGTCGGAATCCGGTCCTTCAATCCTGTTGTGGGATCTTCCTCTAGCACATCTTCCTCCAATGATGCCTCAAAACTCACAGCCAGTCTATCTTCTCCAGGCTGCTGTTCCAACAAGGCCAGACGGTGGCCAACCGGGTAATTAATGTAGACATCGTACGATTCAATTCTGGTCTCCGGAATGCCGAATTCTGCCCACTTATCTTTCGTCCAGAGGGCCTGGCTCAGGTTTTTGCCAGCAAGGTGAGGCCCGGAGGAATAGTACTGACTCCATTGCCTGAGCTTGGCTGGGTCGGGACTGGTGTGCAGCAAATGCTGGAGAGAAGCGAATGGCATGCCCTGACCCGCTGGCCAGTTTACATGTGGGAACGGATTTGACCATGGCAAATAATCCCATAGTGAGCCGTGGTGGTGGGGTAGCGCGGCGACGGGCAACAGGAAGAGAATCACGGCTACCACGAGGATGATGCATAGACAGGAAGTGCAGCACCTTCTAAGCCTGGAGTGGGAGTAGCGAGGAGGACGCCGTTCTACTCGAACGACGAGCAGAGGAGTGGTTTCATGGACGGTGTAAGGCATGGTGGTAGGCTTCTTCATGTTGATGACGCAGTGAGCTCCTGTTCAAGCCAAATCTAGAGAAGAGAGAAGGGGGGAGAGGGAGAGGGGGAGGGAGAGAGGAGTAGATCTACTTATATCAAGGTGAGTACCAGCCAGGGACAAACTTAACTACCATGATCGTTAGAGAAACAGCCGGAATCAGCTCTGTGTAACGTCATGCAGCGACGCGATACGAAGATGCTGTTCGTGTTCGCTGTGAGTTGCTGGTTGGAAGATTTATCCACTATTATTAAGTATTACGGAAGCACATATCAATAATTTTACCAAGAATGAATTTACTGAAAGATAAAAAGGGTAAAAAGATAAAAAAGAAGCTGCTATTGTTCCAGATCGCGCCAAAGATATGCTAATTAAAGTAAATAAACTTACAGGCTGCGAGGTATAGATTGCTTCTCCCGAAAGATCTACACATGAGACACACTATTAAACGACAACAAAAAAGCAAGAAAAAGGGAGTGACAGCAGTTTCGATTATTACATCCTTTCTCTCGGGTTTAAAGCCACAGCAAGTCCAAACGGTGGGGCTGACTGGATGCTTTGAAGAAGTTATGTTGGGTCGTACCTGGAAGCCATATCTTGTTCCTCCTCGTTCCTCTCTCTGTATGCCTACATCATCCAGAGCGTACTTCCCCGTCTCCACTCATCTAATCGGCTCCCAACGTGGGAGCAGACATTGTTTGCTGGAGCAGCCGAGCGGCTCTTCGTCGTGATGTTGTGGCCCAAACGAGAGTAAAAGTAGTAATAAAAATAAATAGTTCATTCAGAAAAAGGGGATGGATGGGTCAGGAGAAGTGCTCCTGCATAAAAGATCGATAATCCGACTCACCAGAGACGTCGAATGGAATACAACAACGCGTTCTCGATGGGATGGTGGTTGTATAGATCCGATTACTGAGAGGAGTGTGAGTTATCGATCGATAAGGATTCCGAAACCGAGGGTAGATAGGTAGATTCGTTCAAAATGCGTCGAGTGGGCAAGATTGTATGTCAGATATCATGACCCTTCAGTCCAGTTCTTCTGGGACGCCAGAATGGAGTTGGGAAAATAAAAAACGAAAACAGCAGCAAAAAAAAAGAAAAAAGAAAAAAACGCAAGCTGACCATCATTAATCAATGTGCGTGTGTGTAAATCATTCAAGATAGTCAGGAAAAAAACAAGGTAAATTTGGCTTGGTGAGAAATCTTGTGGTGGACGTTCAAAAGTAACTTATCTGCACGGCATGCCGGAATTACCTGCTAGTCTTCTCTTCGCTAGGCCCCCGAAAACGTAACAGAAAATTGTACTATAAAAACACCTGTGGTTGGCGATTGACCGTCTGGAGAACGTGACACAGGAGGAAATATTTACTTTCTATTTCCAGGTTTCCCATTCTCTTTTGCTTCCCCATCTGTGCGCGCCCCAAATCTGGAGGACGGCGCTATTACGTAGCAGTCACCATCTCGTCTGCGTCACCAACGGGCCTGGCAACTGCTGCGGCAATGGCATCTACCAAAACCGTCTCATCCTTGATTTCAGGGACGAATGCGTACCTGGGCAACCGAGCCAATTTCTCTTCTGGACTGAATTCATTGTCAGAATAGACTAGCCTAGTGGACTTAGCTTTTTCTTTCTTCGACGGTTTACTCGTGTTTCCTCCTTCTTCAGGTGTCCCGACAGCAGGGGGCGTGGGTCTAGTTGGTAAGTCTCTAGCTCGTTTCGCAGCTTCTGATATCAGTTGATCTGCAGACGCTGCAACGGATTCGGCTGCTGATTCGACTGGAGGATATCCTCGGGAATTTACCGACGCTTCCACCACCCCTGGAACCTGCCCGTGGTGAAGCTGTTGCATCTGGTAGTTATTTACTTGGGGTGCAGAAAAGCTGGGCCGTTGGGGAAGGCCTGAGAACGGCGGCAGGGTTGGAGGGAGATTCGAATATGGTAGGGGAGGGGTGTGGGTTTTTATAGGTTGCTGTTGCTGTGGTTGCGGTTGGAATGGCAAAGGGTGTCCAAGCCCCGCAGGCGGCATGTGCGATGCCATAATCGGATGTGCATATTGCGGTGATGAGATGCCTGCTGGAGGAAATTGTGGAGTGGAATATTGCTGGGCAGCAATTACGGGAGGAGCATATCCCCCAGGGCCCTGTAGCTGTGGAATAAATGCCTTCTGAGTCTGTCCATATTGACCAGTAGGGATCTGGCTTGAACCATTCAACTGTTGCGAAGCCGATGGTGTAACTTTAGGCGTACCGGGCTATATAGGGTAAAACTGTTAGAGCCCAACCTGGCATTTTCGAATCATTCTCAGCGAAGAGAGGGAAAGGAAACAACTTCAAACTTACAAATGAGCCCCCACTACTCTGTGCTGGCTGTCCCGCACCAACAGGTGTCACATTTCCACTACTAGCACTCCCACCAGCTTGCTGTTCCGCGAGCTTAGCCTTATGTTCCGCAAGCCTTTTCTTCAAATCGGAAGGTGATTCAAACTTAGGCTTCTTAGTCTGGCCGGTAGCACCGGGGGCTCCAGGCGGGGGGTTGCCGGTAGCAGCACGTCGCTCAGCCTCAGCTTGCTGGAATTGTTGCAGAACACGCTGGTTATGTGTCTGCAAGATATCTTCAGGCACGCCTTCCATTCCAAAGATTTCAATATCAAGACTGGATCGGTTGGGTAGGGCATTGTCAACTTGCGATAATGATTCTTTGTGAACCTGACTCATGTGGACCGATAACCCTAAATACATCAAAGAGAAACAAATTTATAATGTTAGAAATATAGCCAAGAGGAATAATGGATGGAGAGATATATAGATTCAAGGAAATTGTTGATTGTGGATTAATGCTGGGGTGGTGGAAAAGCAAATTGATCAACTTACCTCCAGCTGTGTTCAACCTCCTACCACACCGATCACATTTGAAATGCTTTGCCTTCTGATGTGAAATGAGAATCTTCAAGTCATCAAAGTCGCGTTCACAGTAATAACACCATGGTCGAGCCAGGAGCTCTTCCAGATCAGGGTGGCCACGCTTTTTCTTGCCCATGGTGAGGAATTAATATGAAGAGTGTGAATTTCAACCCGAAAAAGGGAAATAAAGATGAAGCTATTAAGTAGTAGGCAGAAAACAAAGCCTAGATGAGGACACTGCTGGGGTATACCAGTCTTTCGGGCTGTTAGGCGCTGATATTCTCTGATGGAGAGCGAACTTGACTGGGATTCAATTAATCTTTGTCGGTTTGTCAGGCAAAACTGGGGATTCACGTGACCGCCGCCCAGAGAGGAGGAGGTAAAAGATGTTTCGGTGAGAACAGATGAGAAGAAAGAGAGAGATAATAGAGAAAGAGAGAGGAATATGGAAATAAGGTAAAATGCAGGAAATATCCTTCTACCAATTGATATCCAACACTCACTGCTTCCTCAGTAATAAAAGAATAAACAAATAATACTAATATACTAATGGGCAAGTAAATGCACTCACACCCCCAAACCCACCACACCTGTTAAACAAATCACTAGCCAATTGCTCCCAGCTTCGCAAGAAAAAGAAGTGATAAGAAACGAGAATTACCAAGCAAAAAGAGCAAACAGAAAATAAAATAATAAAAAAAGACATATGCAATTATTGTACTCTGTAGGAGCAATTGCCAATCAATGAATGGAAGTCTTAAATTATTCCGATCATGGCTCTCGAGATTTGTCTACCGTGGGTTGGAGTGTCTGAAAAGGTAGAGAAGACATATCTCCCTGCTCGGATACAGGTGTAACAGGCTCAGTCTTGGTTTCCCGTCTCGGCTTCTTGGCTAACGGTGTTAGGTGGCCGGGAGTGGTCTCTGTTTTCCTCTTTCTATCCATCATTGCCGTGGGTTCCATACTTGCCTGTCGTTGTTGGCGCTCCATAGATTTAGCAGCTTCGATCTGAGCCTTAGTTCGTTTTGGATTGCGCGTCCGGCCTTCCTGGTTGAATTTCGCCCAGTGGAGGATCATTGCCTCAGTGCGTTTGGGATGTTTCGATTGCATGATTTTCAGCTGGTTTTTGGGATCGAGGAGAGGGTTGGGGTAGAATGGGGTAGATGCTTTGGAGGTAGCTGTCGATGCAGGGGCAGGGGATTTAGGTGATTTGAGAAATGATGGTTTTCCAGATACCGGGGCTCTTGTAGAAATGGAGGCTAGTTCTTGTGCGAGTGGACGGGCGGATTTCCGCATGGGGGTGGAAGTTGGTGCCTGTGGGGTGGCTGATTCTTGTCGTAGTGGTGTTTGGGTCCGTGTAATTGGACTAGCTGGCTCGGTTGGTGCGGCAGAGGCTTCGCGGGTGGGAGGATGTTTCGAGCCTCCGAATCTGGTGATCCGTTTACCAGAGTATGATCTGCCGCCCTCTACCTCAGGTTTTGTCGCGATAGGAACTGGCTTCCGCCGGGGCTTGATAACCACGGGCGGTCGCACTTTCGGAACACAGTCTACTCCGTCGACTTTGACGGGTTTCCAGTTATCCATTTGCCATGGTTCCAATCCGCTGGCCTTCAGCTTTCGCATTTGTTCAGCAGTAGGAATAAACCCGCCCTGTGCGAACGGGTCCTGGTAGCCCACTTGGTTGGGCTTGGGGTCGTATTTATAGCCGTATAGCATGGCTTCTTTCTTATCCTCGTATACCTGAGCTTCTTCTGGCTCCCTCGGGTTCGGTGGCTTCTTTAGAACGGATTTGGTCGTCAGTTTGATGAGTTTCTCGAGGTATAGATACTCATCCTGCCAAATTTTTAAGGTATTAGCTGCATTGGCCGTGATGGCGTAAAGCTCCTTGGTTGGATGCGATTGAGGATCCTTCAGGATGTCGGTGTAGATACTAGCATCGGTAATAGGCAAAAATTCGCCCTTGGCGGCAGAAGACGACTCATATGCCTTTGGTCGCTCAAACCCATCGAATGCTTCCTCCCATAGAGAAGAAAGGCTTTCCTTGGCCCCATCATAATCATCTGTGAAACTTCTGACATCATTCAAGACCCAACGGTCGACTGGAACGGGTTCATGAGAAATCGTAATCTTTTCGATAGAAGGAGAAGCCATCCGGCTTCCAGGTTCTTCCGCTATCGAGTTTTCCGATGGCCCCTTCGTAACATCTGGGTGAGCTTCCTGCATATGTTGTTTAAGCTTTTCAGCGGGCAGTAATAATGGTAAATCTGCATTTGGACTGTTGGGCGCAAAAGCTTGGTCGCATAATATACATTTGATAGATGTTTGAGCATCAAGAGCTGGGTTTGCTGATTGGCCGACTGAGTTGCGACGAGATGGCTCTGACAATTGTCGCTGTGATCTCTGGGTTGGGGAATTCGGAGCACTCAAACTCCGGGCACCTGATTTAATGCCATCGTCCTGTGGTATGGACGTCGACATTTTTTGTCTTTTTTTTTTCTCTTTTGTTTTAAATTAAATAAGCATACGGTATGTTTTGTTCTATATGCAACGTTAGCATGGATACGGGTTGAGTGTGAAGTCAGAAAGAGCTTTTGTTCTTGGCTCAACATGTATCACAATGAAAATAGTTCCTTTTCAGGACAAAAAAATGAAAAAAATAAAATAAAAAATGAATAATGAAAAGAAGAGATGGAATAAAATGGGAAAGAAAATAAATCGAGTATGGTCCTGTAGATATATAAACCTATACCGACGGTATTCTGCATTAAAGGCTCAAGCTGAACATTTAATTCTTGGGGGTTGGTTGGCTTTTTTTTTTGGTTGTATTGTAGAAAGAGTAAAAGGCAACATCATACAACTGGGAACATCAAGGAACATGGGGATATGAAAAATAGAAGTATCTTACCTGGATTAATGTTTAGATTTAGATTTAATAAGATTAAGGTGGGTATCCTGTTTCTAAAGCCTCCGGAGGAAAGCCGTAGAAGTAGAAGAAGTATGTGGTATGGATAGAGAGAAGAGTAAAAAGAGAGAGAGAGAGAGAGAGAGATGATGGAAAGAATCAATCGATCAACGACCAAGCAAGTAGGAGGATGTAGAAGGAAGAAGCCGTCCAGCGGAGATGGAACACGGAGAACAAGGTTGAGCAACCAGAGGCGGCAGAGAGAAAGGGAGCCGATATAGAACGAGAACTGTCCGGTGAAAAGAAGCTTCTGAGTTCAAGATTTGCAGCCATTTAGAAGACCCCCAATCTAAGCGTGGTGGTGGCGAGAGGCCAGCATTCTGATTTCTTTTGTTGTTGGATTAGTTTTAGTTTTTTTTTTTTTAGTTTGGCTGGTGGACAGCGAGTGGAACGAACAGAACTCAGCAGAGAGTTATCTCGAACCATACATTGGGGGAGGAAACCTCGAGGGCGTAAAAGAGAGAGGGCGAATGAAGCAGGACAAGGGAAGACAAAGTGAAGAACAAGGCGGCCCGGAGACAAGGGGGAGACAAGAAGACAAAGGGGATATAAGACAACAATAAATAGATAAAATAAATCGAATAGTTAGATAAAATATGTATCAAATATCATTCACTCCATTCCATCAATCAATTCAATCATCAAAGTTGCTTTTCACTGCTTGAATTGTTTGATTCGCGCTGATTTTAGTTGGCCCAAGTTGGGTTGGGGTCACGTTATTCTGCCTGTTACCTGTCGGTGACTTGGCTTGCTGACGGGTTGGCGGCCGTCAGCTGGGTACCTCCCTTGTACCCCCACACCCGCTTAGCCCAACAGGGATTTAGATATTCACTACTCCGTGCTCCGTATAGTTACTAGAAGATCTATTCACTTATTAACGAGCTAGAGGGGGAAATGGAGAAGGGACAAAGTGGTAAAGTTACTTAATCTATTCACTCGTCTACATGGTGAATATTAACCAGGGGGCTGATACGGAAGCAAGAACTCTGAATAGTTAACAAAACTAGAGTTAACTATTACATACCAAAATCATCAATAAAACATTCTGAAACATATCAATCTGTCAATTGGAGAAAAGAAGTACAGAATAATATAGAGCTTCTATTCGCGTACAAAAATAAAAATCCTCATCGATTCATCTCCCCAACATCCAACGCAACCAGAAACCTACTCACACAGTTATACGCTGCCACCGTTGCCGTAATCTCAACCACCTCCTTCTCGTTAAACAACGCCTTAAGCTCATCAAACACCTCCTCCGAGACCTTGACGGTTTTAGTCATCGCACCCGTATACTTGAACACAGCAAGTTGCTTCTGATTCAGCTGGGACTCCAGCTGCGTCTGCTCATCGCCGGTAAGTTCACTCTTCTTGATCAGTTCCAACGTCTCGTCGGAGAAGTTCGCGGCCTCTTGAAGCATAGGCGCATGATGCATCCATTCGAACCAGGCTTCGTTGAGAGCTGCCACTCGGCTGATTGCTAGCTCGCGGATGTCTGCATCGATCGATGTTTTGGTGCGAATGTTTCCCAGGAACGAATTCCAGCCGTCGCTGACGGGGAATGAGTGCAGGAGGGCTAAATCCAGTGGAAGAAGACCGGATTCGCCTCGACGGGCTTGTACCCGTTGGAGCACGGCGGCTTCCTCTTCGTTGGAGGTTGGGGGTGGGTTGGAGGTGTATGGGATGCGCATGGTGTAGGATTAAGTTTCGTTCTCTTTCTATAGTTATATTTATTGTATGTATATCGCTCGATAGAAGGAATGAAAGAATATATTAATGTGCTGTTTTTCTCTATGTGGTTTGTCAAGGGTAAGTAATTGTTCTGAACAAATTAGATTGGATGGCCCCGGAATCTGGCCGTGTATTTCATTCTCCAAGGGATCCCCCGCGATGAGCCCCGCTGGGTGTGGTTCTCCATGATAACTAGCTAAAAGAACGTATAGAACTCGAAAAGAAAACAAGAAAACAATTATGACGATTCCATATGTTCATCAATTTAACCCCCGAGCCTATTGACCACTAATAATAATAGCAATGGAAATCTAACCTTCATGGAAAGTGACCTCTCCGACGCCCATCTTGGAACCCAAAAGCGAAAATAAAATAAAAAATGTGAAAAAAACCAAAAAAGAGAAAATACCAGAACAGGCCTTTTCCCAGCCTCATACCGTTCCGTATTGTATTTTCAACTTTCTTCCTCGTCTTTCACGTTCCTCAATCGCTCCGTTTCTCCCGCCTTTCCCGCCTCTATCTTTTCTTGTTGTGCCCGAGGTATAGGTAGGTGGCATATACTCATGTTATACTGTAAATCTACCTGTCTTCGACCTCCAGACCTCGGGAGCGTCTTTGATAGAGCTAGTAGGTCTCTCCACCGGCGCCATTGTGCGCTGTGCCTACCATGGATGGGTACCCGTATGGCCCGCCGTCGTGTTCGTTCGGATCCAGGCCAGCATTCAGAATGTTGTTGGCGGTCTCGGGTGGTGCTGCGACTGCGTAACCCGCCGGGGCTGTACCTGCTGCCCCGGAGGCTGCACTCGGCCCTGTTCCACCCATCCCGCCGGTACCTGCTGGCCCGGGACCGCCTGAGGGACCACCTGGAGCTGTTGCTCCGCCGCCGACCGGCCCACCGACGTAGCCGCTGCTCGAGGGTCGGTTCTGGTTCTCCCCCCTTGCGGTTTGGGTCTCAAGCCAATCAATTCAATTGTTCAGATCATTGGTTTGGTAATGTTCGTAGTAGTAGGAGTAGGAGATTTATGTGAAATTGGGCGAGACGATGTCATACTCACTTCCCGATATTTGGCAAGATAAATCTTCAAAGCTTCTGCATAATTCTCGAAGCCTAACGATGTCATTGCATATAGAATGTCTTCCCCATTCACCGTCTTCCGCTTTTCTCCCTGACATTTCTCCGATGCTGCATAATAACCCCCCGAGGTCAGTGTATTTGAAAAGTAAATATAAATAGAGAATATCAATATACGTACCCTCGCTGGTTATGAAAGATATAAACTCGCTCACGCATTCTTGCATGCATTCTTTGGCCTCTTTTGCTATCTTGGCATTCTCTGGTAAGGCAGTTTTCATAATCCGGGCAACTGGATATTGATTGATTGGTTTTCAACGAGTTAGCAAAGTAAACAAAGAACTTCTAGAATAGAAAAAAGCGGGGGAGAGAATAGATCACAGATCAAGTGGCAGATGGTTTATAATCCTGATATCAGCTTAAACCAATGAAGTGTTCTGAAAGGAAAAATCGGGCATCCATCAGGCAAACAACTTCCCGCCACAGAAGCTAGCAAGCCAATATAAGAACCATAGCTAGCATCCGGGCAATAACACAGGGGGGAAGGAACAAAAAAAAGGAACAAGTTAACATCACCTACCGTTCGCAATTGGTAGCCATCGGTCCTGCTCCTTTACCTCAAAATCACCTTGACTATGGGATTGTATATCTTGGTGTTCTCTTTCCATGGGCTCAGCCTCGTCTCCAGATTGGTTTACTGGTTCCACCTCCTGTTCCCTGGGAGCAGAGGTCGACGACATGGCTTATACGTTTCTCGAGTTTGCGTGACCGGTGAGACTAACGGCAATAGACCACAGGGATAATCCTCCTACTTGCGAATTGACACGTCACGCCCCCTCCCGTAACTCGAAATATGCACTCGAGTTGGGTTTTTTTCGGCTGCTAGTCTAAGACAAAAAAGATAACTGTGACGTAGGAGGCTGGGTGGAGATTTGAACCTGCAAGGGAAAAAAAACACGTTAATAGGTCAGGCACCAATGGGGATAGCGCAGTCCTTGCTTCACAATCGCCTTGCACGAGCCTAAAGCAAGCGAAAAGGAAATTTTAAGAATACGGGGACGCTGCGGTATGGTGGGTATATGCGAGTTCCATTCGAGGCTGCAGGACTGGGGTGGGTGGGTGAGAAGTGGAGGGGGCCATACAATGGGATGTCAAGGAACGCGGAGGCAGGATCCCGGGATTGTATCGCGACGGTTTAGCGGTGACTCGTTGATCGCCCTAGGCGGGAATACAATGCGACAAGGGAAACGGGATGTCTGAGTTTTGTTTTGGGGGATGATTATGCAGATGAGCTGGTGGTTGGGTCGACAGGTTGGTTCGTGAATTATGGCGTCAACAGCAGCTCTTTGGGCTGCGCTAGATAACTAAGTTTTTTCCTCCTGACCGCAAGTTGGGCGCACAATGTGGAGGCGAGGAGGTTGCAGAAGAAAGAATGCCTTTGTGCGACTGCGGTCTTCCGAGTTTCCCGCAAGTTAATTGTGGTGAAAGGACGGGAGAGAAGGGGTTATTGGTAATGGGTGGTGGTGGTTGATGTTGTTGTCTCTGGGATGTTGATCTCGATAAGAAGCTGTGCCTAAGCGCGTCTCAGCTGCCACCAGTAAACCGTCGCTCAGCGAATCAACGCGTATTAAAGACACTTTCTGTACTTCCCTTCCCTGGACTTTGCGGCTTGCGGCTTCGAATAGGCTCAGTTTATCTAATCCGAGATCGAATATCACCATCACGCAGGCAGTTTTGATCATCCTCGTGATGTTATCAGAGTACTTCTTAACCGCCCGACCAGGGGTTTAAAGTCCGTTTCTCAGACGAAAACCGTGTATATAGCGCTGCGGTATTATATACCAGGTCCGGAACCGTCTTGATTCGTGAGATTATTCTCTCCATGGAGTGATTCCATTCACTTCCGCTGACTTGTTTCAGCCCTAGAATCGCATTCTATATTTAAATTATTTCCGTCTCTCGTTTACTACAGTTGGGATTGTAATGAAGTCAAAATATACAAGAAAAAAAAGTCTAGGCCTATTCTAATAAGGATGGCTGCATAATACATATTGCTTTCATGCGATATCTCTGTCCTGGAAGCATGTGGACCTGTCAACCCCTGAACAATTCCTGCCCGATCACAGGAGATGGTGCCGCAAGATGCTGTGCTTAATAGCGTTGTGATAATAATAAGGTTAAATCCTTTAGTTAATGGCGGACGAATCATTTTATCGCCCACACCCCTTTGGAATCATGTATTTATTTTTATTTGGTTGCAGCTGTTCGATTTCCAAATTACATCTCGCTGACTGGATGCTGGATGCCCGGATGTCTCAATACCCAACCGGAAGGGTTCTGAGAAACAAACCCCCTGACAGCAAGTAGATTTCATGATTCATCGTTGAGCTGTTCGTTTCGCGTTTCATGTCTCATTATTGGGCATCACTCTACATTCACTGTTGGGCCTTTCCATCTCATCTATTTGAACAAATAGTGGAAAAGATGTCTCGTTGGCGACTTTGGCATCAAACATAATTAACACGAAGTGGATGTCCTCGAACATGAGCACCAATATCGAATTCATGTCGGCACTCGAACAAATGGTGTATCGGGTATTATCACCGTACTCAAAGGTTTCTATTTTAGTGAGATGAACACAACTTGAATGTGTGGAATCAACATTGTCATTCTGCAATTCTAATCCCTTTTAGCCGGTCTTCATTTCCATTTCAATACAGAGAAAAGAGCAACGCCAGGTAGACGAAGTGAAATCAGGCGAAAGTTGACGAACAAATATTCGGCTTAAATTGCGATACCAGTAGAAATTCACAAAGTTGCCAAATATTCCTTCTCAACATGTCATCCCATACTTTTCCCAAGTACACAAAATATTTGTTGATATTAAACAATAAAGACATGCGGAGGGGTAGGGATATCCCCATTAGAATCCCTCAATTCTCTTTCACCGTTTCATTCCCAGGGTCGTCAAAACAAAAAAAGCATTTTAGTAAAAAACATTTATGCCTTCGCAGTCTTAGCGGCTTGCTGGGGGTTCAACTTCTTTGCGTCTCGGGGGAAGCGCATGCGTGGTGGGGGAGCACGGTTACGGCGGCCTTCTCGAGATCGAACACTATTGATTGCAATGAAAATTAGCTTGCTATTGCAAAATTTGGGCTTGCTGCTCTCCGTCACTTGATATGTTGTAACATCCTCATCCCTCTTTTCAAGAAAGAGGAAAAAAATTGGTGAAATAACTGTACGAGAGTCGAAATTTCAAGGGGGTTCTCAGGATAATCCGTACCGAACAATCTTTCCGTGGATAGCACAGGATACACAGTACTGTAGCTTGAGGTACATCTTTGGGACGGCATATTCGGGGAAGACGGAGGCGGAGGAGATATCACCTGAAATTGAGTTGATGTGTTAGTGGTCGTAGATCTCAATCCAGGAAAACCGTTGTTCAAAGGTCGGTTTCTAGCATACCGAGAGCTGCGGATTCAACCATGTTACGGATGGTGAATCTCTTGATGGCCTTATCCTTAGGAGTGCATCTCGAGCAGTTGGAGCAACGGATTGGCTTTACGTGGCCACGGCCCTTCTTGTTTCGTCCACTATAAAAAAAAGAAAATTTTCCAACGATCAGCTTTTATTGCATGCGCACGGGTATTGACCATTTCATTCAGAGTTCGCGGGAGAAAACAAAGGTCGTGGAATAGCTTCTGCTTTTGAGATTGCTCGAGGAGAGTTGGGATCACGCACTTGGACGCTCGCTTCTTAACCATTTTCGCTGGCGGTGTATAAGTCGGCTTTCGCTTTCCACGCGAAGGCCAATTGACAAGTTCGGAACCGGGTCGACGAACGAGGAGGGAAGATTGGTGCGGTGGTGGGAGTTGGCGGCTTTTCGGTTGTCGAAGATCTCGCTATCAAAAGGGCCCCAGAAAGCATCCAAGTCGTTCTGCGGCTTGTGTGGGTGTTAGGGCTAAGCGAGTTGTAGTCACGGGACGCCACTTTTCAGACTCTCCTGACTAAACCAGGCCCCGTGACCCCCTTTTTGATTCCCGTGACAAGCAGGTGGTCCGTGCTGGGCGTGACCCTTGAACCAAAACACAAAACATAAAAAAAGGGAAAACCGTAGAAAGAAAGGCCGGAAGATGGCACCACCAAGCAACCTGTGGACCTAAACCTCCTCCTCTCTCCGCCCGTTTTGCCTGTAGTTCGACAGCCTTGGTGCAGGGATCCCTCATTCATCACCTCACTCGCTATTTGCTTATAACCGCCGTTTTCCCCTAGAGCTTGCTTGTTTCATTTCTATTCAAAATGTCTGCAGCGGCTAGTGGTACCATCCGTAACCGAACCATGGGTCGGGGTCAACTTCCTTTCGATAGCCCATCAGCTATCCCTCGCAAGATCGATCATGCTTCCTCACAGGTTGGCTCATCTGATGTTGGAGCGGGTTCTACAATAAGTACGAGTAGGCAGAAGCAGACTAAACGAGATGAGGTATGAATTTCAATCCACTACTACCAACGGCTTGCATGACATTCCTCACGCAAACCGATATATTCTAACGCAACATATTGATAGGCTATACGGAAGAAAATGGAGGCCGACCTCAACAAGAAGAAACATAATCCCCCAAGAGCCCGACATACACGAAAAGCTCCCCCTGGCACTGTTCTTGCACTTAAACCAAGCCAGGCTCTTCAGATTAAGCCATCCACCACCGTTGCCGAGGCTGCACAGCTAATGGCTGCGAAAAGGGAGGACTGTGTTCTCGTAACAGACGATGATGACCGTATTGCCGGTATTTTCACAGCAAAGGATCTGGCCTTCAGAGTCGTTGGCGCCGGTATCCGAGCTAGCAGTATAACAATTGCTGAGATTATGACAAAGAATCCTCTTTGCGCCCGAACTGATACGAGCGCTACCGACGCTTTGGATTTGATGGTTCGCAAGGGCTTTCGACATCTTCCTGTAATGGATGAGAATCAAGACATATCCGGAATTCTAGACATCACAAAATGCTTCTATGATGCCATGGAAAAACTTGAACGTGCCTATAGTTCATCTCGCAAATTATATGATGCCCTCGAAGGAGTACAGTCAGAGCTGGGCTCTTCCCAACCACAACAGATCATTCAGTACGTGGAGGCACTCAGACAGAAAATGTCAGGCCCTACTTTGGAGTCCGTATTGAACGGATTGCCACCGACTACAGTTTCGGTACGCACTTCCGTTAAGGAGGCTGCTACCTTGATGAAGGAAAACCATACCACTGCACTATTGGTACAGGATCAAGGTTCCATCACCGGTATATTCACCAGCAAAGATGTTGTTTTGCGCGTTATTGCTCCCGGATTGGACCCGGCAACTTGCAGTGTCGTCCGTGTCATGACCCCGCATCCGGACTTTGCACCCACCGACATGACCATTCAAGCTGCCCTACGAAAGATGCATGGTTAGTGTAATTTCTTGTTAACTCTGAGGCTATTTTTTTATATTGGATATTAACCGTTGTGATAGATGGCCACTACTTGAACCTTCCGGTCATGAACGAAGCAGGTGAAATCGTTGGCATGGTTGATGTTTTAAAGTTGACATATGCAACTCTGGAACAGGTAAGGTACCCAATTCATGGCAATGCTATGGTAACTCTGCTAACTTCAATGGTAGATAAACACCATTCAAACAAATGAGAGTGAAGGCCCGGCTTGGAATAAGTTTTGGCTCTCTATGGACCATGAATCCGACTCAATGGTTTCTGGCGGCGGTCAAAGTCAACCACCACATACCCCTATTCGATCTTTGCTCGGTCCTGAGGGACGTGCTCACACCGATCGAGGCGATAGTGTGTTACCCAACGAATCCGCATCTCACCACGGAGAAGAAACTCGATCCGAGGTTTTAGGAACTCCAGCGGTGGATGATACCGATACTCCGTTCCCCTTCAAATTCAAAGCACCCAGTGGGCGTGTACATCGTTTACATGTTGTGCCATCCGCTGGTATTGCAGAACTAATTTCGAATGTGTCTGCGAAACTTGGCTCTGAAGTTGACGCGATTGGTGGCCAGGCTACAGTGGAGAATGGAACATTGAGCAACGCCGGATATGCACTAAGTTACTTGGATAACGAAGGCGACACCGTATCGATCACCCGCGATCAAGATCTGGCCGACGCCATACTTCTTGCCAGAACAGGCCGACGAGATAAGGTTGATCTCTTCGTGCATTCTCCAGATAACCCTCCATTCATTCCCCAAGAACCACAGGTTGCGACTCCAAAGGTTCCGTCACCTCCTCCAGAATCAACAGCGGGGCGCCGGGACGACGAGCAGACAAACAACAGCGAAAGCATTAACAGCCCTAAGACCGTAGTCCAGTCCTTAATTCAACCTTCGAGCGAACAACAATTGATTAGCGGTATACCCAATGACCTCATCTTACCCGGCGCTATTGTGACTTTAGCCGCCGTGATTATGGGGGTGTTTGTGTTAAGTCGAGCGGGCGGGAATCGGTAAACATGATAGATATCTAATCCAGTTGTCTCAGCGCAGCCAGTAATTACCATTTTTCACTATTTTTTTTGGACATTATTCTCTCCTAATATGATGTATCACTTCTCTTATCCTTCATTTTTTTTTTCTTTCTGTTGTACGGAGTACTCAGCGTGCAAAAACATACCTCCCCAGCCAGATGTCCAGCCAGATGTTTCAAGTTGTCATACAAGAACCAACCAAAAGGGTTCAAAACTATCACTAGATAATAATCCCATACTAATGTCAAACATTGTCCTCCTTATTGGATCACTATTAAGACAAACTCCCGTTCTGTTGCCATGGTGGGGGAGCAAACCAGCCAAACCGTTGTCCTGGCCATTTGTGGACTAGCGCCCTCTTCCCCCCCCCAGCCAAAAGACAAAAAAAAAGGCTTGATGATACTTAACGAAGGGGAAATATCACTAACGCCCACCACACCCATCCCACCTCTCTTTCTCTCTCTAACAAACCCAACCCCTCTGCCAGTTTACCTGTACTGGCTCTGAGTCCTCTTGATAAAAACCCCCAAGGCTTAGGTGCAGCTATTGCACCTACGCTTCCACAGCTGTCGCTAGTTAGTCAACAGCTTTCACATAACAAAGGTGAGGTTTGTAACAACTCCCAACCAACTAGCTGTGAAACAACGCGTAGTCGGCGTCTTCTTAGGAGAGAAATACTAACTGTTTCATCCTTCTTCTATAGACACGCTTGTCTCCCTTTTATTCAGCCAAACATACACAGTTAATTCATCCACAGCTCTCTTCAATAGGGCTAGGTCTTCCCCGCACAACTGCCAATAAAAAGAGCATAAGAGAACGATAAAGATAAAGAAATCTACGGGGCGTGCTTAAAACAAGATGTCAATCTTACCACAGGAGGTCCACACTGCCTTATCGCAGCTCTTACTGGCCCTTGCTTCTCCCGACAATAATGTTCGATCCCAGGCTGAAGAGCAGTTGAACAATGAATGGGTTGCAGCGCGCCCAGATGTGCTCTTAATGGGCCTTGCAGAACAGATATTGGCAGCTGAAGACACCAATGTAAGAACCTTGCCCGACAACCTATTGTTTGTTTATTCATTGCATTTATTCCATTCTTTAAGGTTTGTTTGCGCGTTAACACAAGTCATATGTTTACTCTAGACGCGTTCATTTGCTGCTGTGATCTTTCGACGGATGGCAGCGAAATCAGTAAAGGATGCAGCTGGAGAGCCCCATGATATGTTTTTCAGCTTAAACCCTGATCAAAGGGTGGCTATCAGAGACAAAATCCTGCAGGCCTTGAGCTGTGAAAATTTTCCCCCAGTTCGGAACAAGATTGGTGACGCAATTGCTGAAATTGCAGCACAGTATGCAGATCATGGTATGTTTACCACCTGGATACTATCCCTGGGATGGTTTGAGTTCCCCATTGCTAACCCCTTACTTTTGTAATACAGGAGAAGCATGGCCTGAGCTGCTTCGGGATCTTTTCCAAGCCAGCCAGTCTGGAGATTCTGGCCTTCGAGAGACCTCGTTTCGTATTTTTGCAACAACACCAACAATCATAGAAAAGCAGCATGAAGAAATGGTGAGAGAGGTTTTCTCGAGAGGCTTCAGCGATGATCACGTATCGGTATGTCTAAAGCTGGCTATTATTTCCAACTTAATTTTACCGTTCATCTAACTCAAAGATAATGATAGGTCCGAATCTCAGCGATGGAGGCCTTTGCTGCCTTCTTCCGTTCAATTAGCAAAAAGTCACAGACCAAGTACTTCTCGGCAGTCCCTGATCTTTTGAACACCCTGCCACCTTTGAAAGAGGGAGACCAAGGGGAAGAACTTTCCAAAGCATTTATTTCTTTAATAGAGCTTGCGGAAGTCTGTCCAAAAATGTTTCGAGCTAGCTTTAGCAATCTTGTGAAATTCAGTATCGGTGTCATCGGTGACAAGGAGCAGTCAGAACAAGTCCGACAAAATGCCCTCGAACTTATGGCCACCTTTGCCGATTATGCGCCATCCATGTGCAGGAAGGAAGCCACCTTCGCTCAGGAAATGGTTACCCAATGTCTCAGCTTGATGACTGACGTTGGCCTGGATGATGAAGATGCTTCTGAATGGAGCGCATCAGAAGATGTAAGTGACAGCCAACTTGATCTTATCTCTCATTAGCTAAAACTGACAATCTTAAAGCTGGACCTTGAGGAAAGCGACAAAAATCACGTTGCTGGAGAGCAGTGTATGGATCGTCTAGCAAATAAGCTAGGAGGTCAAGTCATCTTACCCGTCACCTTCAATTGGGTTCCTAGAATGATGTCCTCGGCTACTTGGCGCGACCGACATGCTGCACTGATGGCGATTTCTGCCATTTCTGAAGGCTGCCGCGACTTAATGGTTGGCGAACTTGATCAAGTGCTTGCACTTGTCGTCCCAGCTCTCCAAGATCCCCATCCTAGAGTTCGATTTGCAGGTTGCAATGCACTTGGACAGATGAGCACAGACTTTGCTGGCACTATGCAAGACAAATATCACTCGATCGTTCTGGGCAACATCATTCCCGTGCTTACTTCCGAGCATCCCCGAGTCCAGGCTCACGCGGCGGCGGCTCTCGTCAACTTTTGTGAGGAAGCTGAACCCGCCATTCTGGAACCATACCTCCCAGATCTTTTGCAGAATCTTCTCCAGCTTCTGCGCAATTCAAAACGTTATGTTCAGGAACAGGCCCTGTCAACCATTGCTACCATTGCCGATTCTGCTGAAGCTGCCTTTGGCCAGTTCTATGATCCGTTAATGCCTCTACTATTCAACGTTCTGAAGGAAGAACAATCCAAGGAGTACCGTGTTCTTCGCGCAAAGGCTATGGAGTGTGCGACATTAATTGGTTGGTTTTTCCCACATGTCACCCCTAACGGAAGATTCTTGACTAACAATGAGTAGCATTGGCG
This sequence comes from Myotisia sp. PD_48, assembly GCA_032988175.1. Taxonomy (NCBI): domain Eukaryota; kingdom Fungi; phylum Ascomycota; class Eurotiomycetes; order Onygenales; genus Myotisia; species Myotisia sp. PD_48. The sequence goes on along the minus strand of JANTQB010000006.1, from coordinate 251,747 downwards.
GTCGGAAAGGACAGGATGGGCCAAGACGCCATTGATTTGGTCCAATTGCTCGGTCACATTCAACGTAAGATTAGAATACCCTAGACACCTGCATCTTAATACTAATCAGCCTATGCAGAAAACATTACTGACGCCGATGATCCGCAATCATCCTATCTTCTCCACTGCTGGGGTCGTATGTGCCGCATCTTAGGGCCTGATTTCATCCCTTACCTCCCTGCTGTCATGCCACCTCTTCTTCAAGTTGCAGCATCCAATGCCGACGTTCAAATCTTGGACACCGAGGATAATATCCGAGAAGTCGAGCAGGACAACAATTGGGAGCTTGTTCCTCTCAAAGATAAGATCATTGGCATCCGAACTACTGCCCTTGAAGACAAGAACACCGCCATCGAGCTGATTACCATTTATGCCCAAGTTCTCGAACAAGCCTTTGAGCCATATGTCGTGGAGACTTTGAATAAGATCGCCATTCCCGGTCTTGCTTTCTTCTTCCACGATCCTGTGCGAGTATCTTCTGCCAAACTCATCCCACGCCTGTTGAATTCTTACAAGAAATCTCATGGAGACCAATCGCCAGAGTTCCGCCAGATGTGGGCCAACACTGTGGACAAAATCATCGAGATTCTATCCGCCGAGCCTTCCATTGATACCTTGGCCGAAATGTTCCAATGCTTTTACGAATCCGTTGAAGTTGCTGGGAAGAACTGCTTGACGCCACAAAACATGCAAGCATTCATAGAATCTGCCCGGTCTACTCTAGAAGATTACCAAACCCGCGTCAAGAAGCGACTTGAAGACCAAGCGGAACTAGACGAAGGTGACGACGACGCGCTCTCATACGAGTATGAGATAGAAGAAGACCAGAATCTCCTAAGCGACATGAACAAGGCGTTCCACACGATTTTCAAGAACCATGGACCTGCATTTTTGCCTGTTTGGGAACTTCTGCTTCCATTTTACAAGTCATTCATTACAAGCCAGGATGCAACCCAGAGACAATGGTCTCTCTGCATTATGGATGATGTTCTGGAGTTCTGCGGAGACCAATCATGGAATTATAAGGATCATATTGTTCAGCCGTTGCTTGATGGTCTGCAAGATGACAATGCTCCTAACCGCCAGGCTGCCGCATATGGAGTTGGAGTTGCTGCTCAGAAAGGTGGAGAGGCATGGAGCCAGTTTGCTGCCGCTAGCATCCCGATTCTGTTCTCGGTTACTGGTCGCGCCGAAGCAAGGTCCGAAGAACACGTTTTTGCAACCGAAAATGGTTCCGCTAGTATAGCCAAGATTCTGCATTTCAACGCAAGCAAAGTGCCCAACCCACAGGAGGTTGTGGATAGCTGGATTGATACCCTTCCAATCGAGAATGATGAGGAAGCTGCTCCCTATGCATATGCATTCCTTGCTGAGCTCATTGAACAGTAAGTTTACTTCCCATAAACCCCTTCCGAACACATTAAAACTAACATTTAATCTTTAGACAAAATCCTTCTGTCCTTGCCAAGGCTGAGAAAGCATTTACCTCCATTGTCCAGGCCCTCGAAGCTGAATCTCTGCAAGGCGCTATTACTGTCAAGGTCGTCCAGGCAGCTAAGCAACTTGTTGCTGCCACTGGGGTGAATGCCGACCAAATTCTGGCCAATGTTCGCCCAGATAACCAGATGGCCGTCCGAGCTCATTTCCAATGATGATAAATATCAACTTAATGCCTCCAAAAAATTCCCCTGTTTTATTGCACTGATGCCCTGGGTTTCTTTTCTTATTTTCCTATTACGAATTTCACCAAATATCTCTTGTTGACCACCATCCATTAACATTGTGCCCTTTCTATCCCATTCCCCCTATCTAGATGATTGATCTGAGATGTGTGACAGCGGTACTACTGATTTCAGATCCTTTGATAGAAATCATAGTGCCCTTTTCTTCCCCCCTAATGATTACTTTGTTGTCCGGTTTCTTACCCCTTTTATTCCTTTCCTTTTGTCTTTTTTTGATTTCTCGCTTCTTATCGACTACCCTTTTCACCCCAAAATGAATTGGACAAAGGCGATGGTCGAAGAAGTAATCAGGAAAGCAGACTATACAGGTTTTCTATGGATTTCCCTCCCTGGTCTTTGTTTTGCGTTTCTCAGTGTCTCGAGCGGATGGAAACGAAAGGCTCTTAAAGCCCTAGGCTAGAACATAATAAAATAGTACCATGCCCTCGAACTCATCTATTATTTCGCATTGTGCTTGGAATTGTAAATGACGACATTTCCGCCCTTTGGCATAGACCCCTCCAACCCCACCCTGGTTGGGGTTTCCATAAATATTCTTGACTTTGGCTTCATGGTGGTCTTCCTCCAGCTTCCTTGCATATTAAGGAAGCCTGATAAACGGCACCAAAACTCATTATGTCGAGTGCTTCTGGGAACGGGCTGTCAGCCAAAAATATTCTCCTCTTTGGAGCTACGGGGTTGATCGGGAAGCATATCCTTAATGCAATCCTTGAGAATCGATCGCATTTCAACCGCATTGCTATCTTCACATCCGCGCCGTTAATCGACAGGCGAAAACACGTTGAATCGCTGAAAGAGAGAGGAGTGGAAGTTATCATAGGCGATATCAAGAATGAGAAAGACATTATTTCCGCATACGAAGGTTGTATTCTCTTCAATCCAGACATCTTGTCACACAGTTGTCAAATGCTGACATCTCTCTCTCCCTTTGAATCTTACTTGCAGGCATCGATACCGTTATTAGTGCATTAGGACGCACTGTTCTAGCCGACCAAATCTCACTCATTAAGCTAGCAGCCGAATCTCCTTCCGTCAAGTGGTTCTTCCCTTCGGAATACGGTACGGATATCGAGTATGGCCCTGAGTCGGCCAACGAAAAGCCTCATCAACGTAAACTCCAGGTTCGAGCTACATTGAAAGATATACAAGGTCTTAACTACACATATGTTGTTACAGGGCCCTTTGCCGATGGATATGTAGGCTTGGGCCCAGCTGGTGCACGCGGCGGCGCGTTCATCGTCCAGCAGAAGTTGGCCAACCTACTAGGCGACGGGCGTGGGAGAGTCAGTCTAACCACGATGGCAGAGTGAGTTAACAGACAGATATATGTTTTTTTCATCGGGCTAGTTTAGAAAACGTACTAATATATGGTATCTTATAGTGTTGGAAAGCTCGTGGTAGCTGCGTTGCTACACCCTGAAATTTCAAAGAATCGAGCGCTCAAAGTCAACTCGTTCACAACCACTCCTGCAGAGATACTTGCTGAATTTGAACGACAGACTGGCGGGGATAAATGGAGTGTGACATATACCCCTATAGATGAGCTGCGTAAACTAGAGGAAGAAGCATGGTCGACGGGGAATCTGATGGCGACCGTCTACACGCTGAGGAGAATTTGGACTGAAGGTGGCACTTTGTATGAAAAGAGGGATAATGAGGCGATTGATGCACCGCCTATGGAAACCCTGCAAGATGTTGTCAGTCTTGCAATTAAAGCCCAACCCGGGCTTGTACAGTACAATCAGTTATAATTTTCCAGACCCCGATTGAATTTGGATATCCCGATACATTGACTGCTTTATCTAGACATATGGGACCAGAAAGATACGAGATGTACCAGGAAGATAGATAATACAAATAAGCAATTGTTCTGATCCATTATTCTGTCTGGGTTGCTGCCCCTGGCCAACCTGAAATTCATCTCTGCCAAAACCTGGGATATTCAACATGTTAACGACATACATCCCCAACCATCATGCAAACAAAAGTAGCTATTGAAAATACATAGATATGAAAATATATCAAGAGACTTTCCCTAAAAATTCATCCGTTTCCGACGCCACTCTAGATCATTCATCCAAAATCCCACAATGTATTTGCGCAGAATATGCCATCCAAAAACATGGGAAAGCAAATGCAAAGTAAAAGAGAGTTAACCAACCCCTTTCTTCGCTAGTAAGACAAATATTGCAAAGCTATCATGGCACCAACGGAGCTTCTGGTTTTACAGCTGGTACTGTACCACCATGAACGCTGGTGGAGTCAATCGAGATGTCTGGATCCGTTTTTGGTACAGGGCCAGCTTCCTGACTGGGTTCAGTTTCCTTCTGGCTGCCTTCAATAGCTTTGCTGTGGCCGCCGGCCTTATCGTCCTCATCATCTTCATCAATAACATCTCCAGCTCCAGCGTTGACAACCCTTAGCTTTTCCTTAGGTACGGTATAAGTAACTTGCACTACCCGGCCCTCAGCTGCTGCTTCAACATCCCAATCTTCATCATCGTCATACTCGTAGTCGTCATCGTCACCATAGCTCGTAAAGCGAGGAGAACTACTTCCTCTACTAACTCGTCCACCGTAGCTACTTCGGAAGTCTTGAGAAGGTGATTCATGTTGAGTCCTACTACGAAGCAACCCGGGGCCATCAGCGGATGTGCGCTTCGCGTTCCAGTCCTTTGCTCCTTGTTTGCGTCTTAGAGCTGCAGAGCTGGTGCTTACGGCTCGAGTCGGTCGTCTCGCACCAGGGTAATCAAAGTTATATGACATTTCCTCCGCAACGCTATGAAAACTTTTCGTCGGGCTGGTACTTATGCTTCGATTATTTCCGGAAGCGGTTTCGGGGCGGTTTTCTGGTTTTGTTAGCAAACTGAGGGCTCTGCGGACTGAGTCTGTCCATCCAAAAGCTCTTCCTCTCGCGTCAGGGGATGACCTGGCGGAGGCATTGGGATCTTGCTGCGGCATCCAGGATGGGTTTGTCCCAAGTAACGATGGGCCTTCTGCCTGGAGCTGGGTGAATGAGAATTGGGAGGCTGGTCTGCCCCCTATTTGTATCCCTCCGAGGGCGGTAGTATCTCTGTCGGCTTGATGTGTGTTTAGGTAGTTATAATCTTCCCGCTCCAGGGTCGCTTGGTTGAGATGGGAGCCGAAATTAGAAATTTGTGACGGATTTCGCTTTAAGGACCGTGGATTCGTATGATAGGAATGTGTTGTAGAGCTGGACGTGCCCGATAAGTTCGAAAGAGTTCGATCCTGTTTATCTGGCGATGAATTGTATTGCGGGTTTGATCTACCTGCGGCGTACATCCAATCGTGTGGAGTATACCCTTCACCTTGTCCTCCCGATTGACTTCGAGGTATAAGTGACGGGAAAGAAGTTTTGGACGGAGATGGAGGATCAATAAATGGATCTGATGCACGGGAGCCTTTACTCCCCCTGTCGCTAGAAGTGTCTTCTGGTTGGGAGGTTCTGGCATCTTCATACTCATCTCCTTCATCAATCGGGTGAATTGGCGAGAATTTTATGTTCCTTCTTGTAGGGTCTTCCTGAAGATTTGCTGCCTGGTATGTTTTGGAGCGCATGCTTGGTCGAAGTCCTCTGGTGGGACTTGGAGTTTCTAGTAGAAGCCCGGTTCTTTCAGCAACTACGGACGCATCTTCCTTTTCGTTAATATCGTTCTCATGGGCGCCAAAAGCAGACAGATGGTGATAGGACGTATCTCCAGGTGTGACAGTTCCTGGATGGTAAGGAGAATTCGTCATTTCTGGGTGATCAATATGAGGTCTTTCGGCTCCAAGGGCAAGGTTTCGGAGCGTCTGTTCACGGTATTTACGATGCTCACGAGAACGGCGATCGCGAAGGAAGCAGAAGGCAAAAATTGCAAGAGCTGCCACTGGGATACCTACCCCTAGCCCCACTCCCAAACCGGCCTTTTGGGACACTGTGGCAAGAGGCCCAGTTTTTTTCCTAGGATTCGCATCCTTATCATTGATTGGTTTGGTGTACGATGTGGTCCAGGACCCTGAAGTGACGTTGAAGAGATAGGTCTTCTGAGATAGGACTTTTTCAGGGATAGCTCTTTTTTGGGAAATATTAGGTATTTCATATCCTCCAACAACAAGCATGATATCTCCGGGTAACATTGCAGCCCCATGACCAAATATGCCGGTCCCTTCTTGCGGTCCATCCGGCGTAGATTTCGGGACGATCCATCCCCAGTCACCGTTTCCCCCATATTCCTTCCCAACCTCAAGAATAGCCAGTTGAGGCTGGGCAGGCATTGAGGTATCCCCGACCCAACCACCGAACACGATAATCTTACTTCCATCTAGGGTCAAAACAGCGGTATGACCCGATCGAGGTTCAACTCCCATTTCAGGGTTGGGCAATGGTTTTGTCGTTGAATCTAGGATGGGTTGTTTTACCGGAAGATAACTCCAACTTTCTTCAGGGAGCGATAGCAGAGCAACCTGTGACATATTAATAAAAGCTGTTTGCGTATGGCCTCCAATAAGAACGAAACTTTGTTGGCGTATCTGATTGCCAGTCGAGGAGTTTGCGTATGCTGGTAAAAGGGGTGTCATACTGAACCCAGCCTCTGCAACAGGTGGTGACCTGAGAGATAGTTCCTCGTGTGTATATCCGGATTCGAGGGATGCGCCTTCCTTCTCTAATGCAACAATTGTCCGAGAATAATTTGCAGAAAGCACCCAGTTGTCCGATGTAGTGTCTGGTTTCGGGCACATGCCTGCAAATATGAATATCTTAGGTGCTGAGGGCTGTCCAGAACTTGGAATCCCAACCGCCGCAGCTAGGTAATTTGGCCCCTTTAATTCGGCCTCCTGGTCCCCGTTTTTGTTTGGCTGGATTGACCATCTAGACCACCCCCCACCTACGTTTGACTCCTCTTTGCTTCCAACGAAACGCCATATTTCGGCGGCATCGGACTGACAGTCACCCGTATACACGGTGGGTACTCCCTCGGGGTCGTGAACAGGGACGATCGACCTGACGTTACGGTTGGAAAAAGGAGGAGCGGGAAATTCGTTGAAGGATGGGGAGTCAACGTCGAATGGATTTAGAAGATTGGTGGATTGAAACCGGAACTCGTTGAGAGCAGATGATGTTTGTGATAACAGGTAGACGGTAGGTTGTTCTTGAGCATTTGACACCCATATGTTTGAAGGGTTGTAAGGGGAACCTGCGGTTAGCCCAACGGCGACACTCAGACAGAGTATCCGTAGCATCTTCAGTAAAAGCCCAATTGAATCGATATCCTGCAATACACCATAGGACTAGGGATAGCCCATTATCACTGCTTGGGGAGGAGAGATGTTGCTCAGAATCGGATGGTTGCTGGTGGCAGGGTTAGTGGTCTGGGGTTTCTAGTCGATGTATGACATGGTTTAACAGGGTACACCCTCCAAATGTCAAAGATCAAAGAAAGTAGATAGGGTGAGCTTTTTCTTGTCCTTTTCTTTCTCCTTTTTTTATTGATGGATGGCTGAGAAAGAATATTGAATTGATTGAAATAAAATTGTACGGAGTAGCGGGGTAATAATGGTAACTAATAATAAGATGGGCAAATCTGTTCAGATGTTTGCGAAAGGCTAGAATCAAAGATGTGCACATCACCAAGCATCTCAAAACATGCTAAGGGTGCAGGGTGGTAGGAGCTAGTCTGTCAGTGCCCACTTGAGCTCATGTAAGTGCGCAAGAAAGAGTTCCATCCTCGTACAAAGCACAATCTCCATTCACCCATGGATTGTGTTTCCGTCAACAATGAGAGACGGGGCATTGCCTAGGCAACCCGTAATTAGATAAGCGGAATCCAACTCACGTGGTGTAAGGTCACGGGATCTTCCTCTGCTTACATAAGGTATAACATGACCGGCGCCTCTCGGGTGCTGCGCCACATTGCCAAGCTCCCGTTCTGCCTGGTGTGTCCGCCCACCTCCGCTGATCGTAAACTTGGATTTGTTTTGATGAACTTTGGATGATGGATGATGTTCGGTGTTTAACTTCGTCCACACCACCCACCATGGGATTTTAACTTTGACGAACACTGCTTCAACCTCCCAGATGACTGATTTGATCTTCAATTGGCTGGGGAGGAGGGCTTAGCACATTCGACAACCAGGTTTGCTAAGGTTTGCTAAGGTTTGCTAACGATTGTTGATTCTCTCCTGTCGTAGGGTGCTCATTTCAACCCTCTGTATCACAGAGTACAATCAAGCGAATTCGTCGTCGTACCTAAATACTGTGTGTACAGTATGTATGTCCTGCCGTCACCATGGAAACCTATTCACATGGGCACGGCTGTTGTATATATTTTACCATGGAACCTGGGAGATCAGTTCGCTTGTGCCACTCCAGACTGCAAGCATGATCCAACCCAAGTACCTTGCTAGAGTTAGGGATATATGTGCTACATACATACGGAGTACATCATCCGTACTTGCCTTGCAAGCCTGCGAGTCTGTGACATCCATCCTCGGGTTGCCCCCCCACCCACCATACCGCATATCCTAGCTCTCTAGTTTGGCTTGTCATCCCCGTTTTCCCTTGTCATCTTTCCGGCTATCGGATTGCTTGTTGGGTATCTCGCATCTTGCATCATCATAGCAGATTTTATGCAGGGGCAAAAACTACTCAGACGATGGACCAGTTATTCCACTATACGAGCATAACACGTATGCGAAAAGTATCTTGACTCTTAGGACTTGAAAACCTGGCCATGATACTCCGTACTAAGAGCGACATGATGACAACGACCGCTACTTCGTACTTGAAGCCACATTGGACATAGTGCTGGCGAATCATGTGCAAAGCCGGCACATTAGAAAATCGCCTTCGCTTTGGAGCACATACAAGATTCGCACATGCTTCGGCAATCTGCACCGAGACAAGAGGCTAGTTAACTAGTAATTGCACACAACTAGCTGTTGGGCTATATTTTAATTTTACAACTTGTTTTTTATTGTTTTTGTTTCCGTTTGGAAAGTGTACTGCAGAAAGTGCTAGTCTCAAGAGCGATCATGGGATAGAAATCAGCACATCATTCAGTTCATTCCCCATCAATTAAGAACAAGGAGCAATCATCCTACTCCTGGTATGTTCATGCAAGTCTAAAACCTCGTATCGACCTCGGGATTTTATTGGTCATTTGCTGTTGATGTTCCCAAGAAAACGGTAGCCTATCTTAAGATTTGCTTCGTACAGAGAAATATATGGGGTTATATTGCGTTCTTCATACACACACACACCCCTTCCATTCTTTTTTCTTATGAAAGTTTGATGACAGGATGGTCAGTTTGTGCCATGTGAGCAAAAGTAATCAAATGTCTCAGAGGAAGAAATAAAGAAACACGGCTGAACATTTGCAGAACGAGGGGTTCAAACCAGAGCATCCGATTTATCATCATAATCATCATCATCATGAAATAAAATCAAGCTTCTGGAACCAGACACTGGCCATTCAATCTCGCTTCCCTTTTTATTGGGTGACACAAGTGGTTTAATACGGAGTAGAGAGGTAAGGTTCGATTTGAACCTGGGCTAACCATTACGGGGTACATATATCCGTATCTGTGGAGTATGATAATGTTGTTGATATACTCCGTATATCTTCTCGAGCTGCCCCATGCAGCGGGCGGGAGGAAGATGGCAAGTCCGCATATCAAGGCAACTGTCCTCCGTGCATGGCCTAGCTAAGAAGCTAATTAACGTGAGGCCGGCTGATAATTGATTGCTGATTTGCTTCCTTCCAACGACAAGCGAACGGTGATCATCTCTCTTGTATCACCCTCGCTAGAGGCTGAGACTTTTTTCAGGTTACATAATTGTTTTAAAAATTACTCCGTACAGGCGAGGCAAATTGTTGTTCTTTATTCATTTCATTAGTTATAAAACTTATCGTTGGGATGTTTCTGAAAGGAGTGAGACAGAGTGATTGATGATGACGGAGATCGAGTCCTCAAATCAGCGGTTTTGTGAGAGAGATATGTTCAATATAATATAATATGGACGGATATTATTATTATATATGCCTGGGGTGGGTTGAGAGATGTTTGAATAATATGTTTCCATTATTATTTAGTTCATGAGAATTACGGCGGCTGAACCGCCAAAAAAGAAAACATGGGGAGTGAGAATCACCAGGAAGTCTCGAGTACAGGGGGGATACGAAAGCCCAAAAAGGGTCAAAGCACAGACACTAACCTGGCTGGTCGGGATCCACTCCCCTTGATCGAGTCTAGCGCCGTGTGGTCATGCTTCTGTATATAACCTGTATTGACTGTTTGATACATACAATACAATACTCAATACTTCTATTCTTGGCATTCTCACCTAGAAAACAACCAACTACAAGAACAAGGAGATGCCGAAGACGAAGAAGAAGAAGAAAAAAAAAAAAAGGGTAATTGTTCCAATCAGAAATGAGAACGCGACTTGGTTCAAATAGGTATTTACCTCATTGATTGGGGCTGTGATTTTGTCCGCTTATCATTGATTTGTATCTTGACTGGCACAAGCAACTTTTGTACAGCGAAGCTACAACCTGGGGGCCCAGATGCCCTGGTCTAAATCAGGATTCCAAGATTAAAAATCCTCAGAGGACGAAAATTACTCCGCCGTATATATCACCAGCAACTAGCAAGGGCTCTTGACTTCGTGCATGCATGTATGCATGCATGCACGCTGAACAAAATACCGCAAACGAGGCAAACGTTGGTTCGGTGCCCATTAGTTAGTTAGTTATGGAGTATTACGAAGAAAGGACAAGGGGACTCAGGATATGATTTCCTCCTTCGTCTAGAAGTTAACGTTTTGTCACCTTTTTCTTTCTTTCTTTTCTTTCTTTCTTTTATTTTATCTTATCTTATTTTATCTGGTTGGAACAGGTCCTGTTTCAAGACTCCATCTCTCTTGCATTGAGTTGAGTTGAGTTGAAGCCCAGAACCGAACCCACACTTTGCTGATCTCTTGCAAGCGATAGGTCCCCATCAAGAACGCTTCTATTCATCGTTTTAGTCCATCAAGTCGACAATCATTCTCCATTAATAGTAGTAGCATGAGAATGGCCCTAAGCTTCCCTGCTAGTTCGTTATGGTCTGACCAGAAGGTTATGGTGAAAATCGAATGGGGCAACCGTGCTTGGGCCTCCTCCTGGATGCAAGACCCATGCTCTTAAGATTAAGCCGTGAGAAGTGATTGGATGGCTCTAATTGCCAAGGATATTCAATCTGCATGCCCAACGCGAAATGCTGAGAGGATTTAGAGAGAAAGTGGTTGTTAATTTGGAAAGATAAGAAAGACCAGGCTCTGGCTCGGGAGTCGGGCGTGAGGCCGTAAACCGGACAGCCTTGCAAAAATTTTCTGCAAATATATGAACGCCCAGATTATTGGACGGATATATATATATTGTTCCTGAGAGTAAGGAGTACTTGGGCACAAGAGCAAGAAAAGATTGCTTCCCTTGTCCTGGATGGATGCGGACTGATTTGAGAATGGAGAAAAATAAAAGTGGTCTTTTTTCGCGGGACTTATGCAAGTAACCACCTAGCGGACCTTGGCCTCGTTAACATCAGGGTCGCGGGCAGCTCCCATCGGATATTGGCAAGGGATGATCTATTATTATTGCTGTTATTATTTCCTCCCTTCCCGCCCTTCCATGCGAATCGAAGGGCCAGCCAGGGTTGCTTGCATGCTAAACTGAGGATAAACTTCCACCACCCAGGTAACAAGTTAAACTCCCGTCCCATTGTTACTTTTCAAGAACAGTTGCTTATATTCTTCATGCGCGGTAGCACTGTGATTCCGTCTTGTTGGGTCGTGAGCCGAGAATTCATCTTCAAGGTCTTTATCTGTCTTGTAAACCACTCTCTAAAAGGATGATGCAACAGCGATATCATGCACGTTAAAAAAGAGGATTGTAACTGTTCACTTTTGAACTCACTCCACCACCATTCGAATTTGAATTTGAATTTGAAGTTGAAGTAGTGAAGGGGGAGGGAGAAGTAAGCCAGGCAATTAGTTTAATACTCCCTTCTCTTGGTCTCGAAACATCCAAGCCTGCCGATCAACTGGCAAAGAAACAGTGTAACGTGCATACTCCGTATGTATGTACAAGAGGGCTCCATATAAATAATTATGTTTCCACCACACACACAGAGACACACATACACATACATCCACAATCTATCCTTGCTAAAACTTCAAAGCAACATAACTATCTGGTCAAACTCCGGAAGGATATCACAGATTGGAGTTTGCTGGCTGTACAGAGTACTGGAGTTGGACGGGACTGTATAGAATTATACTAGCGCGATACCAGCCCGCCTGCATTCAATCAATCGGTACTTCGGTCCAGAAGTGGGTCGGTATGTATCCATGGGACAGAGTGGACAGCCCAGTTGAGTTAGTCTAGTAAACTTAGTATGGGAGTTAGTATGTTAGTATGGTAAGGGAAGTATGTTTGGTTTGGTTTGGTCTGGTATGGAATGTGTAATCTTACGTGACGAGGCAGGCGGGCTTGGCGGGCTTTTGACACTAAGCCCATCCTAGCCTAGCGTCCAGCGCCCTCGCCCCTCCACTGGCCAAACGAAAAGCGCAAGAAAGTCGCATCGGGTTTGCTTCTTCCTCGAATATAATTATTTATCAATTCCAGTCCAAGCTGTTGATTGTCTCCCTGACTGTCTGTCCGTTTAATCCGTCTATCCGACTGTTTCCTCGACCTGTCTTTTGGTCCTCTGTCAACGCAATTCGTCGTTCCTCGCATTCTAACGTACACCACCACTCTCCCGCGTGGCCTTGCTGGCCCGTTCTTTCGTCCATTCTGTCGTATATATACTGCTTCCTCGAATCGTCGTCCCCCAACCAGCTCCCTGGCCTCTGTGTGCTACTCCTTCTCCCTTCCTGCCCTGTCTAACCGTTGCACCCTGCGCACACACTCGCTCTTCCACCCTCATCCAATTAATAACGCCATCTCCGCTGCAAGATCCGTGCTGCGTCTCTTAAAATCCTTATTATCGACCGTCATAGCAACCTGCTCGAGTCATTCCTCCCTAATCCTGGCCCGCCATCCATTTTTCCCTCAATCGTTTGGATATACTTCTCTTTTCCTTTATGGCTTGGAAGGGTGGGATGCTATGGACTCAATTATGATCCCCACCAACTGACCGTTTTGCAAGAAAGCACATTCCGTACTTCTGAAGAGATGCGGGATGCTAATATACTTGTCCTTTGGTGAATAGCTTGATTGGGAGGATGTGGATTGGTTTCCCATATAATCAATTCGATATTTAACGGTTTATTTCGGGATACTTTCTCCATCCATATTAACGATATACCTAAAAAAAAAACAAATTCCAACCCAAAAAATTTATTACACCTGCACACACGCACTCACACAAAAAAAGAGAACAACCCACCCGAAACGATAAAGAAAGAGGAGGGAACTATTTATCATGGCAGGAAGATATCACAGAAAAACAACAGAAGAGTGGGAGGATCGAGGGCGTCCGAGGCAAAAGCATTCGGCAAAGGAGTCACAGAGTGAGCCATCCCTAGATTCTCCAGATTCACCCGAAACCTTCGAAGCAATCTCTCGCCAGTCTTCAACAACAAGCAGCATCCTTTCCAGACAGGCTTCACACCCTTTGAATCACAAGAAGAGCATTCCCATCGAGGTGCGCCCCGAAGAGCGTCGAAGCCTGCTTCATCGGTTTCCTCATCGCCCTCACTCATCAACAACCTCCCGTCATTCATCAGCAAATACCTCATCCAGCTCACTACCCTCTCTGCTAGATCAGCCAGGAAGCGAGGCAGGCCTCCCTGGACCCAGGTCTAAGACAGAGAACACACCTTTTCCGCCCAAAGCCACCCCCGAAACGCACCAAAATGCTCCCCTCACTTCCCTTTCTGAGGTGCCCTCCCAGATGCCCTCTCAAGATCTCCCTAACTACCCGAACCAATCGTACGCCATGCTTCAACAGCAAGTGCATCCTTCTTTCTACAAACCATCTACATTGCGCACACGAAGTTCCTACCCTTCCCATTCTGATTTCACTTCTCAGTCCTCTGTTTTATCTTGGATCCGAGACCCGATTGGTCGCAAACAAAGTGCTAGAACTGCAGGTAATACTCCAATATCCAGTCCAGGTCTTTTCTCGCCCCGTACTGCCACTTCATCACCTTCTTTTGATCCCGAAGATGGTCGTTCTCGCCCTTCACCATTACATCCAACCCATATGCAAGAACCAAAGGAGTAAGTTGTGTCAATATTTTTACATATTTTCCAAAGTTGTGCAGTTTCATTAACATTCTTTCTAGAACACATATCGCTGAAGTCGATCGGGACGAACTCACCGGCAATAAATTAATAAATGAGTACGAAATCCTTGGTGAAATTGGTCGGGGAGAACATGGAAAAGTCAAGCTAGGCCGCCATGTGAAAACAGATCAACTCGTCGCCATCAAAATTGTTCAGAGATACTCTAAACGCCGGCGGTTAGGAAAGCTCGGGAATCCTGAAGACAAAGTCAAGAAAGAAGTGGCCATCCTCAAGAAAGCTAGACATCCCAATGTCGTCAGTTTGTTGGAAGTCATTGACGACCCCAACCAGCAAAAGGTGTATATAGTCCTGGAATACGTTGCAAACGGCGAAATCATCTGGCGTCAAAAGGGACTGAAGGAGATTGTTCTTGTCGATAAAAAGAGACTATATCGAGAAAAACGGGGGATTCCTGATTCTCCTTCCTTTGTCGAAGAAAGTCAACAGTTTGTCTACACTTCCCAGTTGCGTCGGCGCTGGCTAGAAGACGCTCGCAAAAAGAAAAGAACAAAAGCTTCACAAGCGCCTATGATACATGCGTGGAGTTTAGAACACGGTGCTGAATCAGATGATGACATCGGCCCTGAACAGCTAACACACTTTACCACACGCTCCTCCGTCCACTCCCAGGAAGCTGCACAGCCTTCTCCCAGCCAATCAGTAACCTCTACAAGCGAGTTAGAAAAACGAATGCGCGAGACGGCGCTGGCTGCTGTGGAAGAAAGTATGTATGGCGCATACACTTCTAATGGAGTGTTTGAGCGTCGATACAGCACCGCATCAAGCCACATGGCTTTCCAGGCAGCAGAATCAGACTGGTTAGCTGACGAGGATGAACTGGCCTATGTTCCATGTCTGACATTACCAGAGGCACGTACCGCTTTTCGAGATGCTGTATTAGGCCTGGAATATCTGCACTTCCAAGGAATAATACATCGTGATATCAAGCCTGCCAATCTTCTCGTGACATGCGATCACCAGGTCAAGATATCAGATTTTGGTGTATCTTATCTTGGTCGACCGATTCGAGAAGATGAAGTGGAGCAGGTCACCGAGACTGATGCTAAGGAACTGGACGATGCTCGAGAATTATCCAAAACTGTTGGCACTCCTGCATTCTATGCTCCTGAGCTTTGCTACACTGGCACAGACTTCGAAAAGACTATTGGCAAAGTCCCGAAGATTACTGGTGCAATCGACATCTGGGCTTTGGGTGTGACTCTGTACGGGATGATTTTCGGCAGACTACCTTTCGTCGCTGACGATGAGTTTGGTCTGTTCCACAGGGTTGTCCAGCACGACGTCTTCATTCCAAGTAAAAGGTTGAAGGCAGTGGAAATTGATAAACCTGATACAGCCTCAATCGGGTCTTCGCCGCATACGCAATCTGTGCCGAGTGATAACAAACGCAAGGAAGATGAGCTTGCTTATGAGCCCATCGACGAGGAGTTGCGGGATTTATTAACCCGATTGTTCCTCAAAGATCCTACGAAGCGTATCACATTGAAGGAGATCAAACTTCACCCATGGATCCTCAAGGGTATCCAAGATCCGAACGCATGGGTCGAAGAAACGGACCCAGCGCAACAGAGCATGGGCAAGAAGATCGAAGTGTCTAATGATGATGTCATTCGTGCAGTCACCAAGATGCCATTTATCGAGCGAGTTCGATCTAATGTTGTGAAATGGATAACTGGCCGAAACCGGGCCCCTAGTTCAGCAGCCTCTGTGGGTACCGGGCAATCCTCCTCGTCAGGAAGCAGTATGACTATTGGGAAGGATATGTTCAGAGAACTTCGAAGAGCTAGCTTGCGTGGAGAGGAAGAGATCACCCGAACACCCAAGGCTACTCGCGAAGGCGAGCATCCCTTGTCGCAGAGCGTAGTGGCTAGCCCAGATAGAAAAGAAAAGGATAAGGAGAATTGGGATTATTTTAGCACTGCCACTACCCCTAGGACTGCGCCTAATTCTACTCACTGCTCTCCTGGTTATGAATCCCGACCCGATCTACCTGGACGCACAACCTCGGGCGTATCCAACGCTGGTTCAACCAAAACTATCCGCCCATCGAATCTGGATATGAACCTTATCTACGAAAACCGGTCCCTACCACCATCCGTTGGGGAATCTCCCGTCTCGTCAGGTATCGGTGGTATCTGGGGAGGCGCGAGAAGCGGCCTAGCCAAGACTTTCCAGTTCAAAGAGCGGCAACGAGAGAAGTCACCTGGATCAGATCGAGCATCTGTTAACAGTGACTGCTACGGTGCTCCTAGCGTTGCCATATCAGCTGCTTCAGCAAAGGGTGAAGTTCGAAGCCCAGATGTCCGAGTGAAGTCTTCTACAAAGCCTCAAATTGCCACCTCAGGCACCCACACCGTCCCTCCACCCAGATTCGCGTTACACAGAAGAAGCCGATCCCACCAGTCCGGCCAGAGGCCCGAGCTCGAAACGGCACCTCGGTTTGCACAAACTTCTTTCCGCCATTGCGAGCTGGATGAGCCACCATCTGAACAAGTTAGTCCTACCGCGACCGAGAAAGCAGTTACATTCCGGCCTCGTAAGCGGCTCCCGCTGATAGGACAATTGAAAACGAACAACGAGCTCCTTCAACATCATCCAGCACCGTTGGAATTCATGCAACCTCGAGATCTCGATGAGTTTGAGGTGCTGAGGGAATCGCCCATTCGGCCAATGACCTCTCCGCCTTCTGCTGTGACGATCTCATCATCATCAGTGGACGATTTTACCAGCGGGATGTCATGGTGCGCTTCACATCCAAGCATACCATCCGTTATCTCGGGCGCGTCATCTTTTTCTACCGACGGGCTACCTTCCTATATTTCCGATCGGCAAAAGGAGAATGAGCAGCCTTACAAGGTGCATCCCTTACTACGCACCGGTGAGACAGTGACGCATTCTAAACCCGGGGGTAATGACGATGACCACAGATATCATGGAGACGATGAGAACGAGGAGGAGTCAAGTGATGAGGGCATCACGATAGGTAGAACAAAATCGGTGGCCGGCCATTGAGTAACTTTACTGAGAGAACGAAAATAAAAGCTGTCGCTGCCATGTCGATCATGGCAAACGAGATGAGAGATGAATGCCATAACCAACAAATACAACAACTCGACGCCAGACATACATTCTTATTTATACAATTTGCCTTTGGAACCATGACAACCAACCTCTTTTTTGCGAATGATCGGACAATGAACATGTGTGAAATGAAGAATAGAAAGAGGGAAGAAAGAGAGAGAGAGAGAGAGCAAGAGAGAGAATCAAAAGGAGAAATTCAACCAAACTTCATGCCCATAACTTTTGTTTCAAATTTGATTTTTAGGTCATATACCCACCCTTTTTTTTTATAAATCTCCTTTTCTCCTCCTCTTCTTGCCCTTATCCCTCCTATCCTTATTCTTCAAGGTTTTTTTCCCCTGTTGGCAACATCATGTATATTATTCGAATTCCTATGATATAAATCTCTAATCTCTGTGAACACTTTTTTTCATTTCTTTCTATTTATCGTCACTACCTTGATTACCCTTTATATACCTTTCTTTTTCCTTCTTCCTGCTGTATTCTTTTTATGAGTCTTTTTTTTTTTTTTCTTTCCCTGCATTTGCATATCTGGAGGAGTCGGGACGGGTTTCCTCTCTGGCAAAAAGAGAGTCTGGATATCTTATATTCTTTCTATATCTTCATTTATATACATGGATATATATCTCTTTTCATGCATTTGGAAGAGGAGTACGAGAATGTTATTTTATTCTATTCTATTTTTTTTATTCTACTTTTATTTTCTAGTTAAGTTAGCTTTCTCGAACCCCTTGTCGAATCGTAAACTTGCAAGCTATTTTAAGCCTTGCTGCTCCGCCTAGTAGTCCCCCTCTGAGGCGTCCGTAAGGCAGTCTTGGTCTGTAACAGGGATGGGGAAAATAGTCGAGAGTGTGCAGATTGACCTGAGAAAAAAGGCCTTTCCAGAAGCACAACCTGTAACCTGACAGGCAGGAATTAATTAAAATTCACTCCCTGATCGGCGTAAGAGGGAAAGTGACTTGTGTGTTCCCGCCAAGCGAGCGTCTCCCAAGTTGTCACTTTTACTTGCGCGCCCAACAGCCACCCACCAACCCTTCGTTCCCGCTTTCTCACTCACTTCACTCTCCCTTTTCTCTCCCTCTCTTTTTATTTCTTCTTCTTCTTTCCCCTCCTCTTCGTTTCTTCATCTTCCTTTGCATCTTCCATCAATCCATCTTCTCTAGCTGCTGCATGGCCCTCTGACCCTCACCCTTTACGCCAACCCTTCCATTTTCTTGGGGCGACTTGGCTGGTTAAGTTCAATTAGTTAGTGGGGTTCTCTCTCACTCGCCATCCAAGATCGCGATCTGGTTGCTTCAGCCGCCCAAGTTTGGTTCCTGTGAGCCTCATTTACATCCCTCTTCTCACCTCAAACCAACACCAGGAGAATTATCCTGTTTTTTCCAGTAAGGAGGCTAAGCTTGCGCTAACACCTGCTCTGTTCCTCGTCCCGCTCACCAGCAAAGCGCAATCTCTTCTTGAAACAACTCGAGATCGTGTCAACACAGACAAGTGGGATCAACAAAAAGCGCCGTCTATTTCTCAACCCCCATCCCCCTTCTCTATCGCCGCCACACCGTTTACCAAGAGAGCGATCATACTGCGCCTCCCCGCCTTGTCTTCAGGTTCCGAATAATCTGGCTCCGTGTGAATCTACTGGCTGGAGACTCGTTGACCTCATATTTTTTGTTTTCCTTTTTGTCCGTAGCTGACGGAGGAAGAGGGTCGAGACTCATCCCTCATCCCTGCCTTGTTCTATTTCTGGACAAGAAACAAAAATAGTTGTCGTTGTTCCCCCTCAACTGCTATCCTGATGGAAGGCTCATTGCAATCGGGTCTTGGGAGGGAGAGGTCGCCGTCAACTGGGAGACACGACACCAAGAATGCTCCCTCCCATTTAACCCAGATCCAAAACCCTTCCCAATTCCAATTACAATTCGCAGATCCGGCTCTTTCTCTGAATCCCGAGTCAGCTTTTCAACACAATATCTTCCAATCGGCACCTGGAATTGCAAAGTCTGAACCTCACGGCAACGACCAGTATCTCTTTACCACTCCGTATCTGGCATCAACCTCACAGAGCAACTCCTCGTTCAGTCCTAATTCCGGCGTTTCAACCGACCAATCCTTCAATCACGCGACCAATTACCCTTCGACCTTCGATACTGGTTTCCTGGGTCAGCTCGAGCAACCTGATACCAAGAGAACAACGGAATCACTGCCTTTCCCCTCGCTAGGTAGTTCTAACCCAGGCCTTGGGTTTGATGAATTCACCGCGTTCCATCCGGATCCAAACACTGATTTTCTATCTGCTTCGAACCTCGACCGAACTATCAACCAGGCTGACTTTACCAAGCTTTCTTCTCCTCCTATTCCGTCGTCTCCCCATTTAGCTGCTCCAGAATCTGTCTCTTCGCCAGGTCGGCCTGCATCTCCATCCAGTCCAGCAGCATTCTATACACCGCGACATTCGCGTCATACCTCACTAGATCCTGCAAGCGCAGCATACATGACCACTGGTCATTCTCAATCTGATTGGCAGGGCATGTTGGGCAACGGTTCGTTTCAAGGACACAGGCGCGCTCCCTCTGAACATTCAGACGTGTCTTCGGTCTCGCATTCTCCGTATATACAGCAGCTCGAAAATTTCGACACGTCCGCTCACGCTTCCCCACTTTTGCCTCCCCAGAACGACCCGACTTTATACGATAACTCGCTTGGAATGGAGGGATTCTCGATATGCGAACCTTCCCCACATCAGCGATACACCCCGTCACACAGCCCGTATATTTCTCCCAGGCTTTCGCCTCAGCAGCACAATCTAGAAGAGCCGGACAAGTCTCTACTTCTGACCCAACACCTACCTTCTCAAGTGCCAGGTCATTCTCAAGATGCATATACTGGGCAGCCACAAACTTCCTCTCCCCATATTTCAGGCCTCGCAGCACAGGACATGGGCCAAGCAGCCCAGATGACCCCTCCTTCGATTAATGTAGAATTTGCACCTCCATCGAGAACCTCAACACTAGAGATCCCTAATATAGTCGCAGATGGGGATACTTTAAGTCCACCAATTGGCCGTGAGTGCATCTTGCCAACATTTTTGATCCTGTTTTCTCCCCCATGGAATCAATACTGACATTAAAACTCCAGGTCGCGGACGAAGTAAATCAGACCCGTCAGGTCACCATGGCATGACACGCCCAATAACCGATTCTCTTAATTCTTCTCTTGCCAACCCTACTCTACCTTCGAACCCTCGATCTTTGTCACCCTTCAGTAGAAGCAGTGGCAATCTCAGCACACCATCTTCTCGGGAAACATCGCCTGCTGGCAAAAACCGACGACAATCCACATCCTCTCTCGAGAATCGCAGCTATATCTTGGGACTTGCGGATCCACAACGCCCTGGTTCCGCCGCCGTAGATTCTAAAAGGATTCAAAAACACCCAGCCACTTTCCAATGCAATCTTTGCCCCAAAAAATTCACCCGGGCTTACAACTTGCGTTCCCATCTTCGAACACATACTGATGAGAGACCGTTCGTTTGCACGGTCTGCGGAAAGGCATTTGCCCGCCAGCATGACCGCAAACGACACGAAAGCTTGCATTCTGGGGAGAAAAAATTCGTGTGTCGCGGGGAGCTAAGTTCGGCTGGGCAATGGGGCTGCGGGCGCCGTTTTGCCCGCGCGGATGCACTGGGCCGCCATTTCCGTTCTGAAGCGGGACGAATCTGCATCAAGCCTCTCCTTGACGAAGAAGCACATGAACGGAACTCTGCATTCGACCCACATCACCAACACTCGCAGCAAGGGGACTCACCACATCATCTGCAACCCATAGGCCAATCGATCAATGTGCCCTCAATGGACGGGCGGTCAGGCGGATTCACTCTTCCTGCTGCCCTGTTGGCGCAGTATCCTGCCCTCCAAGCGCTGCAGTGGGACCACACGGTACCCACAGATGATACAAGCGATATGGGCAGAAGCAGTTTTGATGCCAGTTCGGGTGGAGAGTACGGGCTCGGGGACGACGAAGACTCAAATTTGCATGGAGGGTATCTGAATGGGCCTGGCCCCAGCCTCTCGCCTGACCCGTCCAATCCGCAGCACCATGGCCAGCACTTTGAGCACCATCCTGGCGCTGGAGGCTGGACCCAGCCTAATCAGAATTGGACTGGTGATTTTTAGTATCTATCAACCATGATGGAAGGCGGATATATATTATACATATATTCCCACGACGTCCCAAGTCCATAACTGTCCATCTATTTCTGGGTACTTGCGATGAATTTTTTCCCCGTGCCTCCCTCCCAATACTGTTTGAAACCCTTCTCCGAGCTGTTTATGACCTAGTTCGCTCATTTCCTATTAATATACCATTTTCATTTCTCTACTCTGTAGTTATCCTATTTCTTCATTTTCCCCGTTTCCTTCCCTATCTCGCGCCCTTACATTTCCCATCATCCCCTGTTTTCATTCATTGGTTCATACAATTATTGGGTCTTTGTTTTATGCAGGATCTCTGATTTTCCTCTTTCTTTGAATTTATTTTCTTTTTTTTTTTTGTTCATTTAGAGAATTTGAATTTCCCCGTTAGTTATTTGGATGGTATTTAACGCTTTGATTTACTCTCAACACCATGACAATTTTATATACTACTTGATGAATAGGCTGGAAGTGGACTTTTTTCCCCTCTAGCCGTTTGGTTTCCTTTGACTTGTATTTAGCTAGATTAATATGATTGATGACCCTTGAAACGCCTCACTTTCTTCATGGAGATTTGGACCTGGCTGTTATACATAATACATTCAAGGCATCATTCGTATCTAATTCCCCTATGCCATTCTATTGCTAGAATTCAAGCTCTGATATTCTGCATTGATCTAATTTTTCCTCCTATTTCAACCCTCCTCCGGCTCTCCTAACCTGCAATCCAATTAGCTTTTCCATCTCAATCAACCACTTCTTCTCAAATTCCTCGCTGGAGAACCTCTTCGCTGATGTACGCGCCCTCATCCTCATAGCCACCTTCTCCTCCTCCGGTAGTGCCAACGCCGCCTCAAACGCCGCTGCATATTCAACTTCCGTGGTCGCGCGGAACCCAGTCGCTCCGTCGCCCAAATCGACAACGATATCTTGCTTAGGCCCTCCAGAGTCATGAACAATGCTGATCAAGCCTGCGGCCTGATATTCTACTACACCAATACCGAAGTGTTCGTTCCACATCGCATTGACTCCAATGGAGGCTTGACGCAGATTACTTAGCATCGTGGGCCAAGTTGCATCACAGAGGAAGACGGTGTGGTCGCGGATTCGTAGTTCGTGAGTTTGTAGACGGAGGTTGTAAATGTGCGTCTCGTCGGGGCTATGGTGGCGTACAGAGCCGATGAGAACGAGTTTTGGTGGTAGCGAGGGTTGCAATTCGGCAGGCAGGGTGACGTTTCTGGCCGTGTATTGTTTGAGAAAGCGGGAGAAAGCGTGCAGGACAAGCGTGTGGTTCTTTTCCGGCCTGAATTGGGCTATGTAGAGTATGGTGGGTTGGCGTATTTCTTTCTCACTTTGGACATCGATTTTGATTGCATCTTCCAACTCCGAAACAGCGACAGGAGGGAATATGACGGTGGGTAATGGGAACGCGTTTGGGTCCCGGCTTTTTTGTCTAGAAGGTAGCCAGAGGCTGGCTATATGCGAGGCTGTCCATGAAGAATTGCACATGACTACATCGATGCTGCTGCCTACCCAGCCGTATAACTTTGCAAAGGCGTGCCAATAGTAGAGTTTGGCTGCACCTTTCCAACCTTTCCCTGCCCCTGCGTTCAACCCTTTAGAGCCAGATGCATCGGAGAGAGATTCAAGCATGTCTGTTGAGATTGTGGGATAATGCACGTATGCGCCGGTTGGGACCGTCGGGAAGAGATAGCGTGACAGCGCAAGAGTGAATGCATAGCCCATGGTATCGATAAAAATATCTGGCACGACAAGATTGAATGCTTCATTTGCCAGTATTAAAGAGCCTAGGGACTGAGCAATGAGGGTAAATCGTGAATATGTGCTGCTAACAACATATTTCCGCGTGCGCAGATACATGAGCACCACCGTTGGAGGATATAGTTGGATATTGAATCGTCTCTACCAGGGAGGTAATGTCAGTATCAGCACCGATTAAATACAATAGGCCGAATATCACACCTTTATATTATGTAGCATCGTAGCTTTATCCACGTCATGGTCGCCAGTATAGACCACACAAATCGCTTTTGGCCATCGCTTTTGAACCGCGTCTATAGCTGCCCACAGTACACGTTCTCCGCCTCCTCCAGCATTACTAGTATTATCTGACGTCAGCTATCCCGCATCACAATAGCTCGGGTTCGACACACATACCAAAAAGGGTGGAAAAATCCCACAATGCCAGCCCAGTCGCCGTGGCCAGTGGCATCACCATTCGAATCCGAAGAGTTCCCACTAGTTTCTCCCGAGTATTCTTCCACCTTTTCCCAATCCTCTTCCTCTTCCTCTGTCTTTGGCGCCGTTGAGCTTCCTGCTTCCCTTCGTCTGCGTGACGATCGATAGTCTTCCTCCTCAACCCGTACCCGTGCGCGTATAAGCTCTCGCCTCCCCTTTGTTTTCCTCCGAATCAGGTAGCCAAAGCCGCGAAAAGCGATAGATATGACATGCCCCGCGAGTGCTGGAGTAAATATAAGGAGAGTGAGTAGAGCAACAAGGGTAGCAATCGATGACGAAATGAAAGATAACATGGTTGATCGGGTGTGATGTCGCGGGTTAGAAACAAGACGAGCCCGGTTTCGGTGATGGATTCAGTTCATAGTTGAGTGAACGAAATAAAGCTATAAGTGCTCCCCCAGGTCTGAACAAAACTATTAATAGGACCCCATCAACTCATTCCTGATGCCAGATGTTCAATAACTGGTCCACTAACTAGGTCATGTAACTATTTATTGATTTACGGGTCTTGAATGACATAATAAGCTGGTGGGGGGTAACATTTAGTTAAGGTTAGCTAAAGGCTAGTTAATAAAGCGATGCTAAAGTTAGTTAGGGTTAATTAAGGGGTTAGCTAAGGGTTAGCTAAGAGCAGTCTGGATACTTACCAATCACGTGATAATCGCCCTGAAATGCTTTCGGTCTTGGTTTTGGTGCGAGGAACAAGACAATTTGTTGATCAATCTCAAGTTCCTTTTTCAATTGAGGCGAGTTGTCTTTCGGAATGTCTCTCATTCCACAGGGCGGGCGGACTCGTCATTGGAGAAGCCTTTATCACCATTTCCCGCGGAATAACTGTCCAATAAACCGCTTTCGGATCTTACACCCTCTTCGATATGGACGAGCGAGCTTCCATTCCGCAAGGCAATGCCAATTGATTGATACATCCATAACGGTAGCGCATGAATTTCTACAAGGCTTTCACTCCATCACTCATGTGCCATGGGTGTACTCGATCCCCTTAACAGCAATTGCTGTTCGATTGACCGTTGCTTTACCACTCCAGATCTGGTCGCTGCGAGAAGCCCGGAAAATCCAGCGTGTAGCCCCGGTGATCATGACATGGGCCAGAACCTACCAAAAACAAGTGATGGATAATGCTGTTATGCAAGGTGTGAGTTTGGCTCCCAAAGCCGCCGAACGGGCTTCCCAACGGCTGCTCAGGACAAAGAGACAGGAGATATATAAAAGGTGGAATGCACGGCCATGGGCAACTTATGTAAACTTTCTTCAATTGCCCATTTGGCTTTCTATGATGGAAAGCTTGCGAAGAATGGTTGGGATGTCTGGCGGTTTGTTGAGCATTATTCAGGGCTGGATTGAAGGGCCTAGAAACACGGATGATCCCCTTGTCCCAATTGAGCCATCAATGGCATCTGAAGGTGCCCTCTGGTTCCAGGACCTGCTCGTTGCGGATCCCACAAACGCACTTCCGATCATACTAGCCGCTACCATGTTCACAAACGTTACCTGGGGCTGGAAAGTCAAAAGCGCGGAAGACATTGCCAAATTGCGGACCAGAGAAGCCGTGCGTGAACGGGCGTTTAAAGTGCTAAAACGCTTACTGCAGGGCATGTCACTGTGGTTGGCGCCAGTTATGATATATTCTGGTGCTCCGGCTGGGCTTCTGATTTACTGGATATCTAGCTCGACCTTTGCAACTATCCAGACCCAAATAGTCCGCAAGGTTATGCATGTCAAAGGTGCTCCCCTACCATTACGCGAAAAGGGTGTTCAAAAGAAAAAAAACTTGAAAACTTGAAAGCGATACTAGTGGAACTGAAACCCGTCTATACTTGTGAGGTGTGGTCTGTCGAGGTGAAATGAGGTACCTCTATGTGGTACTCCCCTCACACTATCGACCTCCTCGCAACATTTAACGATACATGTTCCTGAGGCCACTCTATAGCAGCGATGGCGGATCCTAGCCCTTGATACAGCAGACATCCCACTGACGGCCTGTTTACGATTCCCTAGAATGAGAGACGATATAGATCAAACTCAATTTGCTATAGCTGTCACTCCTTACTGGGCTTGGATGGAATTCCCTGCCGATCCATGGATTGCAGATTGGACTCAGTTGACATTGGATGGATGGTCAATTATTTCAAACCGAAACACGATTGGTAAAAAGAAACACCCAGGAAACTTCGTCAAGCACTTATAGAAAGTGTAACCAGTAGCAAGTCAACAAAGTTTGAGAAGGATGGCTTCAATTGGGTATGATTGATGTATATTAGCAGCATGTTGCCCTTTGTGGTATTCAGTTGGTGGTTCAAAGACAAAGCATACTCATATTTATCAATCAATATATTCTCATTCATTTCAAGCTATTATTTATCAATCAAAGGGGAAAAAAACATGTCAAATCACCTGGGTTGTCCTCGTGTACAGCAAATAAAAAACAAAATCAACTCCTATACCAAGAAGAAAATTGCTGGGCCATACGTATAGCATCGTCTCTACATCTGAACTCCGAATCTAAAGCACAATAAATCCGAAAGGGAAAAAGGATGGGTATAAATGAGTGGAGCAGCAGATAGAAAGTGAAATCCAAGACCTCTAAAGCTTTGGAGCTGGATTCTGGGCAGCGCTAGCATCATCGTTCACAGTAATTGTCCCGGTGTTTTCTCCCTCGCCAAAAAAGATGACTTCGACGGTAAGATCATCGCTGTAACCATTCCATGATTAGTATATATATAGAATAGTCAAATTTGGGACATGGTATCTGCAACTTACCGATATCTTCTGGAATATGGACTTGGCAAGGTTAGGAGAGCGCAAACCATGTCTTTATCCTTGCCACCTAAGGCGTTTCGGACAAGATGCGTGGCTGCATTATTATCCTCAACAACAAATCGGTTGCTATTTCCTGAGATGTTGTACTGTTGTTGACGAATGGGCAATCGTTGACCAGAAGTTGTGTCATCAACTTTGTTTTCTACAGGCAAAGACCCTTGCGAACTAAACCAGCTTTTCAACCAGCCTTTCATGCCATCTTTTCCTTGGGAGGATTTCTGATAGTCAACCCACTGACCAACAAGTCCAATGACTTCTTCATTGCTAAGCATCTCCCAAAGACCGTCCGTAGCAAGGACAACAAAATCGCCTTTGGTGGGCTCGATTTTGGTGGAAGTGACAATTGGCTCGGCAGTGACATAGGGAGGTGACTTTAGGGCTTGATGCGGTGTTCTTCCAAAGAACTTGCGTTTTAGCTGATCTTGTGTGTTTCGCTGCCATTTGTAAAAAGCATCGCCAAATGCTCGACTAGGTTCGAGGTTGCCAAGGATTCTTCCATTACGAACTACATTATCTTCGCCAGGATGCTCGGCTCGTAGTCGTCGAACTTCAGATTCGGTAGATCCCGTCTGATCTTCCGAAAGGGCGGTGGCAGACCATTTCCCATTGGGTAACTTGCGGCCAAGGACGGCTCTAGAATCACCGGTACAAGCAACACGAAGCATTTTTGACCTACTATCGTAGAATGCCAGGAGAGCACATGATCCAGATAACGCGGGAGCAAGTAACTCGGCCGCAACTCTCCTCGAGTTAGCTTTTAGAACTTTCTGCACACTCTCATGAACTATCTCATGGTCAAGTTGAAGAAAGCCTTTTTTGATTGCTGCATCGATCGCCTCGGGAGCGGGGAATAATTTGGACGGCTGGGATGCTGCAGTTTTATAAGTCGCATTAAGTTCGCGGGCCACGAACGAAATTAGAGCCTGTCTTAACTTTGCGGATGTAGTCCAGCCCCTGTGATATATCAGTATCCGTCTTCCGAATCGGTTGTTATCCAAATAAAAGAAATATATATAAACTTACGAATGGCCATCAAACACACCCCAAAATACCCAATCACTTGAGGGGGCTCCATCGTCAGTTGCAGCGACAGAGCTTGGTACCTCAACGAATTTTTCTGCATGATCATCCTCTATCGGGTCGTTACTCGGAAGCTGGACGATATCGTAACGAACAATGCCATTTCCTCTTCCAACCATGTATGATTCTTCATTTCGCCTAAGTTTCTGTGTGGCTTCTTCAGGGGATAAAATTCCAACCATTTTCCTCCCAGAGTCGTCTGTTTGTTTGGATAAAGGCGCTTCGTTAACTGAGGTGGTAGTGTAGAACTGTTCATTCTCTACCTGCACGGTCCTTTGATTAAGCTGAGGGTCTGGGGTTAATTCAGACGGGTTGGCCCTGGTGTGAATCTGGCTCGTCGAAGTCAAGTTGAACCCGGAAACAGCGCCAGTGGATTCGGAACTGGTTCCCTTGTACGCCCACCAGGCCCCGGAAGCTACAAGGGTGGAGACAAAGGCCAGGGAGAAGTTCCTGAAAAGCATAGAAGAGCGTAATGTCGCGGGAATAGGCGATACCGAGGCTCTTGTCGACGAAACTCCACGGATGCTTAAGGAATGGCTTGTGGGATGGATGAGGCTAGACCGGGAAAGAAACCGCCGTACAGGATATCGGCGCGCTGTACGGACAGCCTGGACAGCTGCTCGATGCATCTGAGCAGTTAACAGGAGCACCGCTTTAAATCTTGAGAGCGGCTGCTGCTGTTGCGGGCTTCGTTTGTTTGTTTGAGATCAATTTTGTTAGTTAGTTACCCTTTTAGGCTCTGGGAAGTGACGGAACGCCAAGCAACGTGACCCTTCTAAATGTTGGCTTACTTAATCACAGCGCGAGGCTTGGCAAACCGTTAGCCGCATTTGGCTGCCCGCCTTGATATCAAAAAGCTGTGATAGACAATTCATGATTTTACTCTATATCTTCTTTTTTATTCGCATTTTGGGTATTATTTAAATTTTAAGTATTTAACCTTGCTTTAACACCTTTTAAATTCTAAAATATGTCTTCCAGGGCTCTCCGGAAATTACAAAAACAGCAACTTGCAGAACAACTTCTGGAGGAAGATACATCTGATGATGGGGGCGTTGAGACTTCGATAAGGCCATCCCAGCCCAAAATGAATGCATTTGACCTGCTAGGAGAGGAAAATGAGGCAGAAAGTGAAGACGAAGGCGAAGGGCACAGCCCGGTACATATATCACAACCACCAGCGGAGCCTAAAGAATCAAGTAAAAAGAAAAAGAAAAGCGCTAAAAAACGACGGGCAAAGAACCGCCCGGCAGAAGATAAAGAACCACATGCTTCCAAAGGGGCGGGAGCTGAAAACTCAGACTTAGATGAAATCGACCAGGCTCTCAGGGACTTATCTATGAAGCAACCTGATCAGTCAACTCCTACGAATGGCCAGCAGGAAGCTCCATATCGAGATGATACCAGTGAAAATGAACTCCACACGCTCCTAAAGATAGATCCAAAGAATCTCAATGCCATAAACGAAATGAAAAGGCTGTTTGGAAATGCTGCCCTGGAAACCAGATCTAGCCCTACCGAAAGTCCCTCCAGGAATCGAAGAAGGGACCGGAACAGACGTGCTTTAGATTTAGGTAGCGCCTTAACAGGACGGCACAGCCCTGCAAGCCGTGGGCAGGATCTTTCTAGTGCATCACTACGTAAAAATGTGTTGATGCAAGGCAAAAATGAGTGGCCGAAGGCGCCCAGCGGTGGTCTTGGGATGGAGACCGTTCAAAAGCTGCCTTCTGGAATAGTTGAATTTGAATTGGTTCATAATACAGCTTATAAGGATGTCCAGAGGCAATTCGAGATGTGTGTCGAATCTATGGAGGCACAGAGAATGATTGAGCTGCTTCAATATAATCGTGAGTCTTGCTCGGCTATTGATTGCTATCTACCTAAACTGGCTACTAATGTTGCAAAAAGCCTATCATATTTCAACACTACTACAAGTTTCGGAGATTGCCAAGCATCAAGGTGATCATGCCGTATCTGCAGATCTGATCGAAAGAGCCCTTTTTAATATTGGCCGTTCGGCGCAATCTTCCTTCGGAAATTGTTTGAAGGAAGGGAGAGCCAGGATAGACTTTACTATCAAGGAAAACCGTGAGATATGGCTATCGGCTTGGAGATATATCATGAATCTAGGCATGAAGGGCACCTGGAAAACTGCATATGAATGGGCCAAATTCCTCCTGAGCCTCGACCCCGACGATCCTTACTGCATGAACTTGGTTATAGATCAACTTGCCGTCAAGGGCCGAGAACTTGAACATTTTGTCAGTCTTTGTTCGCACCCGTATTTTAAGGAACGATGGCATGCGATGCCCAACATACAATGTTCGCTAGCGTTAGCATATATGAACATGAAGAAGCCAAAGGAATGCAGGGAGGCTCTTCGCTCCGCTATGGTTCGATACCCTTGGATATTCTGTCGACTTACGCAAGAATTAAATATATCTCCTGTGCCACAGGCGATCTGGGGTGCACAGGCTCCAAATATCCCCCACACTCTACTCTGTGAACTTTATATTACACGAGCTAAGGATATCTGGAACACGCCCGAGGCAACTTCCCTTTTGATGGAAGTTGCTGAATCTATCGGCAACCTCGATGCCTCAGCGGTAGAAACTCCTACGATCACGCAGAATATCGCAAGACATGTGCTATTATCAGATATCCCTGGGGTAACAACCCATCTACCCCGCCACTTCACAGTTCGCCAGATATCTTCGTCCGACCCGCTACCACCAAGGGGTGACGAAGCATCAGATATCCCAGTAGCATCTATGGTAGATGAAGTGCTTCAATTGTTCGGACGGGACGACGTAATCCGCCCTCGCGAATCTGGCGAAGATAACCAAGACCTACAGTCTGAATGGGAAGATGAGGAGGAGGAAGAGGAGGAGGAGGAGGAGGAGGAGGAAGAGGAGCTTGATACGAGCACGGCTACTCGCATCACTCCAGCTCAAGCGGAACACTTCCTATACCACGATGGCTTTGAGGAACTCAAAGAATTCTTGCAGATAAACGGCGTGGACCCAGGGAATTGGGAGGATAACCTGGACGCCGATCCCGTTAGGAGGTGGGTGGTGAGGCTAAGAGTAATAGACCGGGAACGATGGGACTCAATTATTGGAGACATCGCGCTGCGGTTGGGATCATCCCTAGTGATAGATTTACTTAATGAGGAAGTGCAGCAGCAGACTGGAAACTGAACTCGCTTCCTGATACAATATATTTTTTTTGTATGATTAGCACACAATAGAACAACCATGACAGACAACAACCATGGTACATATTACATATGCAGGAGAAGGCAGGGAAAACGCTACAGACCCATGTAACCGTATTGAAGATGTTTAGTTTACTTGTTAGTTGTTGAAGAGGAAGAAGTCGCCAAGGCACTTCGGCGAGTATGACGCAGTTGCTGCAGGCCATAAAAATCTGATTTTAGCAGGTGGCGTCCAGCCCCCATCGCAGAATCGTTCTTCCACAAAATGAAACAGCGACAGGCAAGGATGCAATATGCAGTGGAAAATTTGACCGTGGCATAAATCGAGCATTCTCCCTGGAGAGACCTCTATCGCAAGAAGAGAGAGAGAGAGAGACGTGGTTTCTGTAGCTACTGCTCGAGTAGTTCGTGGTTGCGCGTTGCTGGTAACTAACAACATGGCTGACATTGTTGGATCTGTGCCATTGACTTTGCGCGAGGCGGCTTCGGGCATACTGGGGTCGATATCACTTGCTTGTTGGATATTTCTACTGGTGAGTAACTAACTATTCATTTGTACTAGAATATTCTCAATGTTTATTCAATTGTTTTCGTTTTAATTTCTATTCCTCTATTCACAATGCTAACCAGGGAATATCATTTTCTTCAAAGGTCCCCCAACTAATAGAAAACTATAAATATGGGAGCGCTGAAGCCATCTCTCTGGCATTCATAGGCGTCTGGTTTATAGGCGACGTGACCAATTTGATCGGGGCTCTATGGGCTAACCTTGTCCCCGTCGTCATCGCAATTGCCATCTACTTCTGTATCGCCGATGGAGCTCTGATTGGCCAATGTCTCTACTACAATGTTAAGAATACACGCCTCGCTCGCCGAATTACAGTCAACCGACAAGGTGAAGGCGGACCTTCTGCTGGGGATGCTGAAGATTTCGTACCTGAGCCTACAACCCCTTTGCTTAGCCGACGGATGAGCGAGAATCTAGGCCTATTAAGTTCAAGGCGAAGATCATCATCTTCTATGAGGAGGATGAGCAGCCGGCGATCAGATCGAGCGAAAGATTCTTTGACAAGAATACTCGAAGAAAGCGAATCCCGGAGTGTCTGGGTGAAGAACGTATTGAGTGTCTTGGGAATATGTGCTGTCGGTGCTGCAGGCTGGGTAATAGCCTGGCAAAGCGGAGTATGGAAGCCCACGTCGGCGCCCAGTGGAAACAGACCAGAGAATATGGCCGTTGGAGCCCAGATCCTAGGGTATTTCAGCGCAGTATGCTACTTAGGGTAAGTCAGGCCCCTTTTTTTAACACAGAAACTCGCCGATTCTAATAGCCTCTGTAGTGCAAGGATTCCACAGATTATCAAGAATTATCGGGAACAATCGTGTGAAGGTATGTATAGAATGAGCAGTATAATCTCTGCATGCGAGGTTGGCTAACTAAAAGTCTAGGTCTCTCGCTTTTATTTTTCATCTTTTCTTTGCTTGGGAATCTATCATACGGTGCGGGAGTGAGTTGACCCCTAGTTTCAAAACATGCAGGTTTATAGTTAACTAATACGTGTTTAGATCCTGTTCCATTCGACGGAGAAGGATTACTTCTTGAAAAATCTTCCTTGGCTGATTGGTTCTCTTGGGACCATAGTAGAAGATATCGCAATATTCGTTCAGTTTCGGATATATGCGGTTCCTGGAGCGTTGGCCACTTGCGCAGTTGAATAGTGGTTTCATTCCTTCCATTCATGTATTATTATATACTTTTTTTTCTTATGTATCATTTTCGTTCCAGCATGTTATTGGGCCGGTTTAGAGAAAATAAAATCAACGGGGAAACAAAAAAAATGCTAGGCACTGGCGACGGTGCACAAAATTCATGTTATTATATTTTGCAGCTAGAAAAAATTTTCATCACGACATGATAATTTAAAACCATGAAAGCAGTATCTCTCATTCTATAGGTAATTGTGCGAGCCGATGGGCCGGATTTCATAAAACGATCCCGACTCTCAAGCACACAATTGAATGTTTCCGAAGGCGCCTCGTGATGTGCATCCATTTTTTGAGTATATGCGTACAAGGAAAGAGATGAATTGGGAGAAACCGCTTAATCGAAAAGGCCGAAACCCATATCCTCATCAGACTCTGAGGCTAATTTTCAAGAAATATTGTGGTTAGTTATGTGCTCCAACCTTAAAAATTTCCAATGGAAACCGGCGACATACCTTCTCCCTCCTTCTCCTCAGCAGGGGCTTCTGCCTCAGTGGCAGTAGCAGCACCGCCAGCAGCAGCTGGGGCGGCGGCGGCGGCACCACCACCGGAGCCAACGTTCAATAGAAGGTCCTTAACATCCTTTCCCTCAAGAGCCTATAAAAATTCGCAGAAAATCCAATTAGCTTCCTCCGGTCTCTCGACATGTAATATTTATCAAGGGTTTTTGCTAGGCGTGTGTGTGTGTATGTACCTTGGAGAACAAGGAAGTCCAGATTGGCTCAACGTCCTGTACACCGGCAGCCTTTAGGAGAGTCTGGAGCTTGTCGGCCTATAAAACAAACGGGGTCGAATCATCGGTCAGTTATCTTATCCATATCCATCGAAATGCGCAATCAAATCCATCCATCCCCAGGTCGCTTGCTATTCAACGGGTTGCAGGTAAATCTCACAGTGATTTCGACGTCCTCGTCGGCCAGGATCAAAGCCGCGTAGGAGACGGCGAGCTCGGATTGAGACATTGTGAAGGGTATGAGTGAAAACGGGCGGGAGACGTGGTCGTCGTTGTCGATGTCGTTGCGATGGCTGGATGTTCTCGCGAGTCTTAAAAGAGTGATTGAATTTCCGCTTGTGGGCACACTTTAGCCTCGCTTAGCCATCACGGGACCTGACCCGTGCCCAGCACTCTACTTTAGGGAGGTCACATGTTAGCCCCACCTTCCAAACAAAACCAATCTAGCAAACAAGAAAACAAACTAAGCAAACATAACAAACATCCGAGCTCGCCCTCCCCAAATCGGCCCAAAATGATATAACATTATTGATTGATATTAGGCTAGGCTATCTTCGGACTCTATATCAGAACTCCAGCCTGCAAGTTGAACCCCTTGCATCGGATTTTGAAGGCGTCGTTTTAGCTTTTAACGGCTCAGTCAGTGCTTATTCTTGGTTGACGCAGCCATATTCTGTATGCGGGGAACCTATTGGTAGAAAGTGAAAAGGACGGACGACCAAACATCAACAATCATGGCCGATACACCAGCAGTGTTGACTCCGGTAGATCCGAGTGAACAGCCCATACTTGACCGTTTGTCTGCTATTAGAGACGCCTTGGTGCTCATTAAGCAGGATAAATCTACTTATGTTAAATCCCAGGAAGTACTTCCATTTTATGACCAAGTTATTGAGCAAGTACAGCTCCTACTTAGCATCCGTGGCGGACGAACACCCCCCGCTCCAAACAGAGGTTCGATCCTCCCCCCTTCTTTCTGCATTTCATATAATCAGACTAACAATATCTTTTGGCAGTTGATAACGTGTTGGACGATTGTTTCCAATTAATTTCGCTATTATTTCTCACGGTTGGCAGAAACAATGAAGCTCCAGCAGCGTATGTTCAAATTCCCCCCCCTGAAAATAGATTCTAAATACGGGGATGCTTGAACAACTGATCTAAAAATCCATATTTCTTTTATAAGTTATTCTATGGCTGCTACAATCAAGGTAAAATTTCACACTTCCATGCATCCCAAACACAACACCTAATAACATATCTGCCTAGCGTCTACTTGACCACCTCAAAGAAGCTGCATTCTTCAGCCACAAAGATCTTGAATCCATTGGTGGCACCCTGGACAAAATGCAAATCAGCATCAATACCGGAAAAGATACTTACTTTCCGCAACTACTGTCGTTGCTAGAAACACGGCTCTCAGCCTGTCGCGCACAGCTGGCAGAATTACATGAACAAATTGCTCCCCTTGCGCCAGAATTGACTCCAACACATGAAACGCTTGTTTCGATATTACGATCAACTTCGGCGGCAAATACGAGGACCAAGGTAATTGAACAAAAAAAGAAAAAAATCATTTCATTCATCCGTGCTTCTTATCTGACAAGCCATGCATCAGTTTTCTAGCTCCGAAGTATTACAGTTTAAGGATAGATTAAATGAGCTCCGGTCTCAGATGGTAGATGGAAATTTTGTCGCCCCAGATGGCTCCATTCCTAGCGGTCAAGAACTGATGAAGGACCTCTTAGAAAGGTGTTTCCGATGGGCAGATATAGTTCTTGAACGGTGAGAGACAGCTTCCCTCCCCTACCCTACCTGAGTCTGTTATTAATACTTAATTTGCAGAAAGGGCCAAATTGAGGAAGGCTTTCGTGGATATTATGATCAGCTTGTGGACATTAGAAATCAACTTGACCGCTTGTCCATGACACGTGCCTGGTCTCTTCGCGAATCAGACTTATATATGTACCAGAGAAAACTGAACAGAATTGATGAGTGTCGCGTCGACGGCAATTTTCTAGATGAAAATGGCAAACCCGCTGATCTTCACGCACAAAGAGTATGATACATATCTTCGAAAATATCTCCCTGATGCAGTGATCGTGCTAAGTAAATTATTGCAGACTCTTCTTTACCTAGTCAGACGTAGTTATGCTCTGATATACGGCCTTCTTATAGCATCCGAGCCGGTTTCAGAAGCTCTCTTACCAATATATAACCAGCTTCAAACGCTCAGGAAGTGCTTGTTTGAAGTCAAGGAAAACGGAGGCGTCTCGTCCTCGAGAGAGCTATACCCATATAGTATGAAGGTACGTTGTTTTTCCCAGCTATCTCAGCCGGTTACTTACAGCAGATTCTAATCCGTAAATAAAGCTTAACTCGATCGATAATATGCGGGTTGATGGGAAATTTTATATCGGGAATGATATCCCTGAAGGCCAGGGAAGCCTCAACGAACTTCTAGCGGAATGTTATGATCTTTGTTATGACTTGCGCGCCGACGCAGCTGAAGGCTCTCCGCCACAGCCGTAAATGAATTATAAGCCAAAACACACAAAAGCCTTGGATTTTATGCATCCTTCTTGTTCCCATGTATACCATTTTTGAATTACTATGGGCGGCTACATCTAACCCTTATTATTTTTTGTTGTTATTCGACCACCTATGTATCTTGTGCATATATATCATGAAGTCCCTGTATTATGAAACATTGCCATGTTAAAATAAAATAAGTTGACTATCAATCAACTCATCATCTCTGTGCTTCTTGTAAAGGAAGAATAAAATGCCTTCCTTGGCTTGTTAGATATTTTGATTTAGAGTTACACCGAACGGCTCAACCCCGGGCCAATCACGGCTGACTTAAATGAAAGGTTAACTGACTTCAACTGACTGGCTGGCGCAAGGATTTGCTCGCGTGTGTGAGTCTTGACAACTCTTGCAATTCCTCACCCGCGACAAATTGAAGCCAGTCAATTGCCGATCCCAAAATGGGGGCGCAGATTCTTTGCCGGAGCGCCAAAGCTTCAAGCTCGGTATTACTCTCTATCTCTCTATCTCTCTCTCGCTCTCTCCGTCCTGAAAATTTTTAATTCTCTCCCCATTTTTACAGCTCTAACTCCTTCTGCAGGTTTCGCAACGACTCGTCTCCCGAACAGGACTTCGGAGTCGCAGTTTCGCCTCTGTGAGCTCAGCAGCTCGCGGAGATGGCAACACGGCTTCCTCTCGATTCCCTCCATATGCTAGAATCCTCAACAACTTAAGCCAAGTTCGCAAAGTTCTTGGTTCTTCCAGGAGTTTAACTCTTGCCGAAAAGATCCTATATTCGCATCTCGATAACGTGGAGGAATCGCTCCTGACGGGAACTCAGAATGGAAAAGATATTCGGGGACAGGCCAACTTGAAAATCAAACCCGATCGCGTGGCGATGCAAGATGCCTCTGCACAAATGGCCTTGCTTCAATTCATGTCGTGTGGTCTGCCCTCGACTGCGGTGCCTGCGAGTATCCATTGTGACCATATGATTGTAGGCCAAAGGGGAGCAGATGTCGATTTGCCTGTTTCAATCCAGGGAAATAAGGAAGTTTTTGACTTTCTAGAGTCAGCCTCGAAGAAATATGGTATCGAATTCTGGCCGCCTGGTGCCGGCATCATCCATCAGACCGTCTTGGAAAACTACGCAGCGCCTGGATTGTTCATGCTAGGTACCGATAGCCATACTCCCAACGGTGGTGGGTTGGGTGCGATTGCCATCGGTGTCGGTGGTGCAGACGCCGTTGACGCCCTCGTTGATGCCCCCTGGGAACTCAAGGCTCCCAAAATTCTAGGTGTCCGTCTCACAGGACAGCTGCAAGGATGGGCATCGCCGAAAGATATCATTCTTCATCTAGCCGGAAAACTTACAGTACGAGGTGGAACTGGATTTATCATCGAGTATCATGGCGAAGGTGTAGAAACCCTCAGCTGCACTGGAATGGCGACAATATGTAATATGGGCGCTGAGGTGGGCGCCACGACATCACTATTCCCATTCTCTCCGAGCATGATTCCGTATTTAGAAGCCACAGGCCGTTCCGAGATAGCTAAGGCTGCATCTGATATCGCCTATACTAGCTCAACGAGTTTACTTAGGGCTGATCCTGGATCCGAGTATGATCAGGTTATTGAGATCAACCTAAGCACCCTTGAGCCACATATTAATGGACCATTCACGCCAGACCTTTCTATACCCGTCTCATCCTTTGCCGACACAGTTCGTGAAAAGAAATGGCCTGAAACTTTTGGGGCAGGCCTGATCGGCAGCTGCACCAACAGTTCCTACGAGGATATGACCGGTGCCGAAGATCTTGTTCGTCAAGCTTCAGAGGCTGGACTGAAACCAAAGGCAGACTTCTTTATCACCCCTGGAAGCGAACAGATTCGAGCCACTCTAGAGCGCGACAAAACCCTGGAGACATTTTCCAAAGCCGGCGGGACGGTTTTGGCAAATGCTTGCGGCCCATGTATTGGCCAATGGAAACGTACTGACGGTGTAAAGAAAGGCGAATCAAACGCCATTCTTACATCGTATAACAGGAATTTCCGTGGTAGAAATGATGGCAACACTGCAACCATGAACTTCCTCGCATCTCCAACCATCGTCACAGCCATGGCTTATGCCGGCTCAACCACATTCAACCCCATGACCGACTCGTTAACTACTCCCAGTGGGGAATCCTTCAAATTTAAAGCTCCCGTAGGCCGTGAGCTGCCTAGTTCTAACTTTGCTACCGGAAACCCTGACTTTCTCCCCAGCTCTGCGCCTCCAGACCCAAATTGCGAAGTCGTAATATCTCCTACCTCTGATCGTCTCGCCATTCTCGAGCCCTTCGAACCGTTCCCCTCCGGCGACCTAAAATCTCTTCGGGTTCTCTACAAAGTCAAGGGCCAGTGCACCACCGATACCATATCCGCCGCAGGCCCCTGGCTTAAATACAAGGGTCATCTTCCCAATATATCCGCAAATACCTTAATCGGAGCCATTAATGCTGCTACTGGTGAAACAAATGTTGCCTACGATGTCGATGGCAAGACGTATTCTATCCCGGAATTGGCTGGGAAATGGAAAGACGAAGGGCATCACTGGTTGGTTGTTGCCGAAGATAATTATGGTGAAGGAAGTGCCCGAGAGCACGCTGCTTTACAACCACGTTATCTAGGCGGGAGAGTTATCGTTGCCAAATCGTTTGCTAGAATCCATGAAACCAATCTGAAGAAGCAAGGAGTTGTGCCATTGACATTCAAGGATAAGGCGGATTATGACAAGATCGAAGCTTGTGACGAAATCGATACTGTCGGGCTTTACGACTTACTAAATAACCGCGGACAAGGCGAGGTTACTCTGAAACTCACAAAGAAGGCCACTGGTGAAGTTATTGATATACCTGTCAAACACACATTGAGCAAAGATCAGTGTGGCTTCATTCTTGCCGGAAGTGCATTGAATTTGCTTGCTAATAAAGCACATTGATTGTTGCATGATGTTATATCGCATTATCCTGTTGTTGTTTGTGTATGTTGATCTGGGTTAAAATGATCATGCAATTTCTTTCTTGAGTGTTTTTACTAGTACGATGATATACTTCCATTGAATAGAAATAAATGATATACCCCCTAAATTGGCTATTTTCTATCCGCGGAGCTGGAGAAAACAAGCAGCTTGACACTTTTTGGAAAGAATCGTATCTCATATTATGAAGCGTAAAATAGATGATCTCGAAGATAGATTTTGAAGCCCTATCCTCCTCCATCCAAAGATAACCTGTAAGAAATAGAAAAAAATTTGATCCAGTTAAGAAATAACGTGAAATGGACGGTAGTTAGAGAGCACCATCCCGCCCATTCGTTTCTCATGGTGGAACTTCCACTCCAATAAACCCTGGGGGAAATCCTAGGGGCGGTCGTGGTCGTGGTGGATCGCGTGAATTGGTATGTGCATCCGCATCATTCTCTACTTCACGTTTGCCTCCTTTTTTCCAACCACTAGCGATGCTGGGCTTGTACTTCCTATCAACATCGGCTTTGTTATTGTCCACATCGCGTGCTCCATTTTTCCAGGTTTCGTAATTTGTTATGCTGAATTTCGCATCGATATCGGGCCCAGCTCCACTGCCCGCCTCACGTATATTGATATTCGCATCAACCTACAAATGTAAGCATAC
This sequence comes from Myotisia sp. PD_48, assembly GCA_032988175.1. NCBI lineage: Eukaryota > Fungi > Ascomycota > Eurotiomycetes > Onygenales > Myotisia > Myotisia sp. PD_48. The sequence goes on along the minus strand of JANTQB010000006.1, from coordinate 212,258 downwards.
ATAGAGGCAGGGATGAATTCCACTAGTAGAGAACAATAAGACCTTACCTCCTTTGCCGTCGGCAGGGCATTGGCCACCACAGCCAAAGCCAATAGTATCTGGGAGTATTTCATGGTGCTTAGATTGGATTCAGATAGAACTCGAAATATGTCCCAAGGTGGGAGAGGGAGTTCAATATATATTAGAAGATGGAAGCACTATATATTGTGCACCAGATTTCTCAAGAATTAACCGGGGGGACAGGTCCCCTTAAATCCTTCGAACCGCTCTAAGAGGATAATGGTATAGGTATAAAGAGTGGTGAGCTGTCTAGAAGATATTGCATCAAACGGTATTATTGTTGTTGCGCGCTTGTTGTCGCTTTGAAAGCCACCATCAGATCAACACCTCAAGCCCGGCGCACAGCATGAGGGAAACACAACAGGATTGGCATTGAATTCAAGGGTATGAGGGGAGCACAATAGGATTTGCATTTGATTCAATGGTGAATGCATGAGTGGGAAATACCGAGCGGTGATTAACAAAGAGAGAGACGGTTTTCTGGTAGTACGAACGTGAAGTTCACCTCTGCTATGTATGACGAGAAGAGGGTAAATCAAGCTTCCCGGGGCTTCTTTTCGGAAATGTTCACTTCATCGATTAATAAGAAGAGAATAGGGCGCGACGGGACTGTGAGAAACCCGCGTGGATTTGATCTAGCGCGGATGGATCTACAGATTTCTTTCTCATGTTCTCCGAATGGCGTAGGCACACTGCGAACAATATATGAAGTATAACGGTCATGATCTTCAAGCATTGTTTCCGAGAGTTGGTTAACTATTGACAGGGAGTCATGATAACAAAGTTGATACTCGGGTTCTGTCAAGGCTAAAAGTAGCTTTCGGGACGGGCCAGTCTATTAGCTTCTAGAGCAAATGCTGAGATCAAGAGCGGCATTTGGGAATTGGTCCCTTAAGCTCGGTTTTGGATTTTTAGTCTCAATATCATTTCAATCACCCCTGGTCTCCCAGTTCCTTGGTCAGTGATGAAAGTGTCGAAAAAAGCGAGATTCGCCCGCCCGACCGCATTTTTTTCTTTTTTTTTTTTTGACAAATTTTCAGTGTAACAGCCAGCCAGCATCGCATCACTTCGATGCGATATAGAGAAACCAAAGGGAATGAAGATATTTCCGTGTCTAGAGATCAGAAATATTGAGCCTAACGAGATAGCTAGAAATTTTCTTTTATGCACCTGCCGCCATTGTACAACTCTAGTCGCGTCTGCTTGATGCACGTCCAGTCTCAGTCCTGCGATCTGCATTTTTGTGTACCATCAGAAAATATTCCCAATTATATCTTTGTTTTTTTCAATGGTTGAGCCATAGCTGTATTCGCTTCGCTGTCAATGTGATAGTCAATACAGCTCGCTCCAAAGATACATCATCGAGGGTAATATGCTGGAAATATGGTAACATATCGAGCTTCAGCCAAAGTCGAGGAGATTGAAATTTGAAATTCAATCTAAATAAACAAAAAACCTAATGATATTTTTACGAGCCAGCAAAGGAACAAGCCGTCACTGAAACATTGCTATAAATCATCCTCAACAAAAGTTTGCTCATCGAATGACTCGAGTTGGTGGTCTTTAGCCCACTGACTTATAGCCTCAAAATCTCGACAAGTGTGGTATATCGTGGCAATAGGACGAGCACGCTTAACCTCAAAATCCCAGTTCCATACTATAGGACTGATGTCAGCTGTGCACATGAAATACTGTAGATGTGCGTCGATACAGTGGTCTATATGCTCAACCTCGAATTGGTCTTCTTCCTCTGCAAGGCTTTTCCCCGTACGCCAGATCCGTTTTCTGATCATGTTCTAAGACCGAAATCATTCCGTGTTAGTGTGGCGAGAACGTGAGAATAGAAAGGGCTACAAGGGGCTGGCCACATACCAGACAATGGATCTGATGAAAAACATCCAATCCAATAATGTATTGGCCTGGTTCTCTAGGAATTGGCACCGTCTTGTTGCTTAACAACCGGGCTTGTTCTTTCGGAATCTTGCTGATGCCATCTGAGAACGTTCTTAGTTAGATAATCGCTATATCGTATGAGTCATGGTACCGTTCTTACAGCGATACAGATCCTTCCAGGCGCTATCAACTTCAGGCGAAGGAGGTCCTTGATACTTCGTTCTCTGCTCATCGAACCCGCCCTGAAAGTTATAGGATTTGTAAGAAATCACATCCTGGGCCGGAGCTATTATGGAACATTTAGTAGGGGTACAAAAAGAAATAGCGGAAGAAGAAAATAGCTACGTACAGTAAACATGGTCTGTCGGGAAACAGTACCGACGGTCGCATCGATACCTACTCAGGCCGAATACGACATGCGACAGGACTAAGGCCAGTATCACGATCCATTGCCCAATCACAAACTTCAGCGAGCAAAACATTGACCTAAAGGCAACGTCCGGTTTCGCTCGAGAACCAATAAAAGGCTTGCTCTCCTCCTCTAGATCGTGTTCAACCATTTTTGGGACGCAAGGAGCAACCATAAAGCCCTTCATCGACTGTCCGATGGCAACAATTATGTCAACTGGGGGAACTTAAAGCAAATATTAATTTTTAGTTTATCAAGGAGTAATTCCAAGGTGTCCTGGTTTGAACTGAGAAGGCCAAGGTGAAAAGAAAGGGTAAAAGAGCTCTTCTTTCTGACGTGCTCCCCAGGATTAGATAGATTGATGGACAAGAATTTCCAGGTCATGGATAGTTATTTGCTCAAGGCCTTGAACAACCTCACATAATGGAAAGGATGGAAGATCATAGCACGACTCAGTTTGAAATTGATTTTCATTGTTTTTGGTAAATAGGACTTATCAACCGGTCGAGGTGGGGTATATCTTATCCCTTTGTCAGAAAATTCAAACGAGCTATCGCGTCGTTGTACGTCGTACAACTCATGAAGATCATGCGAGGATGGCCTGAAATTGAGACAAAGAGCTGCTTTCCTTGCGAGGTGAGCATTATGCCACTCAATTCTTCGCATTGAGAGAAAAAAAATAAACAATACGATGCTCGCAATCGTTCATACTTATCGCCATTGGCATGAAATTTTCTTTGTGATTTCAGCCCTGATTTCGGTTGAAACCATCTAAAGTAGCTAACAGATAAATCAATGTCTCTAGCTAAGTGGTGGTCAGTGCTGATCCGTCACAATTGAAATCTAGTTCCAATGCAACTGTCCTATAATAGCTGTGAGAGTCGACGCCTTTCCATGTCTTTCCATTGAGTATGTAACCAACGAGACTCAATACCGTCTGGGAATCCCAAGCCTCGGAGATCGTCAGTGAAAAGCAAGTGAAAAACAGGCATAAATGTGGGCCAGTCCGGCGTGAATCAACAGACTACGATGAACGAATATAACCTTTTCAGGTTATTCCACCATACTTTTGCGATTTGAAGTAGGTCGAGTGAGGAAGGCAAGGTATGGTCAGTAGCCATGGAGCTCAATTAATTTCGACAGAGTTGTGAAGTAAAAATCTATTTTGTGGCAGGATGAAGTTAGTGTGTTGATAACATAGTTAACTGTAAATAAACTTACAGCTTCAAAATAGTATCGCGGGGTGCTCTACCAAACGCTTTATATATGGCCAAGTTTGCTATTCAGCCAATTCCCGAGAGCGATAATGTTTTCTTGTTGGGGCACAGAATCACCCAATCTGCCAGCTGAATTATTGTTGAATATAGGGTCAAGGACTTGGTTCCAATCTGTAATTTCATGAAGTTTCCTATTGTGGAGAATGTTATGAATGTAGCTTGCTTCCTGTTCTGCGGCAGATAGATCTGTAGAAACAGACAAGTGGCTTTCAATTATTTGGCCGGACTTCACGCGGAGAAAGGCACGTGCCTGTTAATTGAAGTCTCGAGGTTAGCAAGATATCATCGGAGTTTCTGATGCCTCCTGTGACATCTTCGGCCAAATGCCACTCGGAGTACAACTAACCGCTGGCGGAAGCTCGAGTGATAAGTCGGGTCGAGTTCGAGTATCATCTCCTGTTGGATGAGTCGAAAATGTAAATTGTGGAGATTGAGTATACTTCCAATCCATGGACTAGAAGGCACTGGTGCATTAGTTTGTTGACCTTACTCTAGGTAATTACAGAGCTGGTGGTGATACATAACCGACCTTCAACTCTTGGATGCATTTGGAAATATCTAGTTCATTGCTAGCATCTTCCTCAGTCAGCATACCGACAACCCAGTTATCGCCAGAGGATACCTCCGGGTCATTGGCGTGAACCCGTTGAGCTGTTCGGAGGCAGTCGCGGTCAACTCCATAAAGCAGGGAAAATTCTTCCATGATCTTTTCAATTATCATTTCCATGAGGTATGGTTGAGCTAAATCATTTAGGGCGGAGGATATGTTTCCGACTGGCGACCGTACGCTCTCCACGCCTTTTGCTTTTAAGAAAGGCCGGGCAGGTGATCTTAAAAATAGGCCAATTTGATCGAGGTTCGGCGAATCTATTAAACTTGTGCCATGATGCAAGGCCCGGAATCTTGAGAGTTTGTATGCAGACCCAGAAACCTTCAGCGCTCGGATGGTAGCTTCCAGGGGTGGGCTTTCGATATCATCCTTCGTAATCCCAATTTTGACTACTTTTGACGAGGGTTCTTCCTGCGGAGATTGCCCAAGAACAATATCATGCCTTTCATTAACCTTCGTGTTTACGGCGCCAACGTCCTTCAATGCCCTAACCACCATTTCCGCATGTTTATCACGATCAAATATTGATTTCGGGCATATGACGCAGTAGTTTAGATTTCCTTCATCATGGAATACCGCGCCACCACCTGACCTGCGTCGTACAAAAAGGGCGTGTTTCCCCAGAGCCCCATTAGCCGCATCATTCGTACATCTTGTTTCGCGATCGAGCAAGTGAAGATTCGTCTCAAGCCAGGGATTCTGATTTCGTCCGATTACAACGCAGGGTCGATTAACGTAGAGAAATAAAACCTTTGAGTCTGGTGGCGAGTTCTCATAGAGAAAGTTCTCAATCGATAGATTGACGTATGGATCATTGGACAGCGACCGGTAGATTTGATGTTCGGAGGTTGGACGTGAAACCAATGCAGCAAAACGGGAAAACGAACGCGATGTTATTTGCCTATTCAACATCCATTGGCCTGATAATTTGCAGGGTTGCAGCAACCGCGGTGCAAATAATGGGCTCAATAGCGACATTGAACGCAAATGCAATTCGAGACTTGTTAAAGCTGCTTCAAACAACAAACAACAAACATTGAAATGAAAGGAAGCTCGCCCAAAAGGGAAACAGCCAGCTCCCGTGACGCCAAGACCAATTACGGGAGCTAGAGTGGATTTGGACTAGCGCACCCGACCGTCGGAGCTGAGTCATCGCTCTCTTCTTGGTGGGCGCAAAAAAGGTGTGAGTGCTCCTGCTCCTTCTCCGGTACTCCGCGCCGTCGTATAGAACGAACAGACACATTTTACAGTGACCTGGGTGGTTCAGGCAGTCTTTTTCTCCGAGTAGTTTCGGGTCCGAGAGCTTCAATTCTATTATAATCTATATATTAAAGAGTTTTCCATTGTGTCTAGTTTAGCGCACAGCTTTTTGTTCTGACCACACTTCTTCCACCCCACCATCGAGCTTGAATTGTTTTCAAGATGTCTACCTTTGGCGAACACTTTAGAGTAACTACGTACGTTTGCTGTCCACAAATGACGTCCTTTCCTTTGTAGTTACTAATCGAAGAATAGGTATGGCGAGTCACATTGCCGCTCTGTTGGATGTATCGTCGACGGTTGTCCTCCAGGAATGGAGCTCACCGAAGACGATATCCAACCCCAGATGACTCGAAGACGACCAGGGCAAAGCGCTCTTACCACTCCCCGAGACGAGAAAGATAGAGTTGAAATACAATCTGGTACTGAATTTGGTATTACACTGGGAACACCGATTGGCATGATCGTTCGCAATGAAGACCAGCGCCCCAAAGACTATGGCAACAGTACCATGGACTTGTACCCCCGCCCAAGTCATGCCGATTTCACTTATTTAGAAAAATATGGAGTCAAGGCCAGCAGTGGGGGTGGAAGAAGTAGTGCACGAGAGACAATCGGTGCGTTTACATACATCACATTCATTTTCCGCTAAAATTTGCTAATGTTGAATATTTAGGTCGTGTCGCCGCCGGTGCCATTGCGGAAAAGTACCTCGCCATCTCCCATGGCGTTGAAATCGTTGCTTTCGTTTCCTCCGTTGGAAATGAACACCTCTACCCCCCAACTGTTGAACATCCAAGTCCTGTGACAAATCCCGAATATTTAAAACTACTTGACACCATTGACAGAAAGACTGTCGATTCTTTTGCTCCAATCCGATGCCCTGATACCATAGCAGCCGAACGTATGACCAAGATTATAGAACACTACCGCGATATTTCAGATAGTATTGGTGGGACAGTTACCTGCGTTATTAGGAATGTCCCCGTCGGTCTTGGCGAGCCGTGTTTTGATAAACTCGAAGCCAAACTAGCACACGCAATGCTTTCTATTCCCGCCACAAAGGGATTCGAAATTGGCTCTGGATTCCTAGGCTGTGAAATTCCCGGATCGATACATAACGATCCCTTCACTTCTACCTCCGAACCACTCAAGGGCCAGGCTGGAGCTACATCGACTACAAACGGAAAAAGACTCGTTCCCAAGACAAATAATTCGGGCGGTATTCAAGGCGGTATCTCCAACGGCGCTTCTATTTACTTTCGCGTCGCATTCAAGCCTCCAGCGACGATCGGACAAGCTCAGACCACAGCAACTTACTCGTTTGAAGAGGGTACCCTGGAAGCTAAGGGACGACATGATCCATGCGTTGTTCCTAGGGCAGTCCCCATTGTTGAGGCAATGGCTTCGTTGGTAGTTATCGATGCCCTGATGGCACAAAATGCTCGGGAAACAGCTAAAAATCTACTTCCTCCCCTGGCTCGAACAGTGCGAACCCACCCAACCAGCTAACTGTATCGATTTGAGGGGGCTCCTAGCAAAATTATGTTCAACCTTAAATAAAATCTTGGATTCCTATTTGGATCCTTCTATAGTTATGTAATGATGATAGAAAATTTTCAATCTCAGATGTGAGCATGTTTCGTAGTGCTAGAAAATACAAGTTCCCCTATCCCTTACATGCTATCTTGGTTTCCAGGACTAGAAAACAAATTTATGTGTTCTTATAAGGAATATATTTCTATTGAATACAGCTCTTATCTTCGAATAGCTTATAGTTCCTAAATACATAGTGGTTATAAAATGTGGTAGCTTCTCCGTACGAAGTTTACTGGTGAAAATGTGCAGATTTGAAGAAACATAATAACAATTTTAATCCTACCTGAGGCACAGAAACATAGAATAAATACATCATAATTGCATAAAGGGAAGAAAAGAAGAAAAAGATAGATCCCCTCAACAGTGAAACACAAAACACCAAGCTATCATCGGTGACATGGCAATGAAGGGCGAAATACCCTCTGTAGAATCAATCTAATTATGGAGGGTTCATTCCCAAGCCATTCATGTTGCCAACCACCGTAGGATTGGGCTTGTCTCGGAATTCAACGCCCACTGGCAGTTTAAAATCGCCTCCTTTTGTGCGTTGCGTTGCAGCATAGTTTCCTCCATGTGGCCAAATTATCTTGTTTGCCATTGAGGGCTCAGAACCATTCTCGTTGCCCTCAACAGGGTTATTATTTATATGCCTCGACTTTCGTTTTCTACGCATCAACAATAACGTTATTGCAATGACGATCAGGGCTATGCCACCAACTGTTCCAACTACGATACCGCCAATCGAACCAGGGGAGAGGGTAGTTGGCGCAGTCAAGGGACTGCCCGAGGGCGAAGAGGTTATTGAGGACTGTCCATCAAAGGTTATCGTTGAGGCACTGATGCTCGTAACTATTCTCGTGGTGGGAGGATTGGTGGTGCTAGTCGAGTTTTCAGTTGGGGTTCTTGTAGTTATGGACCCGGTGTTGGTTGGTTTCCTGGTCCCAGGGTTAGAAGCCGATGTAGGTCTCCTAGTCGATATCGATTCATCATCCTCATCTTCGGGTACCACACAACATTGGATATCGGATGGACCTGGACATGGGTACGGCTGTGTATATATAAAAAAAAACTGGTTAGTAATTCTGATGAAATAATAATAATAATAAATACTCCAAAAGTAAATATCATAGTTGTAGATAAAGAGAACTATTGTTTTCGGTTGACTTTTAGGCAAATATTGAAGAGAGACCTACCGGAGCAGTACCAGGATGGAATTTCCCACCTGGGCAACCATTGAGTTTAGCGCTTCGACAGTATCCTCTACCTGCTTTCACGGTACAAGCTCGGATGAGACAGCACTATGGACGCAAACAAGCCTTAGCCCAAGCCCGCATTTATTAAATAGGCCGCACAGCGGTTCAACAACGATGACAGTCGGAATAAAATACCCCAAGATTTTTGTCACTACAAAGTCCGGGAGTTGAAATCCCAAGGCCTGTTTCTCAGAGAATGGACTGATCAGCAAGTTACACTTTTCAGGTTGCAATTGAAATTCAAAACATACAGTCGTCAGATGGTCTGCAGGTGCCGAGCCCTTCGTTGGTTTTACACTCGAGCCCTTCTTGACGGGAAGAAAATTTCTTGAGATCTATAAAGTCGGTCATATTTGTTGAGGGAAGAGGTACATGCTTCTCATCAAAGGGAAATATTCTTGATCAAAACCTAACGGCTGTCAATTGGGAAAAAAAAGAATCGAACACAATGAGCAATTTATTAAAGAGACTCAGCCGCCATCATTTAGATCATGAAAGTTGGTCCAGATATTAATAAATGGAATGTCGATCCGATCTGAAGAAAGATTCTGTTTGAAATCCAGCCTCAAAAAAATTGGCTTCGGGGTCAGCCATCGTCCAACTTGAACATCAATGCGGGCGATGCGCCGAGTAATCAATGTCGCGGGGTTTATATGACAATGCTTGCAATAATTTTAGATCTCGTATTCCCGCGTGTAGAGTGACATGCTCTAGATGTAAATCGCCTCAGGACCCTCGCACTTCCGTGATTCGAAACCCTTACATAAGGCCGTGCATCGTCAGAGCACGGAAAGGCTAGCCAGGGTAATATTGCCGTCCGCTATGGAAGCGAGGCTCTTTGGCGACAAAATGCATGGCATACATATTGGGAAATTGGATTTATATTGCATATCCATCCAAGGTGTTAAACCTTGGATATTTGGGATATCTCTAAGGTGAACAGGAGGGTGAGAAGTGATTATGATCACCGTTGAACACTACGTCACACCAACAGCAGTATAGAGACAGAAAAACGAATCAAACGATGATCTTATCAAAAGCTGGCAGCCGAGCCTAAGATCAGGGTTGACGATCACCCATGTCGATGAATCAACCAGGGTGGGTATATTTAGCAGCATATATAGGCCTCTTAGCGGGTTTCATCAGCATTTGTCTTAGGACTGAGTGGTCACACATAATTTCGACATTCGCTAGCAAGAATTTTCAACATACTCATGGCTGAGCCAATTAGTCAGTCAGCTCGAGGGTGTCACAACCAGTACGGATTACTCTTCCGTATGTTATTCTCGTGTATACGAGAGAGCTGAGTTTTAGATTGAACTTCTTATAACTAGAAAAGGAGGGAGGGAAAAAAAAAATAAAAAAAAGAAGTGTTGCAATTCCCAACTGCTCAGTGTTTGAACTCTTACTACAGAGTAAAGGCCGTGCCGTTGTTGCTGTTAACAGCTTTTGGTTGCTAATCTGTTGTGTCTTTGGGATGTTCTGGGACGACTGGGTTTTCCCGCTTGCCGTCGCCGGAGACCAAGGCCTCCACGTGACTTGCACTGCAAGTGTCTTAATAATAGTAGTAATAGTTAATGGTGGTTGGGTCAGTCGGTGCATCCAATCCTGGTTGGGAAATACAAGCGTTGCTCATACCATATATCAATCCAAGGGGCGTACCAGGGCGAGTATGGCTGATATATGTGGATTCCGGCTCTTTCGTCGTCATTCGTAAGGTTTACTCGTACAATATTTTTGATGGTTCCGGTTTATTGGTTCCTGACAATGTCGTACACCTAGGGGGATGACATCAATATTTTTTTGCTGGTTTGGTACTCGAGATCAAGGAAATGGCATCCAGTCTCGTTTTTGGGCCCGGTCTGGCGTGAATTTCGCCCCGAGCGATACTCGAACTTGTTCGTAGTAATGGGTAAACGGCGCCAAAGAGCTAAACAATTGAGCTATTGGGAATTGCAACAAGAGTATAGGAGTTAGGTGTATTATATCGGCCCTTTTTTAGACTTTTTCGAGCCATTCTATGTGATTTGGTTGTAATACTGCACTTCTGGAGTAGGAGATGTTGAGTATAAGAGTGTGGGAAAACAACAAATCACTTCCTGAGGAAGCAGTCAATTAACATATTTAGCAATAAAACATCAATTCATCATCATTATATTCCCGTTTCTAACGGGCAAGGTGTACAAAAAGTCGGGTTGTAGGGAAGGGCGGAGCTAACAGGTAGAGGCGTGATATACATGAACGCAATAATTTAGCCTACCACACGAGAAGAAAGAACAACATAAAGAACTGGATAGCATAAGACAAATATTTTAGCGGATATAAGACGTGAATGGAGCTGGTAGGTAAAACGACCTTAAGCCCGGCGGTTACGCAAGGAATAACGGGAAGGCAAAGTAGTAGGAAGTCGAGGTGGAGGTATTGGGCGGTCATCGAGGCTTAGGGATTTGAGAATCGATGGACTTGGGACACCGCGGTTCACATTCGTGAATCGAGGCTGTGCAATGGGGGATTGAGGTTCAGAGGCAATGGACGACTCGTACCCTGCTGACGAGAAGGTTGTCGACGCTGGTGAAAACAGATCATCTTGTAGAGTGGAGTCAAACGACGGCGAGAAGGATAAAGTTTGGCGCTTAGGAGTCGAATTTTGGAATTTTGGAGCTGCTGATAATTTAGGTTTGTTGGATTCACCACGAGTGTGCAGGGAGCTGAAGCTAGGTTGTACAGTATCATGCGAGACGTTTGGAGGGGGGGCTGGCTGCTTGGCTTGGGGCTTTGGCTGTTTAATTCCAAAAGAGAAGCTGCTATTGATTGAGCTGTGAGAAGATAATGGTTGTTTCCCCGCCATATCAGATACCTGGGCTGGAGGTGGAAGTTGAGGCGGAGATGGGTGTTCGGGTTCGGTGGTCGCTTTGATGGAGGGCTTCTGAGGAATCATCCACGGGCCAAGTGAAATTATTTCTGGGCCAAGAATGATAGCAGCCAAGTAGAAGCCAGGGTACTGGAAGTTCGTAAAGAGTTGGTGAGTAGATGTTTGGTGCATTGCAAGACAGATACACAAAATCAACTGGGCGAAGGAGATCAGAATATCCTTGACTCTCCAAATGGCCAAAGGTTTCATGAGCGATTCGACAAGGGAAAACCCGGTCACCAGAAACGAGATCCCTAATACAACCGTTTCAATGGATTTCATTGAGAGGTTATAAAATTGAGCAGCAGGACAAAATACCAGCAAAGCCAACAAGGACACAAATTTTATCGTTCGCAATTCAATCTTTCCAAAAGCTGTTGTATGCAAGGAATCGGCATCGTACGATTGTTGGGATTGCCCTTTAGAAGACTCATCCCTAATTGAAAAGGCCTGGTTGAAAATATGTTCAAGTCCAGTCTCGGCTACAAGGTCACTCTTCGGGAAAAACCTTGGGGCAGCCATGAACATAGTAGATGGTTCAGGTTTGGCGTTGGGAAGATCCTTAGTAGATACACCCAGTTCTGGAGTAGCCGATGGTTGGTAGAGAGTTTGCTTGATTTTTTCAGGTTTCGTTGGTTGCCCAAAAGACGAGTTGTTCATCAGCCATGGCGATTGTGTTTGTGTCGATATCACTTGATCTTTGAAAAAGGATGATGAAGTCGAAATATCCTGAGTCTGATGAAAGCTGGAGTTCACGGTGAATTGTGTTGATTTCTGGGAAGGCGTCCAATCCATAGCATCGACATCATCGATCGAATAGCGGGGAGGAGTTAGTGGGATATTGGGCTCCGGGGTCGGTGAGAGTCGAGGAGCAAGGTTGGATATTGGAAACCGCTGAAAATGGCTAGGCTGGACAGTTGATACCGAAGCTTGAGACGCTTGAGGTACCGGAGGGCTTGCTTCAGGAGCAGCTATGCTACGGCGGCGACCTTCCAATAAGTTCTCGGTGCCATCTTGCCAGTTGACCAGGGGTTTCTTTTCAAATTTTATCGAGGCTCTTGATACGATAGTGGCCTATTTCAAAGTCAGGAAAGGAGAAAAAGAAGGGATGGAGCAGGCAAAGCTTACTAGTATAGTGAAGATTCCTACAAAAAGATGAATGGATGGCCGTAACTGTGGATGCAGTCCCGTTATGGCCGGATCTTGCAACCCAGCCCACGCCATGAACCTCACCATGAGAGCAACGATCTGGACTCGATAATATTCCCGCAGTCCAACCAGTCGACCATGATGGCCTGCAACTTTCAGGCTCAGTTTCGGGTTCCACCAGAGAGAGAACGCTCCCAGGACTAACGATAACCCAGCACATGGCTGAAGCCACGCGAAGTCTTCTGAAAAATTGAGGTGTTTGATGGGTTCCGAAAGATGACGGGTGATAGCGGGAGGTAATAACGAAGACACAGTTTCTGGATAGTTTAAGATGATAGACTCCAAAAAATCACAGGCCAGTTGACCAGTGACGCTTGCCCAGAACGCCAGAGCCCCAGTAGACACCAGAAGGCTCTTCCATTCCCAATATCTCGTCTTCCTCGATTGGCCCTTGCTACGTTCCATCATCCGCCGTAGATGGTCCGTTTTAGCCTCGTAGCCTGTCTGACGTATCCGGTCGACAACACGAGGCTTACAATTTTCGCAGACTTGGGGGTATCGGGCTTCAAGGCTCTTTCTGTATGACGGGTAGGAGGCTTCATAGGCCGCGTATTCCGGGTGTGACGGAGAAGGGAGGTAGGAGGCGAGAGTTTCGGTCAATATATGTTGGTTTTTCAAGCACATCGAGCAGAATATTGAGGATTCCGTCGGGTTTGAATCTGGTTCGGTAGGTCGCGAGACTGGTTGGGCATATTGATAGACAGGCTTCTGAGAAGCCGCCTCGGCGACGGGAGGGTCTGTGATTTCGCCATTCTACTCAGCAGTTAGCATGGAGCATTTTGTTAGAGAATCAAAGAAAGCCAAAAAAGATATCGCGGCATACTTCATCAAGGTGGTTAGTGGCCTGGCACTGCTCGCAATTCCAGCTGCGAACGGTATTCTTCCAGATCTTCTTTGAAGCACCACCACAGTAGAAGCATCGCAGGCGCCTTTGAAAAAAAGGCGCCATAGAGACCCAATACAGATATTAAAGTATTAAACACCAAGAAGACTCGTTCCCATCTAGATCACGATTAAAGGTTTATCCAGTGTCTTTTATTTTTTATTTTTTGCGGCTCAAACGGTTTTAAGTCATGCTAATCGCCGAAAAGAGAACAACAAAAACACCCAAACCACCTGACATCCAAACCATCCACCAACACACAACGTGTCGACACGGAATAACCAGCCAGTTTAACTCCCAACAAGCAGTCAGTCTACGCAATGTTCCGCGGGATATGTAGAGACCAAGTAAGCTCAAACATGTCTTGAGTACATCCGTGATGTTTCCTTAACTTCTGAGACGGAATTGCTTTGTGCCTGTTGAGGGTTAGCACATAATCACAAGAGAAATTCAACGGATAATTGGGCATTGAGATCAGATATAGTCCTCTAGAGAATATTGATAACAATGGCGTATCTGATTCTCGTTGCAATTGTGATCTTTGCTGTGACCACCGTAGTGGCCTTATCTGTAAGTCAACCAGCAAGGGTTCAGCCTTTTGTGTATGTACTTGTTCGTCGCTCTCAGCTAACAAAACAGATCCATCGCAATGGTTCGAAAAGGGGCTCAGGTAAACAGCAGAGACGCCCAGCTCATCTGCTCGTCGTTCTGGGGAGCGGAGGCCACACAGAAGAGATGTTATCAATGTTAAGGCACGCGCGGTTGGATCCGAGGGCGTATCCTATGCGTACATATATTGTTAGCTCTGGAGATTCCTTCAGTGCTAGAAAGGCTATCGAGTTCGAAACACAATTGAAAGAGCAGACCATCAGACTCTCAGCAAAAGATGCCAGCAACACTTCTGTACGCGCGGCCCGCGGAATCCGCAACATCAACAATGATGATATTATTGTGTTGCCCAAACCAGCTACTCCCCTAGCTCCTGATAGCTCCAAACCGCATGACCGATATACTATATTAACGGTGCCCCGTGCGCGGAAAGTCCATCAATCCTTTCTGACAGCACCTCTATCTACCCTCCAATGTCTCGGGTTTTGTCTGCTTATCCTCCTAGGCAAGCACCCAGATCAAATGACCCCTAAATTGGCCGTGGATAGACAATCCCAGGCTTCTTTTCTGATCTACCCTGACATTATTCTCACCAATGGGCCCGGCACCGGGGTTTGTGTCGTGATTGCAGCTCGATTTCTACGAATTATTGATAGCTTGGTGCATCGGTTGCTACCCCTAAAGGAGGAAAGGAGTAGCGAATCCCAAGGCAGTGGAACTCAGGTATACCTCCGCACGATTTTCATTGAATCTTGGGCGCGTGTCACGACATTGAGTTTGTCCGGAAAGATTCTCTTACCGCTTGTAGATCGCTTTTTGGTACAGTGGGAAGGGCTATCTGGTTACTCAGGCTTGTTTCGCGGCAAGGCGGAATATGTCGGTACTCTATTGAGTTAACGAGCTGTGAATGCATGAGACAAACAGAAGAAAAAAGTCGGGTTGATCATCTACATACCTACATATACGAGGTGTTGAGAAACTTGCGATTGGAATACCAACCTTTCTTTTTCTCTTTTTTACTTTTTGCTCGCTTTTTACATGCATAAATTTTTTTTTCCTGAGCTGTTGGGCTGTCATCGATAGCTTGAAGGTAATGCAAAGGATTCCGGAGCCCCTCTTCCAGCCGATTAGTTACACCAGCAGCTGTTCATAATATGCTTGTGACTGGTCTGTGTACCCGACTGAGAGCTTGCAAAAAGATGGGGATCGGCTATCTCCAGAGACTTGGACCAACTTTCTTTTTGATCTAAGTTGATCTGAGTTGATCTACGGAACGTACCAAATTCAGCAGTTGTTGACGCGGGATAGCTCCATGGTGCCGATCATCCTCAAGAAAAAGCTTTTCTTCTGTGCAGAAAAGATAAGGTAAACAGACCAAAGAAAACACAAGAAACAGCTGCGGAAAATTATCCCGAGAGTAGCACATTCCTTTTTGTCGGCGATCGCGATAATTATCCGTGAGGAATCAATCATTCATGTGCTGTGGGTGCCAGCCTTGAAAAGTGCCGTGAAATGCTGTCAGATGGATACGAGGAAAATCATCTGCAAGACATGGATTGGTACCAAGCTAGAGTACACCCTCTACAAGCTACATATACGATATCAGGATTTTTTCTTAAATTATACAATATACACTAGGGTTCAGAGAGCAGTGGCCATTGTTTCGTCTACTTCCTCGTGGGAAGAAAAAAGTTAGAGAGCTCTCTCTGCCGCGAAAGGTATCCGCTCTCATGAGTCTCGTCTTTTCTCGAGGCCGTGTTTATAATTCCACGAATCAAATGTCCGTTAATCTTTATTTTAATCACATATAACAGAATGCATATTGGTCATAATATCCCGTGCATGGATGGTTACAACGTGAGATCCCTGGCCACTATTGTCCAGGCCATGTCCAAGTATCTGTTTGCTGAAGGTTTGTGAAGCTAATTGTAGAAATGACCAGGAAGAGAAAAGTAGATAGTAAAGTGTGCCAGGGTTGTTTAGTTTTTCTCTGCTCGTTTTTTTTTTCGTCCAGAACCTGGGGAAGCCATGTATTATCCTATCCATGTAATCTTTCAAGCTTGATCGAGCTTCTATACTTCCATATGCTTGCTCGCTCCCCCAGATCAAGAAATGCCATGCCAATAGAACCGGTTAAGATGTCGCGTGGGTGTCGTATTCGAATCCCTGAATAAACCCATAAGATCTCGGCCATCCAAAGTTCAGCTCTCTCTGGATGGTCGGGGTTGTGGAAGTCTGAGGGGCAATCTTCCTTCATTTTCACTCTCACTTTCATGCTTGAGCACCAACAGTAACTACCTAGGTACCTAAACGATTAATCTAAAGCTAGGCATGAAAAAGCAGGGCGACAAAGTTCAACAGAGCTACCAAACCACCCGCCCAACTCGCTCTGGCTCATTGGGAACGTAGTTCAACTTCCTGATACTGATAATAGGATTGATCATAGTTCTGCTCACGCGCGCGAGGAAAAAATAGAAAATAAAATAAAAAAGAAGGTACATCTACACTACCGCTGTACCGCTTCTCTTGAGTTCTCCCTGCTGTTCTCTGGTTCGCAGGGCTATCCTGAAAAAAAACCACCCCGACGAATCAGCCAGCGAAGCGTGGTTTGTCTCTTGGCAGGGTATCAAAAAAGATGAAGAGAATGACTTATCCTGCTGCCTCTTTGAGTTGTCGTGGTACCCTCCAGCATGCAGAGTTTGTTAAAATAAGGGAGGTTGGAAGTGGGTGCGATCCATTTCGCTAACTAATGATGCCGCGTAAATCATCGTGTATGTATAGAAGCGGGAAGGGCGTCGATTGCCAATTATTTTTTTTTAATTATTTTATTGAGTTAACTAAACTAGTGCTTAGTTCGAAAGGAACGGCAAGTCCGATTGTACACTAACTAACTAATGGTAACTTGAAGGAAGTCAAAGCTACGGAGTAGATTGTTTCACCATCGCATCGCATCGCCTCGTCATGAAGAACTAGTTGGAAGCGAAATTACATCAGGTGGGCAGCCCAACGTTTCGTTGTTCACGCACCAATTAAGCACTCCTAGGCTGTTGGTCCAACTGCTGCAACTGGAGATAAGTTAACTAAGAGTTCATACGTGGTTGGCATCGGGGTTTGGACTGTCGGTACTTTTGAATATCGCGGCATGTGAATGTATAGTTATATATATATAGTTCGATAAAGGGGACAAGGGTTGACCTGAGAACTAGGAAGAGAACGAGAAGAGCGAGAAAATTCCCGAGACCTTGCATGTGTGTATATAATATAAAAAGATACTCAACTATGAGTACTTGTATAGACTAGGTTAGGCCCCATTATAAGTCGGGGGACAGCGATGGTTTAGGTACCAGGTAGTTATTTGGTGAAGAATCCTCAAGGGTACATTTCACACCGATTTTTTGGATTTTCTTTTTCGGATAATGACCTTCGCTCACTCCGTGTATGTCGTGAGCTGTTGTATTGTATTACTGCATTATGCACCCATCCTATGCATCCATCCACATGCCGATTCTGGAGGAGCTTTGTTTGGATAGTTACGAAACGACACCTTGCATGAAAAAGCAAACTGAAACGGAGCTCCCGTCGGGTGCCTGATTTGATCAGCCAACGTCTTTAAGCTGATAGTTAGCGAACAGCGAACAGCAGCAGCAACAGAAGACTTGGAACCAGTCAGGGATGTCACGGTCAGGGAGGGTAGCGAGCCAGGTACCTGGTACGGCGTAAACAAGGATGCTCCCACACCTGGACAGAGAATGAACTGGGTTGAAGAAAGGTAAAGAGCGATTCGTTGATATACCTGCATTGCATATACGAGGTGATTACCAGTTGACCAACTTAAACGTAGCTTTTTGAAATACGGTCACGAATAACTTCTATTCAGTTTATCACACGAGTGATAATACAGACAAATCCTTACCAATCGAGGATCGATGCTGGAATAAGGAGCTTCATGGTTAAACGACGCGGGGATGCACACTGGGTAGTGCGGTGCGTCTTCTGTTACTCCCGGCTCCCACGCATCATCAACATGGAAAACCAATCCTCCACTGATAGATGGAGAAGGATGGAGAAGGGAAGGGATGGGATGAGTGTAAGATCGGAGAACATAAGGACACGACAGCTTCTGGATAATCCGTCCATGTCATGCTTGCGTTTTTTTTCTCCACACTCAAACTCATATGAGAGAGAGAAATAAGAGACGCACGACGCAGGCATCACAAGCATGTAGCACCACCACAATCTGTCTAACTAACGAGTTACATATTGTGTTGTTAAGGGGGAGCGGGAAGCGAGATATAATGATTTCGCTGTTAAGTTCGGTGTACAGTGGACAGTGAGTTTGCCTTACACAACAGCAAGCTTGTGCTTCTTTGACGTCGTCTTGTCTCGACTCACAATAGAGATCTCGTACAACAAGAAACCAACTAACAAATAAATACAAAAAGGAAAGAAAAGAAAAGAAAAGAAAAGAGAAAGACCGACTTCGGAACAAAGCCTCCACCATTGTTTCTTTCTTTCGTTAGTAATAATGTGCAGCGAGCGGCTCAGCAACGATCAAACATACAATGATACAATCCTACCTAGGGAATCAACTAAAATCCTCTATTTCGGGGTCTAAAACTAACGCCGACAAGCCCGTACGGGGATTGGCTTGCTTCGCCCTATGTAAGTAAAGTAAATCCTTGACGCAGGAACCAAAAGGAAAAGTAAAAAAAGAAAGATTAATAATTCTTGAGGAGTGTGTGTGTGCGAAAAGAAAGTTTTCAAAAAAGAAAAGAAAAAAGCCAGGGAATGTACATCGGCGAGGCAAAATCGAGAAAAATCCACGGAAAGCAAAGGAAAAGGAAAAAGCCGAAGTTAATTGGGAGAGTTTTTAACGATTTTTTAGTCGTTTCACTGGCCAGAAGGCGATTTACGGTTTGAATTCCCCTTGGTTCCTGGTAGGAGATAGACTGGATCGGCCAATAGCATGGAGATAAGATATTATGAAAAAGCCTTTCATGCGAATATTACGTTGCTGGCTCGGGAACAAACGACCGTTGCAAAAGTTAGGGAACGGGGGTGGAGCCACGTTTCTTATACCTCATTCATCTCTCCTCTCAGGCTTTTGATCTGGCCAGGCTTGAGGGATGGATGGAGCAGGGAGGGGAGAGAGAGATAGAGAGAGAGAAAGAGAAAGAGAGCTTGAAAAGACGGCAAGGGCCTTGCTCCCCACCTCCCTCTCTCTCTCTGACTGTCTGTTCCTCCTGGCCCATGTCTCTTGACCTTGGTTGGTTCGGCATTTGTGGAACAAGAGTAACGGAGTAGTAAGAGAGAGGGAGGGGAGCGAACAGGCGGAACAGGTGTGTCAAGCACGACGCATTGAAGCCCGAAAGACTGAATGAATCACTCTTGTACGCCCGCCAGGATGTCCCTCTGAAAACAGCAGATGACATGAGGAGCAGCTTGCTGGTGTTGCTGTTACAAGGATTGCAAGTTGGACGAAACTGGAGTAAACCCATCCCTGGAAGAGAGAGGGAGTGATAGAGGCTTGCTCTTTTTCATTTTTCTATTTTTTATTTTATTTTATTTTTCTTGTGCACAACAAGACATGCAAAGGCTGCAAAGTAGGATGGGGATGGGGGGAGGGGGGTGGAGGAGGCCGGAGAATACTATTTTTATTCCTTTTTATATAGAAGAGCTTAAGATGCCGCAAGGGGGAGGGAAAAAAGTCAGAGAAGACGCATAATTTATTAAATAATAAAGAAAAAAAGCCCACACACACAGACTCATCATCCCAGAGATAGATCTTCAGAGAGAGAGAAAGAAAATAATTATTTAGAATAAATAGACCTCAAGGTTGGAATTTACACTCCGACTTTTAGTCAGGGCCGGTCTTTTTTTTACTCTTTTTTTTTTAACTCAATATTTGCCTTTCGGACGACCCAGATATTCGAATATCTCTCTCTCGATCTTCTCTTACTCTCGCTCACTCTCCGTCTCTCTCTCTCTCTCACACACACTCTCTCTTTCATCTTCATCCTCATCTTCGTTCACTCTCTTTTCACCCTCTTTTCATCAATATCGAGGAATCACCGCTCTTTCACTCACCTCCTCTTGACCCTCTCTATTGATTCTCTCTCGACCTCTCTGTCTCTCTCTCTCTCACTTCCAACAACTCAAATCGTTTCCTTCACTGTGAGTGGCTGCTTTCTTTTCTCCTCCTCACGTCACCGTTTTGTTGCCCAACCGTCGCTTGGAGGCCTCGCAGTGGACTAGAAGGGCATCTTCCTATTCGCCAGGCTCTTTTTCTATGACGAACGAAACAAAAAAAAAATTAAAACCAAAAATCAACGGTTCCTCGTTCCCCGGCTGGGATACTCTCAATACTGACTGACTTGTTTTTTTCTTTTCTTGTTAGCTGTTTCCTTTGACTCTCTCTTCTGCAAGTCAAGAAAGGGCGGGTTTCGGAAATCGACATACTAAGCATCATCTCTCGCTCTGTCTCTTTTTGTTGGCGCCAACTTCCGTTCCCTAGTCCAAGGCGCCACAAAACAAAAAAGCAAACAGATCTGAAGCATTAAAGAAATCCTTCTAACCGCTCACTCGCTCACCCACTCACCCACCAATTCACCCAATCAACCGCTCCTTCACTGCGTTGGCATCCCTCCGCTTACTCTAACCCTCCCGTATTCGATCTCCCGCGTTTTCCTTGGACTTACCACTCTGTTCTATCCTGAGTGCCGCCACGTATTTTCCCACCATATAAACCACAGCGCTTGCAGACGTTATTTTTATAATTTATACAAAAAACAAAAAAAAACCCAACCCGTCCCGCATATCTGAGAGATCATGGCGTACGTTCTTTGACGTAGTTATTATTGAAGCCACCGACCCTCTTTTTTATTTTTTTTTATCACACACCATTCTTATCCGTATACCTCCACTTACTCCTACTACTACTACTACTTTTCGCGATCGCCATCCTTCATACAAAGTCACCATGTTGCGCATATCACATTTATTCGAAGCCAGCCGGTGTGAAAGCTCAAAGTCGAATATGTCTTCGTTACAACCCGCTTGTCTCATAAGATCTATCCCGCCCTCTCCAGAGTCATCGCAGGCTTCATCAAACCCCGCCTCACCGGTAAACTCGCTTTTCTCCAAGTCACATAACCGATTTCCTAGTTCTGTTTCCTCTCTGGCTTCGTCGCCAGGCATGTGCGGCTCCACAGAAGCTTTTGGCACTGCAAAGACCCAGTTGACGGAAGTCAAAGAGGAGGAAACATATGAACGCGAAGCTTCCTTAGTTGAAGGAGACGGTTATTTTCGTAAGTACTTGTGCGACCTCTATTTTTTAGACTAGCGTAAATGACTGACCACTTATTCTCTTTTTACAGCTTATTTCAACGATTTCCATGCAGCTGCAGCTGCCGCTACCATGGATGATAGTCACCTCTCTTTAGAATCGCATGGTTACGAGCTGGCCGAAAGTGTACACACCACAAGTTCGATCGCCAACAGGCCATCAGACAACAAATCCCTACGCGGAATTTCGCGTATTAGCACGCGTATTTCGTCGCTATCATCCAGGTGGAAACACAAGCAGCCTCCAATTTCTGATGCCGCTGCTGCTCTCGAGCGATACGCTGAATCCCTTCGTTCGCGCGCCAACTCTGCTACCTCAGCGCTTGTGAGCCCAGCTGTAAGCGCCAAGTCAGGGCGCCAAAGCCTAAACACTCCCTCACCAGCAAGGACGACTTTTGAGGAACGTCTTAACGAGGCCGGAATCCCGTCCATTGACGTTGAAAAGGTTAATAGGGAGTACGATGATAGGGCCGAACCGCAAGCTAGGACACCACTATTACCACCTGTGATGATGGATCTCCCGCACATCGACAAAGAACGGGTTGTCAATTCCCCCCTTGAGAGCCCATCAGTCGCAGATGTTTCGACCTCCCTCAGTATCCATGCTCCTATCGGCATCAGGAACGACTTGCTACCCTCTCCCCTTATTTCCGCGCACCCATCCATGTCCTCAATCAGCCGCCAACTAGCATCATCCTCCCGAACCCACACTACCGGCGACTGCACTCCCATCCGAATACCCATCTCGGGCGATGAATGGTCGTCTAAACTCGGTCACGCTAATTTTACCATTCATCCTGAACCATTTCTTCCAGAGTTTTGCACAAGGGATAGCTTTGACAATTTCTGCTCCAACTGGGAACTCGCGCGATGCAATTATGGCAAACACCTGGCCCGCACCGGCGAGCATTACGGAGTTACATCAAGCATCTATAGTCTCACCGAAGATAAATGGGACGCTATCAATAGTCTCTGGAAACAACATTACGACTACCTTATCAACAATATCGAAGACGACTATGGCCGACCTCTCACCATAAATCCAGCTGAATTCCTACATCGAGGTGACGCCGTCAAAATCCCCGGGCTTCAGGATAGAGAGAAATTCCCAGACCTTGGCGATGAAGATATTGTCGGCCCAATGTCTGTGGGTCCAGGCCTTGTGCAGCCAGGTCAAACGCGCGACGAAAGATTCTTTTCAAGGCGGTCAATTCTCAAACTTTTCCACGATTTATTTTCCTTCCGGCGATCATGAAACCTCACAAACACACATACCACCACAGTCGCCAATTTTATCCATCTATTCGTTCGGTTTTTGTACAAAATATCATCATCATAATCATCATCATCATTTTTCTTCTGGAGTATTTTTTTTTTCACCTTGCATTCTTTTTAGGTGGAGGGGGCCGGCTGAACTGGAGTTTTTTTATCGTTTCTTTTTTTACGCGCCCTTCATGAGTCCTTTGACGTTTTCTCTATTTCTTTCTCTCTTTCTTTTTCTTCTCATACGTTCCTTACGATACCCAATGATGAAATGACGCTCCTTTTATAACTTCTTCTTATGTTCATCACGACACTCTTTTTTTTATGATGGAAAAGAAAATCTTTAATCTTTGCATGCTCTCCGGCTTGTTTTTATTGTTTATTTTATAATTTATAGAGGATATAGAATTATGGCAGCGTGGCGCTCTAGATGAGTTCCCCAGCCCCCCTATCAAGCATTATTATTTAACCGCCCCATGTTTCCTTTTATTTCTTTTCTTTTTCCTTCCTTCTCTTCTCTTCTCCTTTCTTCGATACCATGTTTCTTTTCTCTCTCCCTCTTTTCATTTTTTCTCCTGTTGAATGTGGGTTTGGGATGTTGATCCGATCGGTTCAACGATTGGAAATGGGAGATGAAAAAAATTAACCTTCCGGTTTCTTTTATGTATATATTTTATTCCTTATTCCCCCTTTACTCTCTTTCTCTTCTCTTCTCTATTATCCGTTTCCCCTTTCGCAGATTATTCAAAACTCCAGTCCACCCAACCCTTCTTCATACTCACTGGTTTTGAATTCGCCCCCTTCTCCATCTATCTATCCGCATTCCACGGGCTAAAGCCGAACCGAACTTGCACGGTACTTTTTTATCCGTTATTTATCCCACCCGTCTCGGTCAAAATAAATCAATCTCATCCTATCTTATCCACACCCCCCAGACTTACCAATTTTAACCCTTTATGGCCCTCTTTGCTCCTTGTGTTCACTTATTGTCCTGTTAACTTGTCCTCTTCCCCATGCGAACATCCGGGGTGCGTTTGTACAGTACAACTCATATGTAACATTTATCGTCTCATTTTCAAGCTGTGTCACCTGCATATATCCGTGTATAGTTTAGCCCTATCAATATAGGTATCATCGAAAAAGTTGAAACCACAAGGAAAAAAAAGAAAAAAGAAACAAAAAAAGAAAAGCATGATACGTGTTTGCCCCTCCCGACGTCCGAATCCAAATCGAACCAACTCCTCAGCCCCAAGTGTACCAAAGAATTTATTTATATATCTATATATATGACTATATAGTTTGGTTACGAGGTCTATCGTTTGTTCTAGCCTTACATCCAATGCTGTTCCCAGATCTCCCTTGTTACGCCATCTCCATCGAACTGAAATTTCAGTTTTAGAATCTCTTGAAACCCCTCGTCAACGGAAGGCTCTTCGTATCGACGCTGGAAATCCCCAAAGGCGACTGGCGGGAGCGTACTGCGGGATTCAGGGTTAAGTGAAACCTGCCAAAAACACAACAAACAAAAAGTTAGAAAAAAAAAAAAACAATTAATAGTTTCAAAAACGGGAGTTTGCTGTGATTTGATGTGGTGTGATGTGCGGTGTTGTAATAGGGCATGGTTTGGGGGGGGGTACACGGGGGGCATACGTGTTTGGGATTCGCTGCGCGAACTGCATTGTTGTGCTTGCATATCTCCATGGGGACGACAAGGTGGATGCATCGGATAGGGACGTTGAGTTCTTTGGCAAGGGATATCCAGTCCCCGCGTGTGGCAACGTCGGCATTGGTGTTATCTAGATGTGAGATGACGTTAACTAACATGGAAAAAAAAGAGAGAATGAATGCAATTGAAAAATATGTCTCGCGTACCAACAGCCACGGATTGTCCGGATTGAAGGTACCCCTTTGCGACTTTTAGACATTTAGGCCTCTAGAGTGTTTAGTTAGATCTCTTTGTCTTTACATGCGTTCTGGATGGAAGGAAATATGCATACGGATTTTAAAATATCCTGGTTCACCCTCTCGTAGTTCAATGGTTCCAAATATTTCCAATAAAAGGTCGATTTTCCTGAGCCAGGGCTCCCGCAAAATATCACGAGCTCCTGGTCATTTTTCTTGGAAAAGGATATCTCTACATTCATAGGTTTGGTAGTATATGTTTTTGGATTGAAGATCTCCACTGGTTCGGGAGGTTCGTCGCGAAAGTATTCCTCGGGAGTTTTGAAAGGGATTCCAATATTTGCAGCGATATTCCTAGAACGTAAGTCAGTCGAATGGACCTTTTTTTTTGGTTTGATTATGATGAGGTATGCTTTCGTACCGGTCGCAGCAAGAATGGTCTCCAGGGCGACCAGCTGCATCTCCAACGAAGACAGAGTTCTCTAAATCAATAGAATCTCGGGTGGTGTCTAAATCATAATCATCCAGTAGCTCATTCCACATTCCCATGCGGGGTTTTCTATACTCGTCAGATTCCGTAGCAGCGTATAAGCTGATGGGGATATTGAGAATTTTCATCACGGCTGCAGCTTTCTCTTTAAACATGGAGAGACTCTTAGATTCTGATTTGCCGGCTTTGATATCTTGTTTTAGACTTATGGCTTTTTGATTGGACACGATTGCTATCAGATAACTGAAGGAAGAGCCGATTAACATATTTAGCGGATGTGATAAGAAGAAAAGGAATGATGCAATACCCTTGTGAACTAAGTGATCTTAACTTAGAAGGAACTTGTTCATCCCACCATTTCCAATCCGAGGCAGAACGAGAGAACCTAGTTCCAGACTTGGGGAGTACTAGTGTGTGGTCCTTCGAGAAAAATTTATGGTTAATCCTGTGAACTCAAAGCAGAAAGGAGGGAGTGAATAATGGTTTTTCATACAAAATCAAAGGCGGCAATACGGCGGCGCTTGATATCCTGTTTCTCGCTTTTTGCTGGGGAATATTTGCCAGCGATGCAGGTTTTGTTTATGATGCGCCATGATATGGTCTGTGGCGGTTTCTGGGATGCTGGCTTGAAAAAATTGGCAACGGTTTCTTCTAATTGACGTGTTAGACTAAAGAGGAACGAATTAAAGTGAGCAAGTTGGGTAGAGTAGCATACTGGTTGTGGTCGACTCAAGCCTGCGTTTGGTAGTTGGAGGTGGGGAGATGTCTTTTGTATGTAAAGACCGTTTAATGCCTCGTGGAGGGGCCATTGTGATATTTCTAAGATGAGCAATAGCGCGTATATGTTTAGATATCAAGTAGGATGAAGATATCATTACTTTATTTAGTTAGGTAGTACTGTGTAGTAAAGTTGGTGATTTATTCAAACGCGTTGAGAGTTGAGCCGCAACCACGAAGTCACATGTCCTTAGAAATTCAATCAATCCTACACCCGATTAATTGAATATACTACAATTAATTATAAAAGAAAATGTAGCGAGATGGAAATATATGGTATTGGTCGTCATGGCATTAGTATTAAAAAAGTATATTTACATTATATTGCTCTGCAATAAACAAAGGTCACGATCTAACCCTGGTATCAAGAGAGAGACGGTCAGCAGGCTCCAGCTTCACAGATGATTTCAGCTGTTCCTTCAGAGCTAGTACACGTTGAGAAGCAGCTTTCAGTAGATCAGGACTACTGCTGTCTTGGATGGTGAGGCACGCTTGCAGGACATAGCTTCCAGTAGGGTCCAGTAGGGTCATCTTGTCAAGAGGAGGCAGGTATGTCCGTGGAGCGACGGGAGGTTTCTCGTCGGGAGGGAAGTTTAACACGCGATGCACGAATAAGACGATTTCATCAAGAATAATCACGTCACCTTCCACGAGATATTCGGAGGAGTAACTAATAGTTAGGAAAGAATATAGTTAGCGAGGGAGAAAAAAAAGATTGTGGGGAGGAGAACGAGGAGTAAAAGCTTACTTGAAGCCCCAAGCCTCCATGGTCGAGATAAGGTCCTGCGATAGCTTCGCGCTGCCGACATAACGAGACGTAATGGCAGTGCTAGTGCCGGCGTCGGGAATGTCCTTGAACTCAATCCTCCATTCTGGCGGTGGGGGAGGGGCGTCTGTTGGCGCTGTGGTGCCGGTGCCGCCCATAACCACATCAGGCACCGAAGCTCCTGGACCTCCCGAGGTGGCATCATCCACGGAAGCAGAAGCTGGGGCCAGGGCTGGAGTTGGAGCTGGAGCTGCAGCTGGAGCAGCAGCAGAGGAGGAGAAGGAGGAAGAAGAAGAAGAAGAAGCAGAAGACGCAAAATGGGAAGCTTCAACCTCGCCTACAACCTGCACATGATACAAACCCGAACCTAACATCTTGTTCAGCCGTTGGATCTCGGGTGCCTGTACATCCTGGCTACCTCCAACCCGAGCCTTCAAGAAACCTGGCTTGCGATACGACTTGAAGATTAGTCGCCTTTCTAGGAGATGCTTGGGCTGCATGGCTGCCAGGCCAGCGAGCTGTTGGAGTAGATCATGGTGTTGGGCAGCGGGGATGGAGGCGAAGAGCAAGATTTCGTGCATCCCAGAGAGGTAGGTGGTCAAGGTCAATTAGTTAGAGAGAGTCTCAATCAGTCCATCTCATCTATACTGGAAGTACGGAGTAGTAATAGAGTTAACTTAATTTGATCGGTCTTGGTTGAAGCTAATATTAATAGAGGAGATAATTAGAGAGAGTTAATTGGAGGAGGAGAGAGAAAGAAAGTGTTTGTTGATAGAGCACCGAATCGGGGAATTCTCAAGAGCAAGAAAGAACCGCCGAGGAGGGCAAAAGGGCGCAAAAAAGGGCAAGAGAGGGCCAGAAAAGGCAGGGGCGGAACAGGCCAAGACCGAGCTTATCGTCCAATCGGAAGCTCGCACGGGGTTAGGCTCGCAAAGCTCCGCTGCATTCCGATGTCTCCGTCGCCGCCCGAACACCGCTTTCCCTAATCCGGATGGCCCCGTCGAGGTCTGCAATTCCGGTTGATAATCGCGACACATAAGAGCTTATCTCTTTTATTTCTTTCTCTCTTCCCTCTTTTTAACATCTTCTTCTTCTTCTTCTTCTCATCTCCTCTTCACCTCTCCTCCATCTTCATCCCACAAATTCAAAATCACATACAACTGACTCCCTCTCTCAACAAACACCCAACAAATACTCAACACACTCGAAATACTCGACTGAAGCTCAATTGAACGCTTCTTAACTCTCCCTATCAAAATGCGTGTCACTCCTGTCCTACGGCAAGCTGCTGTTGCTGCCAGAACTCCTCTCATCAAGTTCGTTGGCAAGCGCACAATCCCAGGTACGCTCAATTCCACTTTTGCCCCCCTTGTACCTCGCTCAACCAAGAAAGAAGAAACCCAAAAAAAGGAAAAAGGGAAAAATTTCTCAACTAACACACCGTTTTTTTCTTAGCCTCAATTGATCACACTCCTCAACCCCATCCTGCTTCTCCCACTCACCGCCTCCCCGACTCATTTGTGACCTACCGAGCCAAGGCCCAGCAACACGGTCCCTTGAACGACCCCAGCCGTCCTTCCGCCATTGCTTATGGTGCTGTTGGAGGCAACACTGGAGCTTCGCTAGGCTCTGTCCAACCCAAGGCGGGCGAATTTTTCGATCGCAGTGAACTGCCGGCGAGATTCGGACGCATGCCTTGGTCCCAGGCCGAAATTGATGCCATTGAGACTGGTGGTGCGAGCATGTTCGCTTAAGCTCTGCTAGACCCGAACATTCCATAACTCTTCTCTCAACCACCACAATTGAATGGATCGATCGATATATATCTATACGTTATATACATACGACATACACATACCCCCAGCTTGAATGGGGCTGGTTTAACGCCTTTTCTTCACGATCTTCTCTGCCACTCACCAGATCGTGCCATCTCAACAATACCCCTTCTCCGCTACATACCCCTTTTCCAGCGGGATTCTCTCTCTCTCTCTCTTGTCTATACATGACGCTGGGCGCCAATTACTGGCATAACAGGACAAGCATTCTCTTTTCATGATTACTGTTTTTTGAAGCTATGGTTGTTACGGCGTTTGGGTGGTGGAATGTTTTCCTCTTGTTATTTTTTATTAGGATTCCATGGTTTGGATCGGATACAAAATGTATACCATTGATACTTCAACACCAGATGTATTTCTTTCTTTTTTTTTTCGTCTCTCTTGAGACTTACTTTATTAGGTTAATTTGTACCATCAGATTGGCAATTTTATACCTAGATATAAGTTATTTTCTCCACACTTCATCTTCCGCAAGTGAACTAGCTATCCGTCACATTATCTTGTCTGGAAAGCACAATAAGCTCTTCACCGTTTATTATACTTTCCTTCCATCCAATTGCATCAAGGAATAGCTTATCATCACAGAAAACCTTCCCCACATACGAATTTCGATTGGATGTCCGACCCTAGATCGTCATGTGTATTGTGCTTGGCTACATTCCTCGTCCTTTGAAGCTTGAATCCTAAGGACGGTCGGTACAAACCAATTTTTAATAGACAAAAAAGCCGTTATTAGTTTTCGCTCTTGAGCTGGTTGGAGCTCCTTGGTAGTTTGGTTAGCTCTGGGTCAAAGCTCGATTCACACCGTTTTTCCCTCCATGCTCTATGCATATCGCTAAATATCGAGTTCCGTCGGCATGCAGTTAATTATGGCATCTAGACCAAACCCCCGCCGTGTAAGAGATGGCTGAATCATGAGTTAGTACCCACTAGATATGTTACTGACAGCCACAATCACACCCAACCTTTCTCCTGGATATATCCACAAAGCACCGGGCATCTAGCCACTGCTAATTCTCGAATAACTATATCGACAATATTTCAACCCGAAAAACAGGCATTGCCGTTGATCATGCCATCTATCGCTCCACCAACCACGGAAATGGTTCTATATGCCTTCCAAGAGGGCATTGATAGCATTGCAACTATCCCGTCCGCTCGCTTATCGGCTGGGGACTTGACATTCCTTGAGACTGAATGCAAGTGATATTCAGCGACTAAGCCTAAGCCCTGGATTGCTTGTGGCCTGCATTCCCTAAATTTCTAGGTAGGCCTCTCCGATCTTTCGAGCAAGTTCAAAGCGATGCAAGGTGTTATAGCTAAGAGCAGAAAAGACTGTTTAAGCGATAGGACGTTCTGATAATCCTTCATACCAAATTCGCGTTCAAGTTGTTGGACGAATGGCCATGAAGTTTCGGCGGACAGAAACAATCATATCCTTTTTGAGAATGCTGGCTCATTCTCTTTTATTATCTCGGTTTCTCATGTGCAATTTTTATTTGCAGAGCTGGGAAGCTTAGCGACTTGATTTTGGCAACTTTGGATAGCATTGGCTCCGCTCGCAATCCATCTTCCGAATAACTTTGTCGTTTTTTGGGCTAAATCATGACTGGCAACGAATAAATATTGCATCATATCGATGAAGGGGCACGTTTCTCACTGACTAACCGAGTGTCCCAACAAGAACGGAATTTCGACATGTACCGTATTTCAGCCCCGAGACAGAAACAGAGAGCTATGGTTCTGGGGAATGGGGCCTCTCAATTTGCCCAAATAAAGGCCAGGAGCTATGCCAGTACCAGTGCAGAAGCTCTATTGTTGGATTAAAGTCCACTGACCGCCTATCCGATGGACTAGACGTTAAACATCTTGAAAGAGATGGGTTACAGAGCCATTCGGACATACTCGGGGGTCGCATAAGCTGGCTCGGACGGAATGTCTCTGGAAACAGGGCCTGGAAGTAGAAATGCATTTATCCAGCGGATAGTCCAGGTTGGAACTACATAACTAGCTCGTTAACTAGTTAGTGGATATATAAATATTAACCTGCTACCGCACTTGCGCCGGACAATGAACCCACTGGAGCAAGATACATCAACAAGGAGCTACGGAGTATGTATGGGCTTGGTGAATATATTTGAGCCACCGGAACGAGCGGGCATTGACATGGTCCACGCGGGAATTATGGAGCATCCCAGGAACAACCGAGGGAACGTGTTCACTCCCCTATTAGGACATTCAACAATAGTTGATTACTCTCGCCTAGGATGTAGAAACAAGACTCTGCGGCGGACTACGTAGTATCAGCCTTATACTGGGGCTATATGCACCTCCTGTCTCAGTCAGGGCTTATACATACATGTTCTCTCCAGGAAGGAAAAAAAGGGGGGGTTATGTGGAATCAACGGTCGAGTAGTTAGTTTAGTTGATAGTTAACTTAATGCGTTTGTTATTTATATAAACTAGAAATAAGTGAGAGCGAGAGAGAGGGAGGGAGAAGAAGAGAAGAGAGTATACGAGTGTTAGCGAATGGAATGGATATAAAAAAAACACAAGACAATTATTCTTATTCTTAAGCTCGAACAACAGAGTCGCAACAGGCAAAACAACCAAACATAAACAAACAACAATATAAGGGTATTAGAGGCATTGAATTTCAAATATAGTAGTTAGCCGGGACCTTAAAGTTCTTTCCACCTTAGTTAATTTGTTGATTTGGCTCCAAGAAGGCGAGTGGGTATTCTGTGCTTTGTTCCATGGGATGAAATAAATGGGCAAGTTGATATAGGAAACAGTTGTGAACAAGGGGGTTGGGGTTGTGGATTGCACTGGTGCGTGTAGTAGACAGCTCAGGTTCAGGTCAATGCGTAGGGGATAATTGTATCATGAATGAAATGCTACTAATAATAAAAAGAAATGGAAAAACTCTCCATTGAAATAAAACTTGGATACTGGGCAAGGGGTGAGGGAAAAAATTGAGAAATGGAATTAAGATGGAAAAGAAAAAAAAATAAAATAAAGGAAAAAATTGGGCATGGACAAAGACAAAAATGAGGTGGACCAACTTCGCATAGCCAGGTAATCGCCATTATAAAGCACTCCTTGCTGGTAGACATGAGCTACCCTCGGAGCAATCATCGTGAAGTGAGTGGTAACAGTCACAGAAAACAGTCTATCCAGGCTTTACAGTTCCAGATGCCAGAAAAGGTATTGTCCGTCTGGACGGGCAAACCAGATTAGGGTAGTTAGACTGCCAGCAGAGGTAAATTTAACCGAAAACTCGACACTTTACAAGAGTCTGCATTTTGATCTGCTCTTCTTATCTTTTGACAAAAGTGCAGCGCGGGTGGCGGATTCGAACACTTCGCGGACACCTTCGCTTGTTCTTGCTGAGCATTCCAAGTACTTATAAGCACCAATCTTCTTGCGGATCTCCTCTCCCTACGATTAAAAGATAAATTAGAAGCGTGAATATAGACCAGAGTGAAATATGTTACGCACCTGTTCCGGAGTTACTGGTTTCTGGGAAGTCTTGTGTAATTCCTCAATAGTTCGGGGATCATGTCGGAGATCTTTCTTGCAACCAACGAGGATGATGGGGTGGCCAGAGCAGAAGTGAAGAACCTCGGAAATCCACTACAGAGAGTTAGTATATTTGATAAGTTAAAGATATCTATAAAGGCGTTGTGGAGGCAGGAGTTTTTTACCTTTTCCTGGACGTTATCGAGGGAATCGGGGGAATCAATAGCAAAGCAAATGAGGATCACGTGGGAATCTGGGTATGAAAGAGGACGAAGACGGTCGTAATCTTCTTGACCAGCCGTATCCCACAAGGCCAGTTCGACGTGCTTTCCATCAACCTCGACATCGGCGACGTAGTTCTCAAAAACGGTTGGGACGTAGACCTGAAAATCCTTGTCAGCATGTGGAGGTAACTTAAGGTTGGGACGACAAGTACACAACAGGTGTGTATATGTGTGTGGCATAAGAGGATAGATCTATTATTGAATATGTGCAGATGATATGATATTTGGTCACAGGCTAGGAGAGACATGGTAGGATTTTTCACTAACCTCGGGGAATGTACCCTTCGAGAAGACACTAGTTATTGGATAAGACCAGCCGGTTAGCTTGATGCCAGATAGATAACAAGATTGTCGGTCCAATAGAAAAATTGACCCAGTGTAGTTGTTACGGTTGGGTTGGGGTTTAAGGGGGGGAGAGGAACTTACATCAACAGACATGTTTTTCCACAGGCACCATCACCAACAATGACGAGCTTACGGCGGATTTCAGCCATCTAGAACGAATGAGAGAGTAGGTATCAGTTCTCCGAGCCAGGCACACGAGGAAGCCAAGTGAAAAGTGAACAGCGGTAGTGAAAGAGAGCTTGAGAGAGAGGTAGAGAGAGAAGTGGCCGCAGGGTGGACAGCTACGTGGATGAGAGTAGATGGAGCAAGGAAAGCAGTTGGAATGAAGATATGGCACACGATGGGGCCTTGTTGCTTTGGGAGGTGTTACGTACGATAGAGCGAGAGAAGAGAAAGCGAGAGCTGCAAGCAGGCGAGACAAAAAGAGATCAAGAAGGAGCAGTAGACTCGAGAAAGATGGCAGGCAGAAGATCTGGGGGTAAGAATGATGTGTTGGAGAGGGATGGTGATGGATAAAGAAGCACCTTTTTTTTCGTAGGTTGGAGTGAAGGGGAGAGACTGGAGAGAGAACGGGGAGTGATGTTTTAATGGGAGGTTTGGGCGTGCACACACGGAAACCATGACAAGAGAAGGTCGTTGGCTGGGGCTAGCACCGTTCGGGTCACTTTGCATCCTTTGGCTGGGGCTTTTATTGTTTGCGGGTGGGCCCAGCTGGCCCAAAGCAACCACACTAACCCGTATGCATACTGTATGGTATCCCTAGCCTAGGTATCGCTACACCACAGAATGCCTGCACTGGTACATTACACTACCGTTACTCCGTACTCTCTCTCCCCCTTCCCTTCCTCCCTCTCCTCTTTTCTTCTTTCTCCCTTCTTTCTTTCTCTCGCTGGCTGGTTGCCTGGCTGTATGTATTATTAACTGGCCTACGTATATGTACGGTTGTAACTATGTATGTATCCATGTATGTTATCCAGCTGACGCTCTCCCGCTTTCCCTCTCTCTCCCCCTCGGAAGCACCTCCGTCCATTCCCATTCACTCTCTCTTATCGATGTGCCGTAATCTAATCTATGCTGTGCTTCCGATGGACATAAAGTGAGGCTTCTCAAGGATGATCCCAACAAGAATTTAAATTCTTCTAATTCTCTTTCCCCGAATCAGCTGGCGTGGACTGCATCATTACTCGCTGTTACTGGTCCTCCTTGAACCTTTTCCCCGTCATTTCGTGAAACAAATTTCTCATCTGGGAGGTAGTAACGTGCTTTCCTTTGAGGGTCCGCCATGACGAATACGACGGAGGTCTCCGTCTCCGCTTAGGAGAAAGCAGTCACTGATGGAAGAACTGACTTCATCTCCGGGCGCTCCAGGCTGAGCCAAGCTGTGCCGAAACTGGGATCTTCCAAGACGAGCAAGGGAGTGGCTGTGCTTGGATCTCTGTGGCTTGCCAGTTGACTTCTTCTGTTTCTCTCCCGTCTCTACAGTCATAACAGCCATGTCAATGTTTCAGACCCCGAATTCGGCTCCATGATTGTTGACTGATGGAGACCTGTCACTTCCCTTTAATTTGTGAACCGGTGGAGTTTCTGCACCGAATATTACTTGGATGTGGATGGGATCTTGATGGAGTACGGAGCACATTCAAGCCACAATAGCAAGGCTGATTGACTTGCACAGCCACTCAGCCACATGCTTGCGAAGCTTAACCAAGGCTGAATTAATCGGTTAATATCAATCCCAATCCATCCAGGCCCTTCCTTGAATTGAATTTATGATGACGGAGAAAAAAATACAGAGTCCAGGATATATCAACACGATCTGCTGAACCATTATTTCAATGGAATGAGGTTTCACATCGGACATTGCAGACAATTACACATCCTGAACCCTTGAAGCTAGGTAACTGCATAAGAATTTTTTGTTAAGATTTTCTAATCTCTACGGACTAGCTAACTAGAAGATAAAGTATTTGATCATTGGCCATCCAAAGTACTCTGGGTGCCTTTTGAGCCGTGCATTTACACTAATTGTACAGAGAAATCAACTATAGAGCAGGATTCAAGACTACTTTGTATCAATTATCCAATCATTTTCTAGCTAACTGGTAGCTAGTCTGTAAATTGTATGCTAATCGATACTCAACCAATTTGTAAAGTCGAAAGTCCTCGACAATTGCATCCGTATCTATCAGGATTGTTGTAGGTATTCACCTATCCGTATCTTTCAACAATGCCAAGCCACGACTCGGCTTACATAATATTTTCATTCCAGCTCTGCACCCAGCAAAATTGAATGATCAACCAAAATTTGTCGGGTCAATGAAGCTGTAGATTGCCCGTATTGCTACGAAAACAGCCCAATGGACAAGGTTATCCATAGAGCCGCTCTTGCAAGCCGCCAGGCTAAACGCAAGGCCAGGATAATTGCTTCTGAGGACCGATATGCACTTGCCAGAGCGAATATAAGAGAGCGGATTGCCATGCAACGGGCCATCCTTGACGAAGCGATACAAGAACGAAAGAATCGCCGAGAAGACTGGGTTAAAGGGCCATTGGCTCCTAAGCGAGATGTTGGAGAGCGTGAGGGCGTTTATGGCACAATTTCGACAAATCGAATGCGGCTTCCTAAACTCCCCCCGGCTAAGAAAGTCAAATATGTTCTCTTCGCTCCTGGAGATCGGGTATGTGTGGTGAAAGGGAGGGAGAAGGGCAAAATCTCCAAAATTTTAAGTATAGATGAAGATTCGGGGAGTGTTACTGTTGAGGGGGTGAATATGGTATGACCTCCAGCGTCCCCGAGTGACAGTTTACTCCTTTCATGAACTTATCAGCTAACTTCCTTCTTCTGCTTGAAGCACGACGTGGAATTTCCTTCTTTCGCATTGGCCGCCGACCAAGACAAGAGGCCATATCGACCTTACCCCCTTCCACTTACATTTGACGCCGTTCGACTTGTGGTGCCGCTGGAAGATCCCGTCTCCGGCGCAATTAAAGACGTCGTTGTCAAGCATGCATATGGAGCTCCACCATTCCTCGACCGCCCATACGGATCAACAACCCCCAAACATACGCGCTATATTTCAGGCCTAGATATTGAAATTCCGTGGCCGGAAACAGCAGACCCAGAATTCAAGAGCCATCCAATCGATACCCTTCAAATTGAAGTCGAATCTAAGACTTTCCTTCCCTCACTCCAGACATATCCCATGCCCAGCACAGTCATAGACGAGCTGCGAAACAAATATTCTAGATTCCGCACCCGACATGATCCAGAATACATCGCAGAGAAGACAAGACAGGGGCTTTATGAAGAGTGGGCTAAGAATAGGAAACTTCTCAATCCTCGAACCGAATACATCAGCAAGAAGGTTATGGATAGTGTAAGACAGAGGGAGCAGCAGAAGGATGAAAGTGGTAATCTCAAGCTCAGTGGTGAAACTGTTAATTTTATTAAGCAGTTTATGGCAAAGAACCAGAAGAATAGCACCGCGATAGCATCGTGATGTGCTCTATTTGGACGTCACTAGATACTTGTATGAAAAATTTATCTGTACTATATTTTGAATTGCCCTGTTGGCTTTTTTGATAGAACTTAACTATATCATTTTTCGTTGTGGTATTCCGGGACCCTGCCCAGTCGTGGGATGCTTGGTTGGACAGGCTGACACCCAGATTGGAATAACCAACCGCAGTTAACTCGACAAAAAATCTGTTGGATATTTTCCTGATTAACATACATATTTATATTTAGAAGTTCAGAAACCGAATTATTGGCGGACAGAAGTTAATAATGATTTATTGTGAGAGACGCTTCCTTTCGTAGACTGGTATTTTCCCCTGATATTTTTAAATACTACATGAATATTCGTTCGGCTCTTTTCATCCAACATATCGCGCCCACCGTGACACGCCCACGCAAATATGGGCTTCATGACCGTGAATAGAACCGTTCCGGTGGACAATGAAGCTATAAATAAGGCCTTTGAAGAGGATACGGCCTTGCAACAACGCGTTTTACAAGCTATTTGTGAGTTCCTCGGTCCCTGTATCTGTTCAAGAACATTCTCAAATCAATCCAGGTGGCTATCCAAAAAGAAAAAACAAAAAAAAAAAAACAAAAGAGGGAAAAGTGCTATAACTCTCTTCAATAGGTCCACAAGATAGCCAAAGATTTGAACTCCCATGAAATGCATTACAGATAGCTAATACCGTGTTCAACGGCTAGCCCAAAACCCCAGTTCCGCGAACTTGTTCGAAGACATTGCCAAATTCATCCACCAGCTCCAAGAGAAAAGCGCGAATATCATTGCCGATAGGAACCGTATCGCTGCATCATTCGCCACTGTGCAATCATCCCAACAAGTCTCTCCGAGTCAAGGAACCGTTGCGAAGAAAAGGAAAATCCAAAATGACGCTGCACCAGCAACTGACGCCGCATTGACAGCTGGCCTGAATGCGGACACGGATCTACAGATATACGTGCAGGACATGTCATTCGTGATCCCGCAACGGAAGAAGCTTCGTCTGGAATTAACACGCGGGACGCCTGGTGGACGAGAATTTCTGAGAGCTAGAAATCAGGCTTCCAACGAGATAGAATTTGGTGTACCCCTCGCAAAGATTCGTGAGTTCTCTATCTTAACAACCTGATATCTGGTTTATGCCTAGATGGTGTATGTTGAGATTTATACTAATAAATCTTATATCTTTTAATTGATAGAGCATATCCTTTGTCTTCCTGTTCCAGAAAAAGCCCAGCGACAGTATAATTTTTGTGTTATACCGGAATATCGTGATGGAATCACAGCGGCCCCGGAAGGAGTGGTTACCTTTGAGCCTCTGGTTTGGACGGTTCCTGATGCGCCTCCTCGAACGGCGTTCTTGGGATCGGGGACACCGGTCATGGAAGGGGCCAGTTTGGCCGAAACAAACCAGTCATACCTCATCAGCGTTTTGAATGAGAAATTGAAGAATATCAAAGTTATTCAACCTGATGCAAACCAATTCGTCAGTGCTAAACCTGAGGCTCATCGGAAAACGGAAAAGGCCTATCATGTGAGAGCTTTCCGTGGGAGCA
The DNA here is from genome assembly GCA_032988175.1 of Myotisia sp. PD_48. Classification (NCBI taxonomy): domain Eukaryota; kingdom Fungi; phylum Ascomycota; class Eurotiomycetes; order Onygenales; genus Myotisia; species Myotisia sp. PD_48. The sequence continues at coordinate 174,683 of JANTQB010000006.1, read as the reverse complement.
AAGAAGGTATGTGCGATTAATTATTTCGAACTTACCTCTTTTCTTTTTCTGTAGAAAGTTCCATCTTGGGGTTTAAACTGACTGATAGGCAGGATACCTATTCTTCCTATCGACTGGAATATTCTTCGGTTTCAAAAAGCCCGTAATTTTCTGCCCGTTTGCAAACATTGAATCTATTTCTTACACCTCTGTGCTCCAACGAACCTTCAATCTAAACATTGCCACTCGCTCCTCTACAAAGCCAGATGAAATTCAAGAGCTAGAGTTCTCTATGATTGACCAGGCCGATTACCCTGGTATCGATGCTTACTCTAAGAAACATCGCCTCCAGGACGCCTCTATGGCTGAACAGCGCCGTGCTAAGATGTTGAATATAAATGCTCCCCGTGGAGGAGAAGATGAAGGACAAAATGGAGATGGAAATGCAAGCGAAGAAGAATCTGAGCTTCAAAAGGCACAGAGAGAACTTGAACGCCAGCAAGCCAACGAGGAAGACGAGGAAGGAGAAGATTTCGATCCCGGAAGTGATGGGGATACCGATGGAAGCGGCTCGAGTAGCGAAGAAGATGACGATGAGATGGAACAAGGTCCTGGATATGATGTTCAGGGGAGAGATCTTGTGAAAGACGAGCTTGGAAGTGAGGCTGAGGATGTTGAAATAGACTAATGGGTAGATGGGTCAACATCCTTATCAATACCTGCCTCTCCCTTTCATTGGAAAGAGTGATTTGATTGGTATCGTTTAATTTTTTAATTACTTCCACATATCCATTCATTTTAACCTCAAATGTTTCTTTCAATTATTGTATTCTTGTTCCAAATTCCCCCTGCCATTCCACATTCGAGGGATCATCAGGATTCCCTACACAAATATCTGGTGGCCCCCTATTACGAAACCATCAGAAGGCGTTATTGCCCTTTCAAATCTTGATAGGATCTCTACCAGGCGTCTATCATGGCAAAGGTATACTATTCGGACCCCCTAGTTTCTTGGTATGGTATGTTCTCGAGGACTAGGAATCGCTCCATCATTGGGCTGCTGCGGACCGTCCATTCCTCACGGTTCATTTCATGTTGATACCTGGACCCCGTTTTAAGTCTGTTCAATTGCCTACCTTTGTGTAGACCGGTTCATATCATCACGGTCCTGTTAAATCCTTTTAATTGTCCTCTGCTCGGACCAAGAGCTGGAGGTGCCCTTTGAAGACAGTAGTGGTTTTTTTTCCTACTACAATGCATATTGATGCCGCATGTCTAATTCAAAATAACTTTTCGATACGTGTCTTGGGCGGTCTTCTTGCATGCATGTTTGTCTATGGGGTGGTAACCATACTGTTCTTCAGAACCCGGAAAGCTTTTCTAAAGAATCCGGGTAGTATTGGCGGACTAGCGAGTTTGCTGATTTCATCAAGTATACTGCAAAATATTCGACCTAGTGCCGAGTAGTGGGATGACAAGGAACTGCGAAGGAGAGGAGTGTTCATTATCAACGCTATCGAATACAAGATGAAAGCGCAAATGAGGAAAACATCAATACCATAGGAAGCATAATACATTGTGGATACAAACTCGTTCTTTGCTCTCAACCATTATTCCCAAGCCTTGACAATCATAAATGAGAAAGCGCTGGGTTTTCAAAAGGTGACCACACTACTTGATATTCTCTGTTTCGATGGAAACACAACTCCTCGAACCTGGAAAGCCGGGGAGTTGGGCCCTTTCTCAACACTTATCAGCCTAAAATGCCAAATTCTGGACCAAAACGTGCAAGGTACTATTGACAATACTCGACCATTGACCTTTGGCCCGGTGAAACCAGCCCCTCCCACCTTCAACGTGTTGACAATCCGAGATCCACCCAGCACTCCCACTCCAGCTAATAAGCGCCCGCGTCAGGAGAGCCCCGGCGGGAAAAGTGATGGGCCATCCCCTCCTAGACCCGAGGATGAGCTCTCGGATGAAGACCTAGATGGTATTCCAGATAGTATACCAAATAATATTCCAGATCCTCGGACACCTACGGAGACTCTTATCGTTGATTTAATGGTCAATTTTATCCGGGGGGATCGCTACCCTTTTACAGCCTCTCAGCTATAGGAGTATCTGTATCGCTAACGCGAATGAGACGACTTATCAATTCGGCCCAATCAATGAAAACACTTCAAAGCACGTTAAATTCCGTGCCCGTACTGACGGTGGTATCCCATTTGGTAACGCGGAGGATCCGAACTTTCGTGAAGTTGTAATATTCGAAGCTAAACGTGCGCAACGTCTGGGTGCCCGGATTGTCACCATCCAGGGCCAGCGGTCCATGGAACATGCAGCATATATTTGGAAGCGACATGAAATGGAGAAGAATCAAAAGGTTGCTCATCTCACATATTTCTCTCTGTGCCCAATTGATTTGCTAACTAATAGTTTGGATAGCGCGATGGTTCTAAGGAATACCATACCTTCATGATTGCACTGGACTCTCTTGACTTCAGCATCAGTATTGGGACATACGATGACAACTACCTTGATTATATTTTTGACGGTGGAAATGAAAAAATTGTCCCTCCAAATGATGAATTGAAACATTTCCTTCACATTCAGGAATTTGGACCATTTAGCGTTGAGGATCGGCGCTCAATGGAGGTTTTCACCCAAATAATCACTAGCTTAATTATCTGGCAGGTTGAGGGCTTACAGGAAGGTACACGACCAGATAAAATATGTTAGATAGATATATGGTCTTAAGAACTATATGTTCCTAAGACCAATCTTTTGGTGCAGTGGTTGAGAGTATAATTTTTTGTCAATATCAAACTGTTAGTTAATAACTCGGGTACGGAGTATTAGTTGTTAACTTCTCCATCATGTCCGTTGTTTGTTTTCGATCTTCAAAAATTAGATCATTGCTAGTGCTTAGCTAATCATTAGGTACCAACGCCATCAAGAGTTGAGATGTTTGCTTGTTCTCTTGCTCTCTTGCTCTCTTGCTAACTCACTAACTCACTAACTGACTAACTAATAGTGTTGCTGTGGAGTTAAGCAGTAACTAACTCGTGCTAGCAAATAAGAGAGACGGCTTGTGCTGCCTCCCTGTAGCTAAACCACTACACACCATATATCTCCCTGCCTAAGAACCAGAAAATACATCCCACATCTGCACCACCAGCCTGGTGAACTATTCTTTCTATGGCAGTGTTCCAACGTGGGGTCTGAAGGAGAGTCACCCAGAGTACTGCTCGACTAGTAACTGGTTAACAAGTGTATCGTATCACATTCATATTCACCATGGACCCTGATCAGGTAAGCTCTATTCTATACTGATTACTGCTTTGCTTTATAGCAGCATCTCCATTGTCACAAAGACACTGAATTAACTAAATAATCTCCCCCAGATCCGCAATAAACGGCTGGCTAAGCTTGGTTCTCAGGCTACAAATACTGCATCGACATCCCAACCGGGCCCCTCTACCACACCGAACAACGATGCTATAGCAGCGACCCATCCAACCGCAGACTCAGAAACTAGCTCCCAAAATACACGGATGACCGAATCCGATAAACCGACATCTCAGGAGCAGTCTAGCCCACTTCAACGCCCCGCAGAGCCCGCCACTCCATCCGCGGAGATCAAGCGGATTCGGATCACACCTAGCAAGCCCACGAAGTCTAAGGATGGGCCTTTACCAAACAGAATGGCGGAAACTATAGAAGAATTCGAAAACCGAACCTTGTCGAATATATTTAGAATCACACTAGAAGAGGATCGACGGGCCGATATAAATGGCAATAGCCTCCAATATCTTAGCGGAGTACGGCAGGAGCTTGAAACCGATGGTCTCCCGATTCGCCTCAGTAATACCATTTTAGACCAGGCACTTCTTGAAGCTGCTTCAAATACAGTTGACCAACAGCCATTTGCTTACTTGCTATCCTGCTGGAATCGAATTTCTACTTTATGCCGCGGTTTTAGAAAGCCCACTGTGGGTGACCCGAAATATGATATTGTCCATGAAGCTAAGCGGTTGTGCATGGGTTATTGTATCTTTGCTGCCACCATGCCGGAAATGTTTGGGTATGGTTTATAACTTCACTCCGTGTTAACTGTGCCTGGATCGACAGAAGTAAACTAACAATAATAACCCTGTTATTTTTGTAGCATCGAATCACCTACTGCACCTCTCAAGCCACACCTTCTTCGTGATCCAAACGATGAACAAGGTTTAAGCCATGAATTTATTTCAGAAGCAATGCAGCGTGCAGAGGAAGACGACTCCATTTTGCTCGCCTTTGTCGCCGCTCTGGAGGAGATGAGCCGAGATTTAGCGAAGCTCTCGATGGATGATGATTACAAACCTTACATGACCGTAAGCTAACTTACCCGACGTAGAGGTGTTCGACTTCTGTTTTGATGCCCTTTTCACTAAATCCATGTAACAGGCCCTCCGTTTCCTTGTCCGCTATCCCTCTTTAGCAGCCGCAATTACGGACTCTGCTATCTTTAATCTCAGTGTCGGCGCCGACTCTTTTGAACTTTCAACTTTATTAGGTCCCTGGTTTGCACTTTCTCCCCTTCAGCGCCAGACTACTATGAAATATTTTTCAAGTCCCAAAACTCGGGAACCAAATTTTATCCTCGATTCACAACGAGCGTTACGAATGACCCAGCAAATTATTAATGCCGATCTATTAGATGTTATAAACCATCTAATAAGAGCATCCAAATCTTCACGAGAAAAAATTTTAAACTGGTTTGCATCAGCAGTGAACCTCAATCACAAACGAAGAGCTCTCAAACCCGACCCAGCGCAGCTGTCTTCCGACGGCTTTATGTTTAATATTACCACTTGCCTTGATCAGCTTTGTGAGCCGTTTATGGATGCTGCTTTCACTAAGGTACGACGAATCAAGCTTCTGGGGATCTGAACCTGAAGCCCCGTGCTGACATTTTTTGTTGCCAATAGATTGATAGAATAGAAGCAGACTATCTTCGGAGAAACCCACGAATTCAAATCAGACAGGAGACAAAGATAAATGCTGATCAACAAGCATCAGATGAATTTTATGATCAAAAAATTGATGGAACATCAAATTTTATCACTGATATCTTTTTCCTAACCGTGGCTGCACACCATTATGGCAGTGAATCTTTAACCACAAAACTGAGTAAGCTCGGTAAAGATCTTCGAGAGATGCAAACACAGATCGATCATTTTGAACTCGAAAGACATAAATGGGTATCCAACCCCGTTCAGCTTCGGATGTTTGAACAAGCCCTCAAAAAGTACAAGGACCGCTATGATCTTGGCTTAGCTTTTCAATATGCCCTAGAGGGAGTCCTGTTGGACGAACTGTGGCAAGCACGCTCAATGCAGTTCATGAGATATGTTGTTGTCTGGTTGTTACGAATTATGTCTGGCCGCAAGTTCCCAACAGAACGGATTCAACTGCCCTTGCCTGAACAGCAATCAGATGTCTTCAAATGCCTCCCTGAATTTTTTTTGGATGATATCGTGAGCAGTTTCAAGTTTATCATGCTGAACTTGCCACATATCGTAACCTCAACTCAAGGAGACGAGATCATTATTTTGTGTATTTCGTTGTTATCAAGCTCGGAGTACGTCAAAAATCCTTACCTCAAAGCCGGTCTTGTGTCCATCCTTTTCTATGGCACATGGCCCCGTCGAAACGGTGGAAGAGGAGTATTGCTTGATTTGTTAAACTCTATGCCTTTTGCTCTGGAGTATCTTCTTCATGCCCTCATGAAGTTTTACATCGAAGTGGAATTTACAGGCACCAACACGCAATTTTTTGACAAATTTAACATCCGATACGAAATATTCCAAATTATCAAGTGCATATGGCCAAATACGATTTATCGGGAGAAGCTCTCTACCGAAGCCAAGAAGAATTTAGACTTCTTTGTTCAGTTTGTGAATTTGCTTCTGAACGACGTCACTTTCATTCTCGACGAATCGTTCAGCTTATTCATAAAAATCCACGACACTCAGTTAGAGCTAAACCAATCCGGCAATACGATGGACGAAAATACTAGACACGAAAAGGAGGAGCTATTAGAGACCGAAAAACGACGTGCCAAAGCCTCCATGCAGCTGACCAATGAAACCGTAGCAATGTTGAAGCTCTTCACGGAGGCATTGGCGGATTCATTCACCATGAAAGAGATTGTACAGCGTTTGGCTGATATGATAAATTACAATTTGGAGGCCATGGTTGGGCCGAAGAGCACGAATCTACGCGTGGATAATCCTGCTGAATATGGATTCAGGCCACGATACATGTTAAATGATATCACCGACGTTTATTTGAATTTAATGCACAAGGACAACTTCATTCTTGCCGTTGCACGGGATGGACGCTCATACAAACCAGCAAATTTCGAGAAGGCAGCAGAAATCCTACGAAAATGGGCTTTAAAATCTGCAGAACAGCTAGCCAAGTGGGACGAATTACAACGACGGGTAAAGAAGGCCAAGGAGATCGATGACCAAACAGAAGAGGACCTGGGAGAAATTCCTGATGAATATTTAGGTATGACCATGAAGGCTTTACCTATCCAATAACTACCACTTTAGCTAACGTTTGTACCTTCTCATCTAGACCCGCTGATGTATACCATCATGGATGATCCAGTCATCTTACCAAGCTCTAAAGTATCGATTGATCGATCAACGATCAGATCTCACCTTCTTAGTGATCCCAATGATCCCTTCAATCGAGCTCCCCTCAAGATCGAGGATGTCGTTCCAGGTAATATATATGTCTTTTATACTTCCAAACCCCCTATCGGCGAATTAAACACCACTAACAATTATCTTTTTTTCTGTCTAGATACTGCTTTGAAGGCAAAAATTGAAGAGTTCAAAGCCGAAAAGAAGGCTGCAAAATTGAGTGCTTTAAGTTCAACAGCTGATGCAATGGACACTGCGCCGGATTAATAGCCCAGGTGGTTTCCTATGTTTCACCCCCTCCCCCCCTTTTATTTGTACTTTTCGGTTCTGGGGTGAGGCCCAGAAATACAATACAATTGGTTGTTGGCTAGTCGTATCTGTAGTATTCATGAATGAATGGATGGAATTTGAAGTTATATGAAACTCATCCTGAGTTTGATTAACATTTTACATTGCTTTAACACATGGTGAAACTGAACATAGTATTTATTCCCAGTCTAGATCACTATCATATCCATTATTCTAGATACATCAAGTTGCATACAAAATACATAGAAGACAGGGTACCACCAAGCCTTATTAACCCTGTTTGCATCGTTTGCGTCATAGCTTCGTAAATAAATAAAGATCAAGGAAGCTTCACAGCTTCAGCCTGCCAATAACCAACAGGCAATCCATACCATTTCTACCAGTTAAGAAATGGATTATATAGTGGAGGCCGCCCGGAGACTTCCTCCACCCTCTCACTTTTTCCCCCCCACCCCCGAAACATACTCCCTCCTCCTCACATGCTTCCAATACTTCCCCTTAGTACGTACAGCCCCATCCAACCACCGATAGAGAAACCGGTTCCAATCAAGTAATTGACCTTATAGTTAACCCATATATACACCTAGGTCGCTCTCATCCAATGGCTTACCCCGTTTCACCCCCAGGGGAAAACCTCGCTCCCTCAATCCCTCCTGAATTTCCCCGGTCGGTATGCATGGTGTTTCATGGAAAGCATTGGGGCAATCAACCTCCTGTATATCCTTTCCACCCACAACATCAGCCTTTTCAATAATGGGACCGGTTCTTTCCCCGCTTGGCCTACCGTGATCGCGGCACTTTACGTGTTGCACTACCTCAACCGAGCCGTGATTACGCCTCTCGTGTTAGCTCCCAGCATGTCGCCCATCCATCTCATCATCATTCTTTCTGCAGTGACATTTAATTATTTGAATTCAAGCTGCTTGGCCAGCTGGCTGGTTGGATATGGCACACCTATCACGGCTTCTGACTCGGGCTTTGCATACGACGCAACCGCCGCTTCATCAAAGGAGCTGTCTGGCAGCGCGCCGTATATCCCATACCTCGGCATTGTGCTGTTTCTCGTTGGAATGTATGGCAATATCAAAGCGGAGAACACCCTGTTCAAGCTCCGTAGGGAAGAGGCGCATAAAAGACAGAAAGAAGGTGCTGTTAAGAATGGGCAGAAGACTAAAGGCACGGTATACGATAAGGTTTACATCTTGCCTCCAGCTGAGGGGTATTTCCGTTTTATCCTTTTTCCGCATTATGTCTTTGAATGGCTGGAGTGGTTCGGATTTCTCCTGATCGGATTCTCTATCACAAGAGCCTCTGGTGGTTTTTCTGCTACCCCTTCGTCATCAACCCCAAATATTCCGCTTGCACGGTTTTATGTTCCGCTAGCAAATCTGATCATTAATAAGTTTGGATTACCGTTTCCGTTCCCAGCAATTGTGTTTTTTGTTAATGGTGTTGCTACCACAGCGGCGAGGGCATCTTGGGGGCGAAAGTGGTATGTCGACAAATTTGGTAAAAAGGCTGTTGGTAGAAGGGGAGGATTTATCCCTTATTTCTAGGTGGCTTTTAAGCTGGAATAAATTGGAGTATATGTCTGATACATAGTTATTTACTTTACTTTAACTTACAGCTTAGAAAGTTGGCGTGGATGGTAAAGAAAATTGCTTAGAAAGTGCTGTGTTAAACAGATATTTTGGAACCATCATTGCCCGACTGGATAGATTTAAATAACATCATCAAGGGTAAATAGAAACCATGAAACTAAACGAACAAAAACAAAGATCAAGACCAACGCCGATGTTGAGATCGTGGGTATTTAGTATTGAACATTCCAATTAAAAACCCATTTCCACTCCACTACCCACCCACAAATTATTATCACCGTTCTAGTATGTATGTTGAAACTTTTTGCGGCTTGACCGATTGACTCATTACAGCGTTACCATCGTTCGATATCGTTAACTTATTTGGCATACTTCTGGCGGAAGTGCTTAGCAGCATTCACCATGTTGACGAGGGCTGCCTTAGTCTCGGGCCATTGTCTGGTCTTCAAACCACAGTCAGGGTCGATCCAGAGTTGATCTGGTCGAAGGTACTGAAGCATCTCTTCGATGCGGTCCTTGATCTCCTGCTCGCTGGGGACACGGGGGGAGTGGATGTCGTAGACACCAGGTCCAATGTGACGTGGGTAGGCCTCATCGACAAACACCTTGAGGAGCTTGGCGTCACTCTTGCTGTTCTCAATGCTGAGAACATCGGCATCAAGAGCAGCGATGGCGTGGAAGAAGTCCTGGAATTCGGAGTAGCAGAAGTGAGAGTGGATCTGGGTACCGTTACCAACACCAGAGGTGGCGAGACGGAAGGAATCGACAGCCCACTTGAGATAGGCATCACGAGCAGCTCCGGTGCGGAGAGGGAGACCCTCACGGAGAGCGGGCTCATCGACTTGGATGACAAAGATGCCAGCAGCTTCAAGGTCAACAACCTCGTCACGAAGGGCAAGGGCAAGCTGCTGAGCCTGAACAGACTGGTGAACGTCATCACGGGGGAAGGACCATCGGAGACAGGTGATTGGTCCAGTAAGCATACCCTTCATTGGCTTCTTGGAGATAGAAGCGGCATATTTGGACTCCTTGACGGTCATAGGAGCTGGGCGAGAGATGTCTCCAACGATGATTGGTGGACGGACGCATCGCGAGCCATAGCTCTGCACCCAGGCGTGGGTTGTGAAGACATAACCAGTCAACTGCTCTCCGAAATACTGAACCATGTCATTTCGCTCTGGCTCACCGTGGACAAAGACATCCAAGTCAAGCTCCTCCTGGACCTTAACAACGTCCTGGATTTCTTGTTCAATGAATTTCTCATATTCCTCGGGGGTGATTTCACCCTTGGTGAACTTGTTTCGCTGGACGCGGATCTGAGATGTCTGAGGGAAAGAACCGATGGTGGTGGTAGGGAACAGAGGAAGGTTAAGTTCCTTCTGTTGTTGGCTGATACGCTCTGGGAATGGGGACTTGCGGTTGTGCATTTCGGGGGTGACAGCAGCCTGTCGCTCCTTGACCTTGGGGTCGTTTGTCCTCTTGGAAGAGGCACGAGCCTGCACGGACTTGGCATTTGCCTCTAGTTCGTCACGAACAGCAGCTGGGCCATCGGTGACAGCCTTAGCGATAACAACCAGCTCGCTAGCCTTCTCAACGGCGAAGCTGAACCAATCTCTGACCTCAGCATCAAGCTTGGCTTCGCTGGCAAGGGTGTGGGGTGTGTGGAGAAGAGAGCTGGAGGTAGCGACAATAACACGGTCCTTGCCGAGTTTCTGGATAGCAAGCTCAACCAATTCAATGGCTCTCTTGAAGTTTGTCTTCCAGATATTTCGGCCATCAACGACACCAGCAGAGAGGATTTGCTTTGGTCCAAGGGCGTTGATGACGGTCTCAAGTTGCTCGGGGTTTCGAACAAGATCGATATGGATAGCATAGAGGCTTTGAAGGGAGGCGAGAACATCGGCATTGTGGACAATGTCTCCAAAGTAGGTGGCAAGGACGAGGTTAGGGCCATTGAGCGAGCCTAATTTCTCATAGGCAGTCTTGAAAGCAGCCTTGACTTCAGGCTTCAAGTCGAAAACCAAGACGGGCTCATCAATTTGGACAGTCTCGGCACCTGCCTCCTTGAGCTGAGCCAAAAGGTCAACATAGAGAGGGAGGAGCTTCTCAATCAGAGAGATTGGGTTGACGGTTTGACCACGGTCAGCCTTGGCGAGAGCAAGGAAAGACACGGGTCCAAGAAGGACAGGACGGGTGACAATGCCAGCTTCCTTGGCTTCCTTGAACTCAACAACTGGCTTAGGGTTGGCTGAGAGCTTGAATTCTTGGCCATCCTGCAAGGTGGGCTTCACATAGTGGTAGTTTGAGTCGAACCATTTGACCATTTCCTGGAATGGAAGGTTAGCCAGTAGATCACAGGGTGGAGAAATGGATCATGCTTGAAGGGAGAGAACATACCAAGCTTGGTACGTCAACGGCTGCCTCGTTGTCTTTGGCGGGCCTCTGGAGACCACGGCCCATGGCGAAGTATTCATCAACTGGGTGAAGTCCATATTTGGAATATCGTTCTGGGATAGCCTACCATGCACAACAAGCGAATTAGCATCAAAGGAAGCGAACCAAGTCAATTTCAGGATAGGAAAGAAGACATACACCGAAGAGCTGAATGTGATCCAAAACCTGGTCGTAGAAAGCAAAGTCGTTGCTGGGGATGAGGTCAACACCGGCAGTCTTCTGGATTTGCCAGTGTTCAAGACGGAGTCTCTTTCCTTCAGCCAAAAGCTCGTCACGGGAGATCTTAGATCCCCAGTATGCCTCAGTTGCCTTCTTCAACTCACGAAGGCGTCCCATACGGGGGAAACCGAGAATGGATCTGAGAGGTGGTCAGTTTAGAGTCCGTACCCTCGGGCGAGATTGAGGTCAACGGGTATTGTATACGTACGATTGAACCATTTTCAAAAGACTTCTTCTCTTTTATTGACCAACTTCACTTCTCCAAGGTAGTAATGCAAGGATGAGAGGGATGTTTGGTGGAGGAAGGTCAATTGATGGGAGAGAAAGGGGGTTGGACGAGGGAGAAAAAGAATTCAAGCGAAAAAAATCAAAAACTTCAATAGAGGGGGAGTGTGGTGTGGAGGGGCAGAGGGGATGCTGAGTCAGCCGTCGCCCACAACTCATCACGCAATCCTTCTTACGCTAGACCAGAATAGGCCATGCACGTGCTTTTATCGCGCTAGCCAGAAGGGGCAGCAAGTTGATCTATACAAACATTCTATCATTGAGAATTGAACTGATTTGAGATGTCAACTTAACATATATCCAGCTTACTCTTAATTGTATTCCTATTTATTAATTGGAGCCTGCTGCTATGGAAATGCTCTGGGATACTGGTGGGAGAGAAGGAGCCATGGTATCTAAGATATCCATCCCTCTTTCCTTGCCAATCCCTCATCTGCTTTCATTTGATACTACGTATCAATCTAACGGGGATGATCTAAGATGATTCTTCTATTCTCTGGCTTCTGCAATGTTTTCATTATCCATGGTTTGTATTTTAGAGGGGTGTTGCTTTTAGTTCGCACAATTTCATACCCAAGCCGTCGGTTAGTACATATACTTCAATCCAAGTGATTAACTATAACTATACTCTTTCCTATCTCTACCCCAAAACATGGTTCTCATGCCTTGTCCCCGTGTCCAATGGGATAGACAATCGCAGCGATCATCATCAACTAGCGAACCTGACGGCCGTCCGGCACAACCAGCCCCATTTGATGGAGCAACTTGCGCTGAACTATCCAGCGAAGAACAACAGATTCTTGAACAACTAATATTTTGCTCCGCTACTTCCAAGGCTCCAAGCGCGGAAACACAAACTTTGACTAGTACACGTTCTTTCTCCGGGTTTCAGAATCTCAGACGACGCTTGTCTCACTCAAAGCCGGGGCGGATTAAATTCGCATCTTTGAGCGGGAATATACGCCGGCGATTTTCAAGAGATAGTCGAGGAATGAGACCGGATTCCCAAGGCGTACTTGAGCAGCCCAGTGGTCATAATAAAAATGAGAATCTACGAGATCGTTCACACCGTCCTCCAGTAGATATTCTGGAGAATGCTAATGCAAGTGAAGGGGGCTATGACAGTGATGCGCACAACCTTCTTACACCTCAAATCATTGCACGACTGAAAGACAGCCCATTCAATCGTACTAGCGATCCTTCTACACCCACCTCGAAGGGTAGAGATATTATAGAAGCCTCCTTGAGGGAAAATTTCTGTGTTGGATATGATGGCACACCTGCGAGGGTTCAAACTCGACTGCACAGATATCAAGGAGGTGACCAATTGAATGGATCTCCTCCGTCAAAAATTCTCCAAAACGGGCCTTCTTTCTTGGTATGGTTCTCCAAACTTAATCAAAATTGAATGTAACTGATTTAAACGATAGCATCGCGCCGGTATTCCCCAATTCGTCAACCATTTATCAGACGACGAGGAGTTGACTACTCCCTGTCTGCAGGAAGAACACGATCAGCGCCCATTCTCGTGCGGGCAACAAGACATAGAAGCGATTATCGACCACAGTTCACAGTCAACATTGGGGAACCAGGATGCCACCTCTCTAACTAATTCCATGAGCACTACACCCAAATGGCACTTTACCCCATTCGGCCCCCCAATTCCTGAATCCTCTAAAGAATCCTCCCTCTCGCATAATGGCGAAATCGAAGTTGCATTGGAGTCAGATTCAACAGAGAAGCCAGAAGCAGCAACCAAGGGCACATCCACTCCTGCTATTCCAATTAACGGTCATAGTGCCATAAGAACACCAAGTTTATCAGTGTACTCCGATACCAGGTCTCTTAAGGAACCTCAGATACCAGAGAAATCAATCTCGCCTTTGAATCTCGAGGCCCCACCTATTAGTCCTCCCTCGACACCAAAGTATGCTTCTACCGATGGTGACCCTGTTCGAAATATATCTCCTTCTAATATGCCAAAGTTGAGAGCAGCCGCCTGCAGCAGCGGTTTGGCATCTAGCTCACCGCCGGAGCAAAATATTCAAAGAAGGTGCTCTACCGGCCCTTTTCCTTATCGTAGTCGCTTCATCGAACATCTCGACGAGGTGCCGCATCCGCCTAGCGAGGAAGAATCAAATCCAAACAAGGACGTGAAAAGAGGGCATGGAAGCCAGCATTCGAGTGAAGGTTGGCTGACTGGGGGAAAACGAGGTGGGTATGGGTATAGCTTTACTTCGGAAACAGACAGTCAATCCGACAACTCTGAGGGCTGCGGAAATCCAGGGGACTCGTTGGGGCGTGACTTGTCAGCTGCAGCAGCTAATTCATTAGACGGAACAGAAGATCATATTGAGCTAGCCCTGGATGATTTAATTCCGTCGGATGGTCTGCAGTTAGCCGTCATGGAACCCAATAGCCATTCACAACATCCATCTGGACAAAGCGGGCAGGAAAACATCAGCTCGCCTTCAAACACGAGGCAAGTCAGTGGAAAAACTATGAACCTCGCCAGGATCGAAGAGGGGCCCGATGACAGTAAGGTCTCAACCCCACTGAACAAACAGAGCTCAGCTTTAGAGGGTCAAAGGAACAGCAGCCCACCGCTTCAGCCTCGCAGCCCCTTGGCTGTCTCTAAAAACAATCTCCCTGGAAACCAGCCTTCTAGGGAGAGTTCACCTGGCCCTGCATTATCTCCTCGCTGGAACCAATTGGCACCGAAAATATCCCACAAACCAAAATTCCTGTTAACACCGGAAGAATCCAGAAGGCCGCTTCAGTGGTGTTCGGACGGGGCTTCCAGTGACTTTGGCTTGAATCAAGGCTCTGACGAGAAAGTTGCCGAAGATTATTTTCCCGAACATTTGACCGCTGAGGTATGGTCCCAGCTGTATGAAGATTGCATCTTGAGGCCGTCTCAACCTGATGATGCTAGCACCATCAGGTCAAGCTCTCCAGCAATGATCATAGGTAACAATGCAAGCCCAATTAAGCCAGATTTTGAGCGACTCACAGAGAGTTGGAACGTTCGCGGCTCAATAACTGGAACCATGGAAGAGTAGTAGTGACAACGAGAGATATTTCTAGAACTTCGAATGGTTCGTTGGTTTTTATTGTGGCCGCATAGGATACTGGCATTGCCACATATCCTTTCCATGTATCGATATTCGTTGCATCCTAAATTTCATGAGAATAGTTGGATTCGACAGTAGCTTTTACTCTTAATGTTTCTTTCGTTCAAGATAAACCCGAGAATGGATATGGGCTACATTTTCAAAATTGCAGACCAGCTATCATATATTCATTGCGAGATCCATGAGCTTGAAAAATATAATACAAGTAGAGTAGGCACACACGTCCTCAACTACTTCTTCTGCCGTTTAGTGCTTTTATCACTCGCAACACTCAGGACACTCGCACTGCGTTTATGCAAGCCACTAGACGCCTTAGTTGGTGAGATATTTGCTCCTTCTCCTCCAGGACCAGCCCTATTCGCCTTTGCAGTAGCCTCTTCATTCTCGCCGGGTTTTCCCTCTGGTTTTGAATCATTGATTCTCGTTGGTTTTGGGAACGCGTTGGCGTCTCCTTTCTTTGACTGATCTCCATCTGCGTCCGCTCCCTCCGTCTTTCCGTCCGCATCTTTCTCCTTGAGTAGTTTGTCCTCTCTACTCGCCTCCAGCACCCTGATTTCACCTTCCACCTTCTCCGCAAACTTCCGTACGTCGAGCAATAGATGCACGGAATGGATCAACTTCTCGAACTCCTTGCATACCTTCTCAGTTGGCATGAAAAGTCTCTGTGGGATTTCCAGTTCAGTCAAAGCGGCGTTGAGTTTCTGTGATTGGATGTTGGACTTAGCCTGTGTGAGTTTGTGGGCTTTGTCGTTACGGAATTGCACCCCTGAGGAAAGTCGATCGTGGTGGGAAACGCCATATTTCGCCTCTTCAGCCGGGGAAAGATGTTTAATAGTTGGCTGTTGCGCGGCGGCAGCAGCACCGGATTTCTTGGTGGCGGCTTGATTTGTTGTGCCTGCGGTGGAAGGAGCTGGAGTTTCTGGCCGGCTTTCACGGGCGCTCACTTGAGCACCGCTTCCTGGACTCGATAAGCTGGTCTCCAGACCAAGTAGAGGCCGTCGTTTCTTGTTCTTGTCGGCCTGTAGAAGCGACTGGAGAAGCTGGGATAGGCCTTGGCTAGTTTGGTAAATGGAGGTGTTCCCGGTGCTCACTGGAGCTTCGAGCCGGGCGTATAGTTCCTTTCTCTCCTCGATGAATTGTTTCTCGTTAGCGACAATTCTTTTGAGTTCCTCTAAGAGGAGAGCTTCCTCGTTAACTTCTTCCTTGCTTCTGTTCAGCTGGGTATTCGCCAGTTCTTTGCGCATTCTTTCTCGTTCAGGATTGAATTTCATCATCTTTTCATGGGTTTCGAACTCTGCCACCGACATATCTGACAAGGGTCGCTCAATCGCTAGCATATGGGCAGCAACGTTGTAGTATCGAGACTTCATTTCCTCCAGTGTCCGGCGTTTCCCACCTAGCGCGGCGATGTCCGTTGATGGTTTTGTACCAGGGTCAGTGGTGGGAGTATCATGTAGATATTCGTATCTATCGGCGATCACAATCCACCTTAGATCGTATTCCTCAACAATATCCATAAGATAATCCGTTTCCTCACGGCTCCATATATCGCTTTTAAGAAGTCTGTCATATTCTTCGGCCGTGTATCTTCTCGGTAGTTTCGCCCGGACGTTATATTTCGCAAATGTAGAGTCCTCGATATTATCAACAGTCGGCTTGCCCTCGTGTTCCTTATTCGGTTCCTCGCCGGGTCCACCAGCCGTAGGTGGCTCGTTAGCCGTGCGCTTCCTCTGCCAGTGGTGCAAGACAAGGTCATCCGATCGTGCTGAATTTTTGAACGGAGCGGTTTCCCTGGTAAAAGCAGCAAGAGTAAGCACAGATCTAAAATATATATAGATACGGATAGAGAATTGCATACCATGGCCGCACTTTGAGCTTGCTCACCCATCTCCGTCTTCCTTTGTATTTATTCTCGTTGAGAGCGATGGGTGGAGCGCGTTCCCCGAGTAGAGCGAAGAGTTCTCGAGTAATACCCTCTGGAGTAATAAATAAATGTTTAGCACCAACGTAAAACGATAAGACAGTTATGGGAGACGAGCAGAAGGGGCTTACCCGGTCGCTTCTCGACTATTTTTTGTTTTTTAGCTGGCCTGGGTTGCCCGTCCGCAGGCAAGTCCAGCATGTCGCGAACATCTGCGGCCGCCATGGTCGAATCGCTACACACAGAATGGAGGAATATTTCGGTTTAAGAGTAAGCTAGTCCGTACGTGGAGCTATATTTTTCAATAAATATCACGTCTTGCTCTCGACGAGCGATGAGTTTAGTTCAGTTATTTTCATGGGCAGTTAATTAACCAGAGAGAGTCGAGGGTTTTGAGTCCTTTGAGTCTGGGCAGCGAACAAATCTTATTCAGCTTCCACGCCAGGTGGTCTGAACACTGAACAGCATCATCATAAATAAACACAAAACAACCCATTCCAATAACTTACTTCTCTCATTACTTCGCCCACCGTCGATTGAAGTTTGTCGCGGGCTGGTCTAGGGAAAAAAAAACATTTAGCCAACTCCCTGTTGCACCTCGAAAATGCTTTCCTCGAGGTCGCAGTCCTCCTGGCTGTCGACTGCCTTCTCCTTTATCACCGTCCTCAGCTTCGCTCTCCCTACACAAGCTCTATATTTCTATATGCAAGACCGACAACCTAAATGCTTCCTCGAAGAATTGCCAAAGGGAACTCTAGTTGTTGGTTAGTTAGATCTGATATGTTTCTTCTTGATCTCTATATCTCACCAAGCTATTCAATACAAAAAAAAAGAGCATCCCTACTAACATGTTAGCGAACAGGAAACTACCATGCCGAAGTTTTTGATCCTCAATCACGTTCCTATGTCACTGATTCCAATATGATCGTCACAATCACCGTCGATGAAACCTTTGATAATGACCACCGAGTCGTATCCCAACGAGGCGCTGATAAGGGGCGATTCACCTTTTCCGCCGCTGATGCTGGATCTCACAAGCTGTGCTTCACCCCGGATCCACAAAGCTCATCTGGATGGCTCTCCAGTGGCTCAGGGCCCATCAAATTTACCCTTGATATGGCAATTGGTGAATCAAGCCATCTTGAAAGTGAAGACAAAGACAAAATTGAGGATCTCGTCCAGCGTGTCAAGAACATGAACGGCAGACTTCAGGATATTCGCAGAGAGCAGGTTTTTCAACGGGTATGTCTCTTTTCCTGTGCGCATGAATATAGCAAGTGATAGATAGCACAAGTTCTCGTCTGACCACAACTGTGTTCGCAATTTACTAGGAACGAGAGGCACAATTCCGCGATCAATCCGAAGCTACCAACTCTCGCGTCGTTCGATGGGCGTTAATTCAAACAGCTGTTCTTGGAGTAACTTGTGTTTGGCAACTATCACATCTTCGAAGTTTCTTCATCAAACAAAAACTTACCTAGAAGGGGGATATCTATGTTATCTCGACATGGGATATTAAGTGGTTGTTGGTAATGTCCCGAAAGAATCCCATTGACCTTCCAGGAGGGGTTTATGGGCATGAATTTGGTGCATTTATCAATTTTTAATGACAATGAAAATGTTTTTTTTTTGTTATTCAAAGTTCAATATTGATCAGTTGACCATATCTGTATTATTTACCCTACCGCCCTCTTAGACTTTTATAAGAAAATTAAACGCTGGCCTTATCTTGTCTATTCCGTGATAACTAGATACCTCGAGGATTGAGTCGAGCAGTAACTCAGCCCGCTCACCCAGTAGTTTTGCTATAAATTTTTCGGCGCCACTCTCTGTCTTTCTGGTGTGCCGCCCACACGAAACGAATTTTCTGCTATGCGATCATGAGCCGGTAGTATATCCGGCTGCACCGGGCGTATTGTGCTGAAACCAGAAGTGTATCGCTCCCTTGGGTCCGTAGCAGAACAATTATGTTGGGCCATGATAGAATCCGATAATTCTGTTAACTGATCTGAAGGTCGATTCTTGGAATGATTCGAACGGGGTGGCTTCTTCTGCAAGGTAGCACGCCGCCTTCTGGCTGCCCCATTCGCACTTGTCCGATTCATTTTTCTAATGAACGATAGGACTCGACGTTTTATTGACTTTGTGAGTGAGGAAATCAAGTTCACGCCTTTTGTGCGCCGTCGATTGTTAGGGGTAGTAGCCCATCACTAAGATTGTCGGTATTCATTGTATGCAACCAGGGGAGCTGTTTTTCTCTAATTTGCTGGGTCCTTGCCAATCAGTTATCCACTCCGATGTAATAGACGATGTATTTGGACTTATTGCACGGGTATCGACACGAGATTGGAGCCTGCTCCGTTTAACTTGCTTGCGAGATCAACGACGATGCCCTGTAGTACGACTTATCCTGGGATTTTTGGGGATCAGCTGAGCTTCATATATTTTCTTGGTCAAGTCAGAGATGTTCAAAGCAACTAGTTAGGGCATTTAACTAGTTTGATATCATTGAGTTGAATGGAAATAGCCTGAATCTTCTGCTCCCGATAGTGATATCAACTCCCTAGATATATTCCATGGTATTTTGTGCAGTTGTTAGTTGGACAAACAACCCCCATGCCAACAAAGGAAGATCCAAAGAACTATGGGTATAGATATCATGATGAAAAAAAAAATCAATAAAGAGAGAATGCATTAATTAGATAACTACTAGGTAGTGATGCCCAGATGCTTAAAGATCAGAACCGACCAGGACAAACAGCCGTTCCATTCAACAGCTTTCAATAGTGTGACAATGCATACCCTCTATTATTAGGTGTTCTCACATGGTTTGTTGAGCCTGTTATTGAGAAAACATTGCCCGTAAAGCAAAATGGCTTGATGTTTTCATGTTTTCATTTGTGATGATATGATTGATGTTGTTGTTGGTTGTGCTACTTTGGCCTCGGCTTACCAAGTCGGGTTGGATGTGGGGGAGGGGCGCGCCGGCATAAATAGTTCACTGGCGCCGCATTAATAGGCATCTGCTACCCTAAGATATCGCGAGAAGTCTAGGCTTGAATTTCAAGTAGATATACTCTTCTAACTGATTCCTTGATAATATAAATCCTATTCAAGATGCCGTACAGTTTAAAGGGACGCAATGTGTTGATCACTGGTGGTTCAAGGTACGTCAAGCTCTTGAGTATTACTGACGAAAACGCCAAAGGAACAATCATTGACTAAATGTTTACTGTTTGAACCAAATAGGGGTTTGGGAGCATTGGTTGCCGAAAAGTTTGCTGCTGAAGGTTCAAACGTTGCTATCAACTATGTTTCCAGCGGAGACCGTGCAAAGGAGGTTTCTGAGAAAATCGAAGCAACATACAAGGTCAAGACGGTTGTTCTTCAAGGAGTATGCTATCCTGTTTCATTCTACGACTGATGAGAGTAGAAAATCACTAACAGGGACGATTCACACTGGTAGGATGTTGCTGTTCGCTCTGACTGTGAAAATCTCGTACAAAAAACGATTGAACACTTGGGAGGCATCGATATTATTATTTCCAATGCGGTATGTATCTCGACTCATATCCAGAATTTAGCCAAACCAAGCTGACTGGAATATCAAAGGGTTGGACAAGAATCTCCAAATTTGGTGATCTAAATGCATTGACAGATGATGAATGGGACAAGGTGTGTCTAGCTCGGTTTAGCTTGTAGAAGTGCTTGCAAGCTATGGATTGCTAACAATATATACTTCAAGTGTTGGAACACCAATGTGAAGGCAAATCTACATCTCTACCGAGCAGCAGAGCCAACATTTGTTGCTAATCCCGATGGCGGTGCTTTCATCATCACATCCTCCACCGCTGTAAGTCTCTGAGCACAATAGATCCATAACATCCACTAATTGAAATCTAGGGTGCAACCCCCGGTGGTAGCAGCATGGCATACTCCGTAAGCAAGGCTGCAGGTAAACACTACAAATCTGAACCATATATTTGGTATTTGCAAGTTCCCTAACTTTGTTCGATAGGTCTTCATTTGATGAAAAGCCTTGCCACATCCCAAAGCTCCAAGATACGCATCAACGCCGTACTTCCAGGTTTGATCCTCACAGAATGGGTAAGTTATTGAAAAGAAAGTTTTTTTGCTGGTATCTGGGCGTGCAGGGCTAATACGTTTTTTGTCTTCAGGGTTTGAGGTTCCCTCCAGAGGTGATTAAAGGATACGAAGAGAAGGCTGCTTTAAAGCGTGTGGTAAGTATTCCCTGCTGGGTTTGACCGCCGAATAGCGTAATAACCATTCCTGATTTAGCCGGACCTCGAGGACTGTGCCGATATGTTTGTAACAATCGCCAAGAACAACTCTATGACAGGACAACAAGTCCAGATTGGTAGGTTATTTGGGGCCCAGTTTGATAGAAAATTGCTGATAACAAAGTTTAGATTCCGGAGTGTTAGTCCGATAGCTTTATCAGTCGTTAGGTTTCGTTGTCATTGACCGATCTGAATATCGACCAGAAATGAAGGGGTGGAGATGAGTGCAAGTCGTAATTGGTGGTTTGACTGTTGCGGAGGAACCAATCTTTGGTGTGATTCAAACATGAATTTGCCTTATATAAGTCCTTCATGGAATGTAACGAACTTGCCAGGAGAGTTTTGATTGAAAAATCTAGCCTTAAGTGAGGCTCCGAAAGCCCGCGACATGACCGATCCTTCAACTTTAAGTCTCTGGATTTCAACCAGCTTTTTGTCACAAGTAATAACATAGAGAGATCGTACATCTCTTGCACCTAACGGTCCACTAAGCGCGAACGGGATCCCATGCCCAATCTCAGGTAAGGACGTAACGCCGGGAATACCTTCGACGAGCCTCAAATTTTCGTAAATAATGCGTCTGTGTAGGCGTTTGTCCGGGTTTTTGGGTAAATTGGGCAGTGAAAGAGCGTTATTCCATAATGGGCCAATGATTTTTTGACGGCGGTGAATCGTATCCCAAGTCCAAGAGCTCCAATCAAGATTACGATCACTCGGGTGAATCTTGCGAGCATGCCTTAGCTGATGGGATGGTCGTGGGATGATAGGACTTAGCGGGGGAACAAACAGACGATTCCGAATTCCGTCAATCAGCATCTGTGCGCCTTTCGGTGCAACATATTCGCACAAAAGTGGCACGGTGATGTTTTTGGGGTCCGGAATAGGAAAACCGGGAGCAGGTGTTTGGTCTAAGATCAAACCCTCATCAAAATGATTGGTATCAAGAGTTTGTAGTGTAATTCCAGTGGTTTTATCTCCTGCTAACAATGCATGATGAATTGGTGCCGGTCCTTTCAGACTAAATTTGAATTTAGCTTAGAAATTTTGGTATCTGGTTAAGAGCAAAAAAGAAATTTAGGACACTCACTCCGGTAACAAAGAAGGATGAACATTAAGGCCTCCATATTTCGCAGCAGAAAGTATTCGACGAGGAACAAAAAGCCCAAATGACACGGCAATTATGAGGTTTATTTGCTCTCCTTGTGGCGTTGGAGGCTAGCATTGGAAACCGAATAAGTAACAAAATACAAGAGAAATGCCGAAGAGGAGAAAATAACATACTGTCCAACCTTTAAAGGTATCTATTTCATGTAGAGAAAGAGCCAATTCTTCGGCAACGGACTTGATTGGCACTGTATTGATAGTTTGGTTAGGAATTGGAACTTGAAAGTAGCCTTCAAATATCGATATCTCTCTTAGGGGCTTACGAACAATGTCGGATTTCTTGTCTTAATCGTCCCACGGGTTTTCCAGGCCGACATACAACATCGATAGAGGCAATTATTTCCGGAGATTTGACGTGTTCTGCATGTAAAGCTTTCAAGGATGCAATGCTGAATTCATCTGCACCACAAAACAGGATCCGCAGAGGATCGCACGATTTGTATGTTGGGCGAACGGAAAAGAGGGCCCTGCCCGGCTGGCGTAAAGCAAGCCGACTAGCATTCGATACGAGTGGCATTTTTACTCCACGTTCCCCAACCTATTGCATCTATCTATCCTTTCACTAGTTAAGTTTGTTCCTGTTGATAGGTAAGTAAAAAAATTGATATCACGTGATAGTACTAGTTTCCTGTAGTTAACTAAATGTACGGAGTAGTTAACTAGTTAACTAAAATAAGTTCCCATCACTAACTTATCCGAACCTTTACAACTAATACTCGGTATTACTGAATCCCTCTTTGTGCAATGATATTATACTGAAGAAAGCATGCTTGTTTTGTTTTTGGCCATCACTATAAGGCACCTTAACTCACCTTCTGATATTGCTAGTTACTCTGCACGAAGGTTGAATCCACGCTTAGTCACCCCTAGTTCTAACGGCCTTTGATGCGGAGTATGGATGCAGAGTGATGCAACTGGCAGAAAGCAGAGGAAAGAAATGCCATGTTTCCTAATGAACCGCTGTCGGTGATACCGGCGCATCTATCTTTTCTTACAATATTTAACCCTTCCCTCGGAAAGACAGATGAAACTCTCGACGACCAGATACTCTTCTACTATAACGCAGAGTCGGGCAGCGCACACCCAACCGGAAGTGCCCATCGAGACAATGAAAATAATAGACAAACTTACGAGGATGACAATGAAAAGCTGCGCCAGATAGGGCTTGCGCAAGGGATGGTGAGCTTTGCTAAGTGGGTATTAAATAACCTAGACGTTGCAGTGTATATTAGTGCTAGTCCCTGCTAAACTAGAGTAATATATAGAAATTTTTCAAATGGAGCCGCTGTCAACTCGGTCGACACTGAACGTTCTCGCATTGTGATGCATGAGCTGGAGCCAGACTGGTGGATTCTTGCTGTACGTCAAACATGTTAACCCTTTTCGAACCGCCATTTTAACATCATCTTGGGCAGAGCATCAACTTAACACGGGTGGCCACTGCACACCGGCCTTCGGCGGGAACCAAGGGTCCACGCATCGAATATTCTTCCAGAGAACTAGCTCCGCCTTGTCTTCTCACGCAGCAGCTTCTAAGAGCCCATTCTACCTTCCTACTGAACCAAGGCCCATCCCTCAGTATTCTCCTCGACCGTCTGACGCGAACTAAATTCTGCAACATTCTCGAACGATTCTGGATAAAATTTTTACGTGATTGGAATATTTTTCTGCATGGAAATCCAGCAGTGGATATCTTTCTTGGGATAAAGTTGGCCGCTGGCGGAGAGTTAGGAATAGGAGTCGGCGAGGAGGATTGGGGGAGCGGCGAGCGGGAAGTGCTTGAAGACTTCATTTCCAGAACAGATGGTCTAGTCGACATAGTGGTTTCGAGATTTGGTGATCCACCCCTTGAAACCGATAGTACCCATCCAACACAAAAGGGCGGAGGGAAAGCGGTGTCCGAAGGCAATCATGACTGGATAGGTCACGATACGTTGCTTGGCCCTCACGACGGCGTTATTTTTTCTGGAATTGGTGCCATAAGTCGGAAGTCTGTCACTCGGGTGTCACAATGGATGGAATGGATACACAGATATGGCGAGGATGCATATGGTGTACGCGATGACCCAAAGTCCATTCGACGTAAAAAAAGAAAAGTGCTAGGAAAGCCTAGGGATCGAAAACAAATTTCACGCGCGGCATTTCAAGGACCGTCGTCTGATCAAGTTGCTTCTCCGAGAATCCCTCCGCCCCTTATCATCCCAACAGATAGCAGCAAGCCGAAACCGGATCTTGCGAAAGCTTCTTCTGGCACATCAAACCCGAGCGACAATGTATCACCAAATCCGGCTATGTATGGGACAGACACGTTCATGAAGCTGATAACTTTAGGATATGGTACATCCTGGGGTGCTTCTACAACAAAGCCGCCCTCTTCTCACCCTCGAGTAGATATTCTCCGGCAAGATGGCTCTGGTCAAGATTCGGACAGCCAACAATCGTCAACCTCGGTCTCGAAATCATCTAAATTTGCCTCCAGTGAACAGGGCAGAATTCTTCCTCGATTGGATGAGACTTGCGGAAGATTTATTATTGGCCTTCGTGACGATCTCGATAATGATGAGACGGATGATGAAAGTCAGGAGGGTGGAGAGCAGGACCTAAAAACGCAAGATGGCCTGAAACAGAGCAAGAAAATTCTCGTACGGACAATAGATGTCAACATGAATTCCTCGGAGCGTTCTGCGGGTATGAATTGTATCTGATATAGTAACCAGAATATATATGCTAACTCGTAGATTCGTGCAGACGCATGTTGCACAAATAGTTCTGTGAGGTTACAAGTAGTTGTATATTTGGTACGTGAACTCCACCCAATCATCTATACTATTTCATATCCACTAACATGTCAAACAGTACCAACCATTCATGTTTACTTTTCTGTTTGAGCCGGAAACAGCAGCTTTGTCTTCAACAGCCTTCTACCGCAGTATTCATTATCAGCTGGGCCCGCTTCAAACGCCTCTGTTATCTTCTACTTCTCTATCTAAGGTTGCTGAACGGCTCTCACAATATGAATGCCGTCAAGTTCCAACATCTTCCAGCTCATCACCCCAAGGGCACGAACTCTATGATGTTATATATGACCCAACCCATCAAACAATCCGCACTTCGCTACCAAATATCCCGGAACCGCTTCATTTCCCCAACCAACAGAGAAGTAATAGCATGTCTAAAGCTGCTGATCAACGATCCCAAACGTGGTCTCGTGTAGATGCTTTGAATGTGTATATGCATATTCTCAATATATACTCGGAATCCCGATACCTCCCTATGGAAATTGAAAGAACCTGTAAAACAAATCGTGGTTGGTGGGTGCTCTGGATGCGTTTACCCAGCAGTACCCTCGAATCACAGCAACATGCAACGTCTTGCCTAGAAGGGGATGAAAAATCGCCACCTCCTCCCAAGGAAGCCTTCCTTGTCCGAAAGTCCAGTGATCGTGCAGGCACGGCTGGAACAACCGGACATCTCCGCAGCACAAGCGGAAAGGGCTTCTTTAGAAATATGGGCCGAGCTTCAGCTGGGAGTTCAGAAGGCTGGGCTATTACCCCGAGTAAGTTGGTCGAAGGGGTTGGATTAGACGCGAAGAAGTATATTGATGCATTGTTGAATCTGAATCAATAAAGGATGACAAACATGAATGTCAATCAACTTAGATTTTGTTGGTAGAACTAGCTACATGTCTCTCTATAGGTATTCAACCTGAAACTGACTCGGATCCTCGAATATTTCGCGCACAGAGCTCTCAGAACAAACACATCATCTGAAAACCCCAGTTTAAAAACATGTTAATCAACAAAAGCACAAGGTTTCTCCTGCTTCTATCGTGTTTTGGAACGTGTGTCCAGGGGCACCTCCCGATCCCTTCCCTTCAAGCCCTACTAGTTATTATAAATAGCGCTCCATGTCAACCAAGCCTCACTGCGCTTGGCGATCAAAGGGACTCTCAAGAACCTTCAGCTATTATTTGAACAGAAGTTCGTTCTGGGTAATTAGCGAGTGGTAGTGAGTTAGTTGTCGAATCTGGGGGCCAACCAGATTGGATTCAATCCAATTCATCGGAGTCCAAAACGTGTAAAGTATTTGTCATTCAGGACGTTCTCACCGATTTACGAGTTGACATCATGCGAAACGATTGGTTTCTTATGGTTGCAAGGTGATTCGCACGGATTGTCGTTATGTGGCGGGATCTCCCAAGTGTATATACATACTCGGAATCATAACATCTATGCATCACAGTGATGCAGCACCCTGCCCGACGTCCTTTTAAGGCTCTATATAGACTTATCTCATTTCTCCAGCATTCGGAGTGCATATATCCTTCAGCTATTAGTAGTATTGTCCCCTAAAAAAATTCCCTAATTGTCTTCCATTCGGTGGCAAGGCAACAGGAGCCTAACGATTTAGTAAGTGCATATAAATGATGAAGAATTGACGGAATCTTGTATTAGGCAAGTTCTCCGAATAGACTTGACATGATTAATAAACATAGTGGTGATGTCGGTCGGCATGGATGAACGATTCAGTTGCGGCTCACAGAGATCAGAGATGTCAGTGACAAATACTCTGTTTTGGAACAGGGATTGTATTTATTTATAGAGAACAGTATCCCTGACAATAACTATCGAATGACACTCAGAAAGGCACAGAAAATCGATGTATGTACTCTGAGTATATTTATCTGAGTCTTCCAAGATGGTTTCTTCACGTCAAAAACCGTTGATGGGTCAATCACTCTTAGCGTGCAATAGGCTCGCGATTTTAAAGGAATTTCCGGCCGGATTTGAGGAATATTAATGGGCTTGGGTAGGAGGACAAGTGGACCGACAACGAAGCTATCTGCAAGGAATACGAGGTTCCAAGTTTCCACTTCCTCAGACTCTCTCGCTCGATTGCGAGGCTGGATGTCAAGAGTGGAGGAGAATTATGATCATGTCCCAAACACAACCATGCGCCCCCCCTGATGGGCTGGTGGAGGGGTGGATTGCCACCCTTGCGTCTCATCTCTCGTCGCTAGGAGAAGAGGGAAACGGGAAACCAGAGAATTAATTAATAGTGAAAGCGTTTCCCTCTTCGCGGCATCTGAAGGCCCACAGCTATCCGCTCTCCTGATCTGAGCCCTCTCCGCACTACGAGTCTGGCCCAGAGCGAATTTATTCTCATGAGGGCTTTGGGGAATAATCCGTTCATCTGCCGTCGTCAATCATTCAGATTGTGAGCTCGCGAAAGCTGCTCGATAATATTATCCCGTCGTGGTATGATGGACTAGAGTTTTGCAACACGATCGGACGCCAATCCGCCCGTACCGCAGGAAACATGACTGCCTACACCAATTCCAATTATTCACGATCCCTTTTCCTTCTCCTTACGGCCGCCCTCGCGTTCGGCTCATCGTCTGCCTGGACCTTTCGCTGGGAGGATCCCACCAACACTACCATAATAGACCATGGCTCGGGTTATAGAGCATGCACAAAGATGCATTTGGCGATGGGCGCGGAATATAAATGGGATCCCGAATCCAGTGCTTTTTGCGTCAACTTTTTCATGGATGAAGAATGCACGTCAAGGGTGATCGGCTGGTCGTGTCCGATATGGGGCCCCAAGGAGATGTCACAACCACTCGCCCTTTCGTATCTCGTTAATAGAAATGGTGACGACGTAAGCTCATCATCTTCAACCTCAAGCACAGCAACTTCATCATCCACCCAAATAACCTCCCCGCCGACCACCAGCGATACTTCCCCTTCCCCCACAGCTCCCTTCGAAGGAGACACAACGCCACCAACCCCAAATGGAGGGGGAGGCGCGCGACCAGAGGTGATCGCCGGCATCTCCGTGGGCGGTGCGGTGGCCGTGGCCTTTCTTGTGTTATTATGCATCTTGGTCTATCGAAGAGGAGGAAAAAAGAACCAAACGAATGACGCGGTCGAGGTACTTGGAAGCCACCCTCCGCCCCCGTTCCCCCGGTTCCCAGAATTGGATTCCAAGGCACTCGTCTCAACTGCTACACAAACTTCCTCTCCAACAACTACATTGTGGAGTCCAGTATCTGAAATGGGCGATTCTACCATATGCTGCAAATGCAATCACCCACACATCCCCGAGCTGCCAGTTAGTGGCCCATATAGTGAATTGTCCGCCTAATCGCCCACTATTTCAACCTCCAACGTTCCTCCTGTTTTTAACTCCGCGTCTTTGCACATTTCTTGTGCGAAAACGAGCACGGCGCAGCCCAGAAAAGGTTCTATTTAAACCTACGTGGCAACCAACCATCATCAGCAAGACAAATGAAAGTCATTTTTATGACTACAAGCGTCGTCCTTCTCGTCGCTACCGGTCGATTTCGAATACATTCTTGATCCGTGCCCACTTCGATGGTGGTTGGTATACGTGACAAACTTATTTTGATCTAATTTACTAACGAGTATTGACGTTTTATCTTGATATTCACCGACTTCTATTTACTCTGATTATAATTTACTTTCCCCTATATGTATGTGCATAACACGTTCAGTTTCTCGGATACCCAGAACTCATGTTTCAAGACCTGCACCAGAGCAAGTTTGTACTTTCCTTTTCTAATACCCTAGCTATACTAGCGTCACTTTTTCTTTTCTTATCTCCTATCTCTTCTCTTTTTCTGTTACGGCCTACTGTTGTTCTCCATAGTTAGTGTTACCAGTTGTTTGCGGAGTTTGACTCGTTGGAGGTGATATGGTTGGACAAGGGGATTGTTTGTCGCAGGCACGACCACTTTATACCCTCGAACAGAACCATCAATTAAACGTGGAGTCCCAGCCGCAAAATATAGAATCATATATGTATATATAAATATATAGATATATATACGTATAGATCTCCTCTCGTCATTGATAATCTTGAAATACACAAAGCCGTCTCACTCTAGTTAGTAATTTTGATGCCACGTATAGCCGCCTTTGTCCTTCGCATCCAAAATCAACTGCTTAACATGCTCCATAGCATCCTGTGGCTTTCTCCCAAGTAGCTCGCCCATCAAAGGATCTACTGTTGCAACCTCGCCCTGTTCCACCGCCTCTACCAAACTTTGCCAACCAGCAAAGAATTGCTCAGTTTTCTTTCCTCTTCCTTCCTTTGCGTCTTCAGCAGCAAGAATAGAAGGGTATTTTGCCTTTGGTGGATACTCAATATTCACCTTTGTCCCTGTAGCATCAGATATGGCGCTAACAATATCTGCGAAGGTATATGTGCGTGGAC
Organism: Myotisia sp. PD_48; assembly: GCA_032988175.1. Classification (NCBI taxonomy): domain Eukaryota; kingdom Fungi; phylum Ascomycota; class Eurotiomycetes; order Onygenales; genus Myotisia; species Myotisia sp. PD_48. The sequence goes on along the minus strand of JANTQB010000006.1, from coordinate 145,373 downwards.
CTGTCAGCAAAACAATGTTCTCTTCATTGTTCTGCGTTAAAGCTGCAAGGTCCGAGAATTCCTTTAGCATTAGTTTAGCGGAGGCTTCGCCGAGTTCTTCACGTGAGGCAAAGGCAACTGGCCCGTCAGCTGATAGATATACCGTGGTGGTGTTGGGATACCAGAATATGAAAACGGGGAAGGCATCAGTATAAACTCCTTGGCGAATCGATGTATATGGGATTCCGGATCTAGCCCTCGGTTAGAATTTTTTCCTTAGAGAATCGAAGAAAATCCCTATGCATAGGGTATGGAAACATATATCGAGAATATGCCTTATTTTGATACATACTTTTTCAAAAGATTTTCGGTCACCAAATGAGCTTGTTGTATGGCAGCTTTCGAATCCGAACCAAACCCCCCGAAGGCCAAACTGGAATAATATACCTATAAGAAGTGACCAATCGATATGAGTATATGTTTCTCAATGAATCTCCCCAACGAGAATGCGCTTACATGTCCGACATGAGCGTCCTTAGCGGCCTTAACAACGTTGCCATGCTGGCGGTTCCTTCTGGAAGTATCAAATTCAGGGCTAGATACAAAGAATAGCCTCTCTACACCCACAAAGGCAGATAGTAGTGAATCTGCATTGTCATAATCTACCATTCGAAACTGGATACCAGGATATTGTTGTAGAAGTTTTTCCCCGGATGTAGCACGAGAAGAAGCTGCAGCGATGGTGGAAGGGTCAGGGACATGCTCATAAAGCGTTTTGAGGATAGATCCCCCTAGGCCACTTGTGGCACCAGTAACAAGATATTTGATAGATGACATTGGAGATGGTTTGTATGCGAAGAATGAATGAAGGAAATAAGATAGTTCGTCTTGTCTTTCTTCTAAGGGAATATTTATCTCCAAGCAGAAGCAAGAGAGCTCTCTCCCTTATATATAATATCCATTCTAAAATTGGCCCTCTATTTAGTTAACAGCAACTAGTTAAGGGTGACATCATGGGCATATGGAAGTGTCCGGTGAACGGACAAATTAATAATCCAAGGTCAGGAGTCTCCACTTCTTGACCCTGGATGACAAAACGACGGGTATATATTATATCTGTTCCTTTTGGGATAGAGATCAATAGTGGTAGTCTATTCATCATCAGCTCCACTCCAATGGAGTGAGTGAACCAGGAGTGAGAATGAGAATGGAGTTACTATTAGGGAGAATGAAGTCGTGGAGACTGGAAAGGAAGACTTTCCTTTTTGAGCTGGCCATATTATATAATCTGGGGTCCAAGGAAGCTAACCAAACTCAGACTAGCGCTAAGCTAAACTAGTCAGCTACGTAACGGCTCGAGGCTACTCCATTTCCATCCTTATTCACGACGCTGTTCATCCCACAACTCCACCGCTTGTCCATACATACATACCTCTTACATACCCCATTATCCTCCCACCAGACCACTCCTTTAATCTCTCGCGGCTCATTTGTCTAGACCTACCTACCAACCAATATATACCAGCGTGTCGTTATCATGAAGATAGTGTACATCGGCGTGAGTCCACATCCCAATCTAAGCGTATCAAGGCTGCTGCTCCTTCCACTGACCGTTTAAACCCAAAATTAGGTCTTACAAAATGCACAGAAGCCCGCAGTGGAGCTATGCTCTGCGACAGAGCTTAGCAGCTACTCCCGCTTTACACGAGGGTCTATCGCCGAATTCATGACCATGTTCAGCAAAACCGTCGCAGAACGAACACAGCCAGGTGCAAGGCAGGATATTGAGGAACGAGGTCCGTACGCGCGTGAATATACCGGTCTATTTCCCAATGGTCTCCTTTAATAAATATCCACATCTGTTTAGATTTTACATTCCACGTCTACTCTCGATCCGAGGGCGTTGCTGGTGTCGTGATCAGCGATAACGAATATCCTTCCTTGGCCGCACATCAGATCCTTTCAAAACTACTCGATCGATTTCTCACAGAGAACCCTGGCGCATCTGATTCAAGGCAACCGATTAGCTTCCCACCCTTGAACGAGTTTATAGTCCAGTATCAGCAACCAGAGAACGTGGATAGCATCATCAAGATAAGGCAGGAGTTGGATGAAACCAAGATTATCCTGCATAAGACGATTGAAAGTGTAAGCTTCCCTTTACCGCCGAAAATCACAATGTTAAAGAAGTTGTAACTTGTTTTGCTGATTGGTGTTTTTTTTTAAAGGCATTGGAAAGAGGAGAAAAGATTGACGATCTCGTTTCAAAGAGTGAAGGACTAAGTGCACAGAGCAAAATGTTTTATACCTCCGCAAAGAAGCAGAACTCTTGTTGCATCGTCATGTAAAAATGATTTCGAGCTGGCATCAAACACAATCAGCGCAATCTCATCGAGAGAAGTCAAAGTGGAAACACCTTTTCTTTGGGTTGGATGATCGAATCGCGGGTAGAAATCTACTAGTGCAATATACAAGATGACAATACATTTAATAATACCTTTTTTTCTCAGTTTATTGGCCTCGCCCTATCCTTGAAGAAGTTTCCATTCTTCAACTCCTCGGCCCGCCTATATGCGTCTCCGCATAACGCCAATACTATATAATCAATAGTATAGTATGGTTATTAATTGCTTCTCGAATGCTGTTTCTCTTCCTATTTCTCAAGCGGAACTCGTTAATACCTGCTTTATTGGCGCTCTACTCGGTATTGAATTCACCCCCGGGTGTTGTTTCAAATATGTGTACGGAAGTGTTTCCAGAGGAACATATTTAGAGAGCAGTGGGCCCGCGCAACTTAAAAAGTAACCCCATAAGAAGGGACCGAGCACTGATGGCATGCTGACGGAAATTTATAATATTTCTCTAGTAACTCCACCGTACTGGATTGAGCCACTCGATCACACTTGATACATACAGCATTAAGAAATAAAAAACTAGTGATACATGAATCATTCGATATCATTCGTGATCCTCCTGTTAATAAGTCCATGTGAACAGATTGTTATAGATAGGCCAATCCATCGCCTAAAGCATCAAGCAGGCTTCCATTTAATTCGGTTGTCCTCGAAGAGTTATCAGGCCAGCATGCCATCCATATGCACGATATAATCGCCGGCCAATCCGCCTTGCCATATTAAAGGGTATTTTCCTATGCGGATGTGGCTCATGGAATTGAATACTCCTCTCCAACTCCATCTTTTTGGGGGTAAATTGCCAAACTGACCCGTGAAGTTTTGCAGGACTAAGTCCGGCCGCAGACATTGCACTCAGAAAATCGGTCCAAGGTATTTCATTCTGTTGGGCTTCCATGTCAGGGCTATGGAAGAGCGAAGCTAAAACTTTGTACGCACGCTTTCCAACCATGATAGGTGAGTTGAGGGGCTTCTTTGGTGGAACCACTCCCTCATTCATGCAATCCTGACTATTGCCAATTCGCGGATCTGAAACCCCCCTTTTTTTACCTTTAATTTCTGCGTTGTTGGAATGCTAGAATCTTCGGGGGCTGTTGCGAGCAAAAGCACTCCCATTGCTTCGTAAAAGATATTCCGTAAGTCTGCTGGTTTTGATTTCTCTTCAAGCTGTGCTACCAATGGCGGAATCCATTCTGGTGTGCGCTCAAGCACTCGAGTCGAATGAAATAGTCCTTTGAAGCTTTCGTCAAAGGAACTCCCAGTCCTTGATTTATAGAACTCGTCGATTAATTTCCAGAACGAATCCAGATTTTGTTCTGCCCGACGCATTGATGCAACATGTTGTTCCGTTCTCCGTTTGTGCGAAGGATAAACAAACCTGCCATCCAAAGGATCAGGGAGGTTCAACTTCTGCAAGTCGACGTCCTTAAGGCTATCTTCTAATTTTGTCTGGGATTTCAATACTGCTAAAAAACCTTGCTCGATATGCTGTTGGTTTCGAGCAGCTACATATTCGAACGTCGATGCCCATGGTTGATAGAGCGTCACCTGATGGATAGCACCAGCGACAAGACCTAGGTCTGAAAGCACATCTAATATACTTCTAGAGAATCTTTCTTTCTGATCTCTATTTTTATGAATGAACTTTTCAAGTTCATCCATAATATCCGGCAAACGGTGAAGAAATCTCTGGTTTTCCTCTAACAAGATCACTATCAGATGAAGTAGGAAGTCGGCATCTTTAGATGGTTTATGGGCAGCGCTCATTCTTGTCGAGCCATTAACATGTGGCATTCGCACCCAACCTGAACGTAGAGGGGGTGAAGCAGCTATTCCTTGGAGGCCATCGAGCCAAAATTTACTTGTCTCAGTAAGTGTGTGCTGAAATAAAATAATTGCCCTCAAGAACTCGAGGGGCAATTGTTCATCGTGAGAAATTACCGTGCGGTATTTATCTTTGAGTCGCCTTAGTTCCGCAGCTTGTTTTGCCAGAGAATCCCAGAGTAGCAATGAGACATAAGCCCTCCAGATGACGGGTCTGAAGACCCGCGCCCAGAACAGGTTATCGTATAAATGTGGATGTTGTTTCCCATAAATGTCTGGCAGTACTTCTAAGCGGTGCTCGCTTGCTTCCCGGACGAAATCCAAGAAGTAGCCTGGATCTTCACGTAACGCCCAGATATGGTCCTCCGCTGTGGAACGTCTAGCTTGTAGCACTGCCGCTAGATGACCGAAGTCGAGGTTGGCCGGTGCACGATATGGAGCCTCCGTCAGCATGGTTGCCATCGTCGGCCATTCGCCTTGCTCGCGGGATAAAGTCGGAGGCTCCGGTTGAATTGGGGTGTCAGGGGCTAACAATGAAGCGGGATTGATGTCATGAAGAATGGCATAGCAGCATTTGACAAGGAAATCCATGGTCCCCTTCTGAATCTCAAAGACTAGCAAGGCTTCTCCTGGATTGCTTGCCCACCCGGACGTCATATCATCGAAAGCGCGGTCGTCATCAGCCCAGGCAATAAGTCTACCATATGACCGAGGAGTGTTTCCATCCAAATACACGGTGTATCCGTTCAAAAACGCTGGCACCACTTTCCCAGATACCAGCCCTAAGTGGCACGCCTCAAAATCCACGTGTGCGAAGGAACTAGGAGGGTTACGGCCTCTGCTATTAATGAATAGGAGAAATAATTGGCCCTGAACGAGATCTTCAACATTGATATACGGCCAAAGAAAACAATCTCGCTCGCTCGCTCCTTGAGAGGAAATTGGACGTTTCAAAGTTCTATCGAAATCGGGGCGATGTGATAATGCAATGTTTGGGCGAACAGATAGGAAGATTTTTGTTCGTTGACTGTGGGTTTTCTTAGCCCATCGTTTACGTATTGTTGCTTCATGTATCTCGAGTATTTGAAATAGCGTTTTCCAGGACGAGAGTATTTGAGTTGATAATTCTACTGCGTCCTTCCGAGCTTTTGCTGGACTTGGGAAGTCTACAGGCACAGGGAGCCCGGCCATTTGAGCATTCTCAAAAAACACACGGGTCTGTTCGTCAAGTTCGATACCCGTTCCGAGTGCCATGATGATATGCACTTGGCTTCTAGTTTAACAATCTTCATTAAATTGGGCTCCAAGTGCTTAAGTTGGGTTTAACAGCTGTTTCTGCTTGTCAAATCAAGGAATTGCTTCAAGAGTCAACGTTAATTCAAATTTCTCAAACAGCTTGAGTACAGGACTGAGAAAGTACTATATACATAGTACACCCAGAGAAGCGTATCACTTACCTCAGTCAGTCCACTGACTTCAATTAAAAACTGTAGGACTGGTAGTGTTAGGTTCATCTGGAATATCTATATCTGACAGACAAGATTGCTCAAATCTAGAGAACTGACTATCCGCAATCTATTATTTAGCAAATTCTCAACGAATCGTCGTGCAAATAGCGACAATTGAAGTAAGAATTTCCTCTGTCGCGAGGTTAAAATAAAGGGAAGTAAGCTCCAAGTCATGTGGTCGACGCTGTCCTGATTTCCATTTCCGAAATAGGTAAGGAGCCAAGTTAAATCCGGGAAGCATGGAGTACAATTGATATTGTACGAAAATTCGGTATTCATCATTAGTTAAGGAAGAAAGGCATCATAGCGATATTGGTTAGTTATTCCAAACGGTTAATATTTATTGAACCGTCTCGTTTGACTTGGGGCATCAATATTTTTGGCCCATTGCTTCGGAAGTATCAAAAGCTAGCGCTTCCAGTCAGATTGAGTGCATCTGGCACGACTATTGCAAACAAACAAACACACCAGGCCAAAGTGGGCCATTGCAGTTCATAGGGAACGTATGAGAATATACCGACAGACTGGTAGATACTAAATCGAAATTCCATGATGCTTGTTGGTCTAAGTCAGAACAGATGCCAGGATCTATTACTAGTTTGCATCCTGCCATTGCTACTCCGGACTAAGGAGGGAACCTTTGACATAACGTAATAGCACGCCTTTCCGGGGATATATTCTTTCCAGGGTCTGGGAAGTAAAAAAAAAGCGCCGCTATGCAAGACCTATCCTATCGCCCCTCAATGGCAAAGGGTATTCTTTTTGGCAGGTGCAATCGCAAGTTTTCGATCATCAATTGATGGGTAATTTCACATCATCAGAGAGTTCAGACGGCCCACCCTAGTGGAGTGACGGACTAGAACGTGCGATTCATTGTGAACACCACGAGGGGAAAGTAAACCTAGCAAAAAAAAAAAAAACATCTAGGGCATAGCAATTATATTCAGTTAGTAATGGTTTCACCCCATTGAGCAATAGATGGTATGATTGCTTAGATTTGGGCCACGCATGACTTCATGTGGAACTGCCAATTTGCCAATTGATAGGTTCGAGCGGACTAAAAAACCTCCTGTCCTTGATGTTGGAGCTTCTTGAGCGGCCAATTGTGAGAAACAACGCCGATTGGAATGGCCCATCCGATAAGGCAAAATCGGGTCTGTATCATCAGGAGGTAAACATGTAAAAGACGGTGTGGTTATTATTATTTTATGTGAATCCACACCTCTTTTCGGAAACAAGCAGTTTCGAACAATGGCCACCGAAATATAGTTGCCGTTTTGGTATTCTGCCCCTAGCCTGTACGCTTTATGCCTGCGATCGGGGATTTCCGACGGCGAAATTATCCAACACCAAAACCTCGCTTAATTCGCTTGATATGGGTGCATTGGCTCGTTATATGCTCCGACTGGCTCTTTAGCTTGTGCTCGACATCTCTCTCGAGCGCCTATTAGCGGCAAATGCGAGGAGGGGTATCATGTCGTAGCAATGAGGATATGAATCACTTCTAGAGTATATGGGTCTAATATCCACCGACGACAAGGTACGGGATTATTTCCCGGTGGGCCGCCGCAGAATAGCTGTACAAGATAGATTTATGGTTTTTTTTAGCGTTGGGGCGAGTAGTTCTAAAAGGCGCGCGATGTGACGATGTTAAAATAGAAATAACTTGAACCAACGTTGCTATCCACATCATTTAACCACGAATCGACGGAAGCAGTCCGATTTCTGCATGGCAAACGAGGTGTTTGCCGAATGAACGTCTTCCACATATAAACTGCAGAGGATGTAGGTGGATGGTTGTGCTGGATAGGAATTACCCAGTCGGAAGCGGACAAGACAGTGAGTGACATTTCTCGCGAGATAGAAAGAATAGGAAGGAACCATGAGAGTTTTGGGCTTGCATCATCATCGATCAATAATAATAGTAATAATAAGGATATTATAATAAGAAAATAATAATGAAAATGATCATAGTTAATAATAATAGCGATATTACTATTGCATTTGCATGCGAGGGTTTTGCCTCCTGATCTGATCTCGGCCTTCCAGAAACAGTGGATGGCATGTTCCAGAATGCTTCTAGAAAAGAACTCGAAGCCGAAAGAAGGAATAAATTACAGGCCAGCGGGGCTGTTTCTCCTGATACACACAAGCTCGTCAGGGATTACAGATCCATCAGTGGGGGGAAGCCGTTCTGACAGCCATAACCGTCACAATACGCGTACTGGCTTTGAAAGATTACGGCCTGTAGTACAAAGATGATGGAAACCTGACTGGTGGAGGAAGAAATTTGGTTTCATGTTGACTCTCTTCTCATGCTTATCGACTATGCGTTATTACTTGGATGTTACGCTGTACTCCGTGCTCGGCAGTGACAGGATGCTAGATGAGAGCGAGATTTTATGATAGAAGGGATAGTTATGGATATGGATATGGATGAATAGGAAAATGAGTCTCAAAAACCCAAGGTTGACAAGGTATTAAAATACAAAGACCTGATCGCTCGCTAACTTGTTCGCTGGGAAAGTCTCTCATTCGACCGCTAGCCTGCTCCGTCGACTAGTCAACTAGTTCACTTGTCTAGTCGGTACGGTGTGTCCGTATCAGCTCATCGTCCGTTCTGGCTGCATTCTTAGTCGTCCCTTTCAGCGGATACCTCGGAGGGGAGAATTATTCATGCAGGCTAGCGAGATAAAATTCGCTTGCTAGCGGAGTACTCCGTATAATAGAGCAAAACATTTCGATGGTCTTTCTCGAAGAAGAACAATACTAATGCATGCATCTCCACTCCAGAAGAGGAGCTTGAGTTTTTTTTCTTTTCTTCCTGGGAATTTTTTTTGCGCCTTTTATGACCCTCGTAGGGCGTAGACGAAAAGGCGCCGTGACGGATTGGGATTGACAATCGCACAGGCATTACTCCGTATCCTCCGTCTAGCACTATTTATACAAGATTTTAAGTTTGGTGGGGATGGATTGGAGCGAGTTCTTTGTTCTTGATATCAAGAAGCTCGAGTTTGAATCGGAGCTGGAACACATCATGGTACGGACACGCACGCATGCAGGATGCAAGTCTCTCGAATCTCGTGGACCTGTGTCTTTCTTGTCCTCATGGCGTCCATGCGAAATTAGGATGGACACAAGAAGGAAGAACGCAGAGCATGTTATGTGATGCGTATATATTGCTTTTTCCTTGTTGGAAGTGTGCTTTGACCGCCTGGAGCGGCACAGCGAACAAAGAATAACTTCTCATTCGGTGACAATCTCGTAAAAAGGAGGACAAGTTGTGATTCGGGAGGGATTCGGGAGGATTCGTAAAAGGACCAACTAGTTAGTTATTTGTGGTCTTTTTACTCCGTACATATCAGGGACTCGGTGTCTTAAATTAAGAGGTCAGTGAACTGAAGTCTTCGCAGGATCTATTAATGCATATATAGCTCTATGTAGATCAGCACGTCAGATTACGGATTATCGAGCTGTGGTCCTGGTTCACCGGTAAGCTATTTTCGCGGCCTTTTAGCCCGAGGGCCAACTAGAGCTAATAGCTATTCAAAAACGGTTTAACTTCTGGAGGGCCAGACGGCTAATTAACTAGATGACAAGTATGGTTGCTAAGATATCCCGTAGATACATGTTTAATTATTGATTCCCTTGTCAAACATGGTGTCTTTAACATTAAAATGGATATTGTTCGTTTGAAGAGGAGAAGACGAGGTTGAATTAAAATAATAATGCGCATCAAGCATGTCCTGGTATTCTAGATGTACGCAATCTGTGAGGCAACGATTCACAAGGGGTTTGGCACATGGATGATAGCAAGCTCCCCCCGTCGCATCATATATATAATGTACTCTGTACATCCGCACCTCATCACATCCAGCCGGCGTAGAAGGGGAGGGCATCCGAACTACTACTAACTACTAACAGGGGTTCTACCGGTAGTATTGATGCGCAACCTTCATTCAAAACCAACAACTTTCGATCCCTCCCTCCAATAAGAAAAAAAAAGACAAAAAAAAGGGATGGTACGGAGGGCAGATATTTGATTTGTGTCCATTCCAACGCCCAACTCGAGCCTCCAGGGACGCCCTGTCCGGGTGGGAAGGAAGGCAGTTAAAGTTTCATCCCCATGAACACGCCATGTTGGACACAGCAACAAGTTGACATGTATGAAATGATCAGCGGTTAGGGCATAGACAAGCATTGAATTTTAAATTGCTCTGGCGTTATGGCGGATATATACATACATTCCTTCTTCCCTTCAAACGAGCACAGTAAAAAGGAGCACAAAGCGGTCTATTAATACCGGCAGATAGTTAGCCAACCGTATAGAAGAGGGGAAGAGAAGGTTAGAGGATTGCTTGGCCAAACTCTTGCCAAGGCATGGCCCTTTCGAAGGGGTTCGGTTCCTTGGAATAAGTACTCCGTACGAAGTAGAGATGACTCTACTGAGGGTGGGTGTAGCTTTTGCTTCAAGCGATGGCTTCTGATATTTGTACGGAGTACACCGTTTAGAGATAATTCTGAGGGTGGGAAACGTCAATCCTCCCGTCTTGGAACCGAATGTCGAATATGATCAACAAAACGATATTCAGCCCGCCAAGATTCGAGAAAGCGGAAAGAAGTGAAGGACCCCATCGTAGGTTTTCACCCTCAAGCAAAGATCCCTGCTGATATGCGATATGTATAAGCTGAACCTTGACCGGGGGGGCGAGTGGACGCCACTTGGCTTGCATCTGTAAGGGTACCGCTGAGATTTTTTTTATTCTTTTTTTGCAAGGTAACGTTCGAAATATAATGTATGATAGAAAAAAAAAATATGCTTGAGGTTAACGAAGCGATCAGAATCATTTCATAACCGCCCGACAAAATCTAAACCTGTTAGCAAGGGAGGAGGGATGATAGGAGTGGATACAGCGAGCAAATTGAATTGAACCCCCCTACCGAAGCCAGCGCTAACTGCAACATTCTGTTTGTTGGCCCACTGGAGACGTGGATGAATATAGAAAGTAGTAATATGTAATAGCAAAGCCTGTTTGAAATACTACACGCCCACACAGATTGCCTCGACCAGCAAAGCAACAAGTCGGATTCGATGATGTTCGAAACAAGAACGTGGGTCCAACCCACTTGGTGCTTTGCTTTTTTTCTATTCTTTCCTGACGTACAACGAGTCACAGATGGTTGAGTTGATGGAGAGGGAGGGAGTGAAATAGAATTCGCCTCTCTGGATTTCTTTTTTCCCCTCCCTTTTGCTGCCCATAATCGAGGGAAACAAGTAAAGGAGTGAAATCACCAAGAATGGATATCTGTATAACTAGATGATGATCATCCAGGTGAATTAATTTTTTTTGTTTTTTGCTTATTTTCTTGGGTCGCCACTCCGCAGGTAAGTTTTTAAGGATAAGAGGGCAGCCTTTTCCCACTTATGGCAGATGTTCTCTTTTCTTTTTCTTTAACCCTTTTGAATCATATTATATAAACCCTGTCAGTATTAGAATCAGGTTGTTATATATAAATCCTTTTTTTTTCCTTTTCACAGGTACATATACGGAGAGCAGGAGACAACGAGAAAAGAGTTCACGAGCGAAAAAGAAGTTCACCTCGAACCATTGATCCGTCTTCCCCAAGATCCATAATTTTGACGTAACTTTTGCCGAACCCATGGATTGAGCGAACCCACCGACAGCTGCTCGACATTCCGGACGAACTAAGAACATAAGCTGGTAAGTTTTGGCTTCTATCAATTTTCTTGGGATGGGGCGGGAGATGAGGGAAGAGAGGAGAGCGAGAGAGAGAGAACTAGACGTGAAGAAAGAGACCGAGAAGAGAAGAGAGAAGTTGCTCGAGTGACCTGGCGCGTGTGTGTGTCTGCGTATGTATGTACGGTACATACATACATACGAGCATACCAAATACAGAATACATCATCTGGTGGGGGTGTGACCGTCACTGTTACGGGCAATGGTTACGATGACTGTATTGCGGTATCTGGAGAACGAACGCCCTTTGCATCATCAGCAGGAAGATCCACAGCCCGCCAGGTACCTCCCCACTCTTTTTTCGAGATGAGGTACTTCCCGGCGGCCTCTTCCATCACTCGCTGATGCTCTTCTTCTTCTTCTTCTGTGTCATAATCTCCCTCTCTCTTCTTCTTCTTCTCTTCTTCAACCTCATCTCTTCTTCTTCACCTCTTCTCATCATCTTCTCATCCTCATCTCTGCCCATCAATCCAATATCTTCATCAATACCTTTTGCATCTGTCCCATTGCGAGTCTGCTCGGCTCCTACAAGACCTTCCTCTTTCTCACTGGTCGCCCGCCAGCAAGCATCGCTGTGACCATCACTCTCACTGTCACCGTCACTGTCACCTTCCCTCGCTTTCCCCCGCTATAACATAACATACCCTCGCTCGCCCGTCTCTCTGCCACTCTCTTCTCTCCCTCCCTCTTTCTCGTCTCTCCCTCTCTCTTCCCGCTCGCTGTGTCACCTTCATCTTGTCCTCTTTCTTTTCTCTTTTTTTTTTCTTATTCTTTCTTTTTCCTCTTCTCTTTCTCTCTCTCCCCCCTCCTCTCGTCCTCCCACTGGCTTCCTCTCGCTTGGCCTGCTTGGGATCCCATACTTACTACCCCCAGGTCTTCTTCCAGGCATAGTGCTTAATCATTCAAACCCAGCCATCTTAGGATTGATAATCCTCTTCAACCGTCTTTCTGGCTCAATTCACGCTATTAATCTTGCATTCCCGTCGTCTGCTCGTATAATCTTATTGCTTGCTCCCTTGCTCTTTAATTGGTTTCGCCCCAACGTTCCATTTTGTGTCTGGGATTTATTTCGACCTGGACTAAATTTATCAGACTTGTCTCTTGATTGAATTTGCCGGTTCCCATATTCTCGCCGTATGGAAGAGATATTAAAGCGATAACGACTCTTTTTCAACGATCGAATATATAGTTCGTTGTCACCACTTGAACAAAAAGGCAAAACAAAGCAACGTGGATATCGCCATTCACTTTCTGGTCACCACTCTTTCTCTCTTTTCACACATCACCCCCACCGCTAATTCATCCTGGATTCGGCTCTGGGTGGTTTCCTGAAAAGGTCGTCTAGCACGGCCTCTCACATTTACCCCCCCAGGCAAGTGAACCTGGAAGGAGGACGAGCCAGAGTTTGGAAAGATATCAGATCCAGGGCGAAGGAAGCTGGATCTAAAAAGGCCGATTCACTAAGGGGGATGATGCCAGGAAGGTCGCGACATTTATTTGTCCCACCATCTTGGAATCACACTCCCAACCTTTCCCCCGCTCCCTCCGACGTCGACTCCGACGACGACAGAATTATCATGGATTGCAACCAACCCATAAGACCATTGAGTGTCGCGATCCCAGGAGCTCCGCCACGACCCACGCTGGACGATGTCTTAGCCAACAGGGCCGCCCCTCCCTATACTCTTACCGCCTTCATGGCCTATTTATCGCAAAACCACTGCCTGGAAACCCTGGAGTTTACCATGGATGCCAAACGCTATTCAGATGCATATATGGCCGTGTCCGCCCAAGTCAACCAGTTTCCCGTCCAGTCAGATGCCCCACAGGCTGACCATTTGTGTATGTTATGGCAGAGGCTTCTAGGTGCCTACATAATACCAGGGTCTCCGCGAGAAATCAACCTCCCTAGCGTAGTCAGGGATGCATTGCTCAAACTTTCCAACTCTAGAAGACCAATAGAGCCCAGTACTCTAGACACAGCCGTGCGACGGATACATGATCTCATGGATGAGTCGATTTTTATCCCTTTTCTCAACAGCCGGGCATCGTATCAACAACCACAACCAGTCCATGCATATTCCACGGATTATCGAGATCATATCCACGTAGATGATCGGGATTTTGGCCGTCATTCATCCATGCGTCGACGACTCTCTCCACAACCATCTTTCGTTTCTCCTCGCTCCACAGGTGGTGGATATTTTGCTTATTCCAACTCCCCATCATCTCAGCCAGTATCCAACGTGTCTCGAGTAACCACCCGCTCTCTACCCCATGGCTACGCCAGCGGCGATTCCGGTACCCTCACAGATGATTCTGGAAGCAGCATGCCCTCGAGTCCTGGTGCAGCTGAGCCCATGACACCGCCAACAACACCACCTTCGAGTGAATTCCATAGCCCAAAGGGTCGATCAGACAATGCTTTCAAGAAGATGATGAAATTCGGCTTCAAGAAAAAGTCACATGGCGGAAGCGGGGGAAGTTCATCTGGCAGCAGTGGTGCTGGCGGTGGCCATCTAGGCTCTAGATCTCGTGAGGGGACATACCATTCAGATGACTTATATTAAAAGTGATGGGGTTTGTCTTGGCCCTCTATATTCCCCTCCAAACCTGCATACCGCCCGACTCTTTTCCATGCCAACCGCATGCCCTCATCGTCGCCGCCATTTAATAGACCTAACTACATCACTTGCCGCCAAACCACTATATCTTGATTCCCTCCGCCATAGTGCAAAATTCGGTCGCATCATATACTGTCTGGGATACTTCTTTTTCATTGACTTTGGGGTCGGGAAACTGGCATTGGGGAGGGGAAACTCCATCACACACATTCTGGGTGTTGAATCTTTTTTGCTTGTTCACATTACCATCAGCTCGGATACGGTCAAGTGTGGTGTTTTTTTTTTTTTTTTACTCTTCATCTTTAGTATAAATATTTGTTTGCTTTGGTCATTATTCTACGCGGGATTTGGCGTTTATACCCATGGGCATTATGAGCATTTTGACATTGTGTGGTTTTTGATTTGTTGGATTGGGCAACGGCGAGCTTTTGGTCTACGCTTTATAGAAAGGATTAATTGGTCCCTTTTTTGTTTTGGTTGTTGGATTTTTTTACTTTCCGCTTATGTGTTTTTAATTGTCACATATTCGGAAGACGAGATTCCCTACTCATGTTTCTCTTGATATATTGCGAGGGCTGGGTCTGGTCTTTTCAAATATGGGGTTAGCGATACGACTTTATGATACGAAAATAACACTCAAGTTAATTTTTAACACTTGCAAAATCCTTCAAGGCGGTTTTTTTTTGTTTTTTTTTTGGAGGAGAATCTCACAATCTTCTTTACTTTAAGCCTCAAAAATATTGATAAATATGGTTTAGTTCAATCAGAGTAGGTCAAACAGCCGCCCTCCTGCTTGGCCCCCAATGGATGACGGGCATCGAGATATCATCAGCCGTTCGTCAGAAAGAAAACATATCACAGACATATCTAGCGGGGAACTTTTCAAACATCCGAATCACCCTTCCTGTGCTCCCTATCCCCGCTTTTGAGCACTGCCTCAGAACCATCCATTCATACTTACAATTCTCCACATTGAAGTCCGGAGGTTACTAAACTAACGTCAATCCCAGAATCATAGCTCCGTCTAATATATGCCTAGGCCTACTAACATCTGATATTCTCATCCAGGGAAGCCAGGAATAAATTATCAGATCCGGATTCGGAAAGTCCAACTGCCAGAACTTTCCTGAGTGCACTTATGCATGCAATGGATGGTTCGTGTGAAGCCGTTGCAGAGAGGACTGAGGTGGATCCGGCCGCGAGGAGGACAGACCGGATACTACCCGCCACGCTTCCTGAGACGCCAAGTTCGCGTTGGTCGTGTCCAGTAATGGATGTGCTGGCGATACTGATGCGTTTTTTTGCCAGCAGATAAAGGGCAGCGTACGAGAAGTTGGGGTGAGGTCCTTTTTTTTCGCCTGTTCTCTGAGTTGCCGACTGCAACGCCTGGGGCGAGTTAAGCATTATAACTAAGCAAATGTTTCAGAATTTCTTGAATTCTGGACTTATGCAAAAAATTTGTTTTCGGGCTGGATGGGGACTGGGTAGGGATAAATAGTGTTAAGGGGATCGAGCAGGGGATCTGCAAAATGCAACGCAGGCAATAGCTGATGGGTGATGATGATGATACACACTTACGGAGTACATTCTCTAGAATATCCCTCCTGCCGCGAAAGAATCCATGACTTGGTATTAGCGTTTGCTAATCAAGTTTGTAAAGAACCCTGCGAGGACGAACTTGACCCAGAATGATGCCACAAATAATGCTAATCACCGTGGGCTTACTCCTCATTGGTAGGTATGGGGCACTGCAGCCCGCCGAAGCCAGAAAATCGGATTCTAATATATCCGCAAGCAGACCACCAGTGCGTTCGTCTCGATATTTTGAAATAGAGGAGTGGGAATAATCACTTCCATCGACAAGATAGCACCTGAGCATGTACTAATGCCAACTACTCACCACCACCACGAAGCCTACCACTATTGTGGGGATGGCAGGCACTGACTGCCATGGGTAGCCTTATCCCCGCCCTAGCAGAACACAAATTCCTGAAGAGAACGCCCCCAATATAATCCAGAGGGTTAATCGAACTCAGCAGGGTTGAGGTTCGACACACGTTGGAGGGATATAAAACGGTAGCCCACTAGAGAATTTATTACCTTGAAAAGGTACTAACGGCCCTCCATCCAAGATGAAGATGATGCACGGAGAAAGGGTTGAACAATCAAGGGCCCAGGTCTAACTCTGATAGATCCTGGGAGGTAGAAAGAGGGATATGACTGCATGCACCGGGTATGTGTGTTTCATCAGTACGAGCTCGTCCACCACCGCTGAATAGAGCTACAGCTATATCAAAGCATGAAGCACTGCCCAGTAATACAACGCCCCGGTAAGGACGGGGTTTTGAACTCGCATCCGATCATGGAGAGAACGCCGGTTAGCACATCTGCAGTCGCAAATATATCCGGTGGCCAAGACAACTACAATATTCGGAGCCGTGTAGGCAACCTCGTTCCGGTCTCCCCGGCTTCAAGCCAAAGGCCAGGATTGTAGGATTGCTGAATAGATACCGGCTATCTTCAAGAGCTTAGGGGGTTAGCTAGCCACTCAGCTTCAAATCCGTGGGTTTCAGGGCCGGTTTTTCGTACGGGGCGAATTTCAATTCCTTGCAGGTAATCACTCAGTCACGCTTTAGTCTGGTAACTGGCTATATTCAATGCGTAAACAAAAAAAGCAACCCTGAAAGATGTGGATAACAGGTAATTATCACTTTTGGGGACTTAGGTACCAGATCTACCCCGAAGAATCACCTACACATAATACCAACCGATAAATCACGTCGCAAATCATTCAGATGGCTATTGGGTGGCACCACTTTCCCTGAGCGTGATATACCAAACGCATCCTACAGGGCGAACCAACCCGTCCAATGCGGGGTTGACCCGAGATCGACCATATCAGCAGAGCATCAGAAAACGCTCCAGTCCGGGAAGTATTGTGGAGGCCCGAAGCAGGAAAAGGCACGTAATCCACTTCTGCCCAATTAGAAGCCCAGATATCAGAATGATGTGAAGGAGGTCGTACGAGGATCTTAGGGAGTGGTGGGGCTATATAACGCAATGCACAAGATAGAGGATTTGCCCCATGGAACTGTGAAAGCCTAGATAGTAAAAAGACTGGGCTTGAACGGATACCAAACCAAGATTCTAACAAGACCTTGACATTGATATTGAAAGCCTAATCAATTGGCATCCATGGAACTTGAGAAGTGAATTGTCGTACGGAGTATGCGTGTTTTGATTCTTTGAAAGCTGGTTTGCCAGGCCTGGAACCCTGGTACAAGAGAGGTACTTGTCGTCATACTGTAGAAAGTGTTGGAGGGCTTGTAGCTTAGAAGTACTTGATCAGCATCGATGATCACGTGGTGCTCTTCCAAGTTGATTTTTATGTTCAATTCAATCCAAGATTCCAACATTGAATCAATATTTGATGCTTATTATTTTTATTTATTATATATTATTGAAAGGATAAATATAGGGACGGGTTTCGTTAGAAATTATCAATTATCGTTCTTATCATTAATGCAGAAGTAAACTAGAAAAAGAGAAGAAAAAATAGAGAACAATCTATCACTAGTAAATAGCTCGGTATTAAATATAATCGGTTGGTTTCTCATCGAATTTGCTGGGAGACGCGGGATGGTATGTCGTGTACGTTCTTTCGATAAAGGTTTATAGTATCGCAAATGCTGGCTGCAATCAACCTTTCGCTAGATTGTTTGCGAGGTACGCATCAATCGAGGTTCGCTCCAAGAGGGGGAAGAAGGGGAAAAAAAAGGGGAAAGAAAAAGGAAAAATAAAGGTTGGGAGGGGGAAATAAGAGAAATAAATAATCGATGGGTGAGAAAGAAACCAGAGCAGACGTAGATAATACCATATCAAGAGGAAACAGAGAGAACATAGTAAAATGATAAGAGACGCCAAAAATTACAGACAAATGAGAATCAGAAACGTAAACAGCAAGAAATATTGAGCCGCATAACAGCAAAGGGAAGGGGAAACTGGAAGGAACGTGTAACGAAGCTCGACTATCTAATTTTGGAGGGGAATTTGCTTTAAACCTCATCATTAAATCAAGATTTTCCCAAGTTCATCGTTATGCAGAGATATATCTGCCATGGAGGGTAGTAAGAGGAATGGAATGGTAATGGGTTGCTGGGTAACTCGACAGCTGCCATAGAGAATGATAGCAAGTTAGAGACGACGGGAAGAAAATGGGGCTAGTTTCGAGTATGTCGTGCGGAGATGAAAGTTCTCACGAGGCGAGCACATTGTAGTGATGCACATTGGACGTGGTTTTGAGAGAGCAATCACTATTGAACTAGGTCGTACGGCCCCAGCGAAGATGGTGTGGTAGAACGGGTCGCATTATTGGTTGAGCAGAAATTGGTTCGAATGTGGAAGGAAAAACAATGTACCAAAACGCCATGGTCGAAACAAAGCGAAACATAGCAGAGGTGATATTAGATTAACGTCAAGGGAGAATTCCATAAGACCATCGAAGCCGGGTCAAGGAAATCCACAAGGCGGAAGAAGGAAGCGCCGATAGCATCCCATTACCGGTAAGAAAAGGAAATTCGAATTGATGACTATTTTCTGGACGGAGTAGTGAAAATGAGGAGGTCCGCGATTGGTGGAGTTCAGCCTTGATAGTATCTTTTAGTTAACCGTGTCACGAGTCTCCAGGGACTCGATACCTACCGCAACATAACGCTTTCATAACTTTTTGCATGAATGTAGGTTCGGGTTCAGGAGTTCGTCGTGTCTGCGACTGAGCTAGTTGTGAAGCCATCGGCGGGCTAACTGGTCCTGTTAGCCGGCCGGGTAGATTTGCATTGGAGTTCTGAAACTGAGCTAGTGTCGATCCTGCTGGTCCCGAATCCAGACCCCCCGCCATTCCGTTCGGACGCTTGACTTGCGGTGACACGCCTCCGGCGCTTAGCCGCTCTCGGCCTTTCCCAGCTACTGGCACTGCATTTGCTGGGGGCGGGGGCTGCGCGGCGTTTAAACGGTCTGTAGTAACTCCTGGCCTTTCTTGTCGATGTCGTGGTGCAGGGGCTCCGCGAAGTTCGGCAGCAGACGAGTTCTGTATTTGCATATGATGACGGAATGGTTTGACTGTGTTGGAAGTTAGACCTCCTTGAAGCTTCATCCAATCATACTCCCCATCCTCCACCTCGCCAACAGACTGTAAGGCTTCAGTGAAAAGATCACGTAAGTAATCGTAATCAGGTGTGTCTTCGAATCCTAAGTTGCGAACATAGTTGAGATATTCGTTGAATTGGTCTAGGATTGCGTATTAGCACATGTAGTATCATTAACAGGGTTTACCCAGAGGGGAGCTTACCCGGACAATGACTACAAAGGTCTTTGATCGGAGTCGTCTGTTTCTTTTCACCGATCTTCTCGTATTTTTGTTTATTAGTCGCAGCTTTCAAACCCTGCCATGGTAGCCCACCGTTGAGAAAATACATGAAAACATGGCCCAGGGCTTCGAGATCATCTCGTCGGGACTGCTCTCTCCCAAGATGCGTATTGATACTCATATATCTAGCAGTACCTGACAAAGATTTGCGTTCTCGATAGGGAATATGTTGTTTGGTTTTGGGATCTCGGTATTGTTTAGCCATGCCGAAATCAACGACATGAATGACATTCGCAGCCTTTGAGCCAGGTCGACCAATAAGAAAGTTGTCTGGTTTGATATCTCGATAAATGAGGTTCTTCTCGTGAATAGTTTGCACCCTCGAAAGCTAAGATATGCATGTTAATGACTTGATTCGTTAGTTCGGAGGATGCATTCATCGTACCATCTGTTTAGCAACCATCACCACGGTTTTGACTGTGAATTTCCGGTTGCAATGATCGAATAAATCTTCCAAGCTGGGTCCTAACAAGTCGATGACGAGTATGTTATGTAGTCCTTCCTGGCCAAAGTAGTAAACGTTTGGAATGCCGGCTAAATTGACGAAATCCCAGCATTAGAACCATCCAGTATATATATAATTTAATCGTAACAAAAGGCACGATGTTCCAACTTACGGCATCCCACGAGTATTTTGTATGTTCTGTATTCATCTCGAAGTTGTGGAGCGTCACTTTTGCGAGGTTCCTAGGTTCGTAACGCTGTCAGCTACTTGCGGAGTAGTATAAATTTAATTATAGGACGGAAAACTCACGAATTTAATTGCCACGACTTGGTTATTGAGAAGGTTACTACCTTCAAATATGACACCAAAGGAACCTTCACCGATTTTCTTGCCAACGCGGTAATGCACCCCAACAACGTTCGACGAGGAGGAAGCCATCGCCATTAAGCGTTTATGTGATTTTACTTTGGGCTGAGTTGCGGATCAAGAAAGGCTAGGATAGTGGTCGAAACGTATGAGGAGTAATCGGAGAGATGGTGGACGTGTAGGTAGTAATGATCGTCGGCCCGCAAGCGAGGGAAGTAAAGAAATGGCTGCGAGCACGATGGACAAATGAAAATATCTTGAGAACGAGGTTTTCGACGAGTGGTGGTTTGGTGTATCGGGGTGGAATCAGGGTCAGCGCTTACAAGACGGGCAGGCCGAGAGATTAGTAGATTGGGGCTGAGGTTCGACAGCAGGGAGAAAAGAGAGGCAAGCAGGGAATGTCAGGGGCTTGCGAGGCCACAATCGGGGAGAGAGAGCCTAACTTGTAAGTCCAGCCTCTCAGAGGGTCGTCACTGCGATGATTGGAGACGCTCACTCGAGAGGGGAGGGAGGTGGTTGGGCGAGAGATGAAAAAAGGGCGAGCAGAAGAGAAGAAGAAACGAACTTGTTGTTCGGCGAGGACGAGGTAATACAGCACAACTCGTGACTATCACTGAGTGAAAAAAAGCCCCAGGGCGTGTTCCAGCCCCGTATTGCTCCCCTGTAATTTCATATCCTGCAGCGATCTAACCGGTTTGAGTCGTATTGCAGAAACCATCACTCGTATTTTTCTTGAGTTGGCTAGAAGATCTTGGCAGTCTAGGCGATCACGTGCAGCTACTCTCCCTTTTTTGTCTCTCAAACATCAAGACACGGCCTGTACATATTCAACACATTGGACGATAACTTAGTGGAATCATTGTTTCAAATGCATACATGTTGTTATTCTGATCATCGGAACTCTCCGTATATACATACATAATATATATGCCCGTAAACCAAAACTCAAGTTCTGGATCATCAGTGGACAGATTCAGGGGCAGTCCTTAATTGAGTCCTTACAAATCCTAGATTGTTGGAAAAGCAAGAGCTAGTTAAGTGTTTGTCAATAAACAAAAGGCTTGAATGAAAGCCTCTATACATATTAATACCTCAAGGCTTAACGGCCCTTACTGAGATATATCTTCCTTCTCCCCAGTGTAGATAAGTCTCTACACCAGCCATAACATTCGTGAAACGGTCTTGAACTCCCAGAATTTTGAAAATCTGGTATGGGATATATCCCAAAACACCGAAAAGCCTCCACATTGGAAGCACCTCCTCCGTGAGATCCTCCACGTCCACATCCCTGAACCCAACTTTCTCCAACATTGCTTTCAAAGCCCCTCGCTCAAGTGTATTTCCACAATGCGATAAACGAAGCACTTCCTGCAGCGTTTCGGAATTGAGGCTAAAATCGGCTTCGTGGTGCACTAACACTCCACCACGCTTGAGTAGGCGATAAAAATTCTGTAGCACTTTCAACGGATCATCTGCATGAACAAAAGTTTCCATCGTGTAGATGCCGTCAAAAGACCGATCCGTAAACTGAGTAAGGTTATGGTAATCCTCTCGTAGAACCGATATTTTATCTTCCAGGCCGTGGGCTTTCACGTTTCGCTTCGCGTCCTCTACATGAATTGGAGTTATATCAATAGCTTGAACGTTAAGCCCTCCCTTCGCCATATGTATTGCAACATATCCTGACCCAGCGCCTGCATCAAGAACTTTAGAGCCCGGCTTTAAACCCAATCTGTTATAAAGCTTTTCTTCCATTCGCCGCTGCGCTCGACTAATGGGGAAAGGCCAGAGGCTGCCCTTTTCCCAAATACCACAGTGGCGAGCATTCCCAAGTAGTAGCCAATATCCTATTCGCGATTCGAGGTTGGAGTAATACTCTTCGACTGTTGGATTGTGAGATCCACTATTGGAGATAAACGCTGGTAGGGAGTTGATTTAGTAATAAAATTAGTGAATAAATCCTCTTGTTTCTTGGGACAGGTTTAAATAGCTTACCAAGGAACACCGAAATAGCAACTGCAACAACTCCAGCAATATGTCGACGCCTAAGAAACGCCATCTTTAATCATGAACGATGCTTTAGACTCATGTCAAAGCTGGCTGTGTTTGGTATCGAGGGTTTTTGTACCCAAGCAAGGTGGCTATGAACTATCACGTGACATAAAATATGATTCGCGTTCACTCCGTACCTACGGAGCACGGAGTAGTTAACTACTAATAGTTAGGTACCAAAACATCTCATTCCAACTCTCAGAACAGAGTATGTAATTAACACTGGGTACCTGTTACCTATGAACGGGCGGGAAATGTAAAAAGTTGGAAGTTCCGAGACAAATAGTTAGTTAATTTGTCAAAAACCCCGATCAATGCATATCCACAAGATGAAAAATGCCAAGTACAGCTCCTCTACTTCTATCAACCAATTCAAACTCCATCAATTCATTAATTCGTTACTATCATAAACAGGGCCCCATTATTCTTTGAGAAGGAGGAACTCTTAAAAGTGGGGCCAGAAATCACTCCATCGTACCCGCTGAAATACACTTGCAGGTAATTCTCTTAGCCCAATGATGTCTTCCGTGAGGATATAAATTCGACATAGGGTATAGGCCGCACAAACCGGAATTGTAACCACAAAGGTTCCAAGAGGAATATCAAGTGCCGGATCGCGATTTGGTGAGTTGTTTCTCAGCCTATCCCAAAATTTTGAGATAAATTTCGAGCTCTCTTCAGCAAGCGACGGCGATAAATAGCGTGATAGCATTAGAGACAAGCCCGAAGAGCTGATTGCCTGACTGAGTGACTCGAGATCGATTGGAAAAGGTAATATCTCATATAAGCCACCGAATATTCCGAGGAAGACCATCATTACGCTTGTAATTTGCCAGGCCAGACGCTCACCGAAAGAAGGAAAATGGAAGTCCCATGCAGCAACAAATATTGCACCGTATGCTGATGTGAATATGACCGCCAAAATAGAATTTTGGAATGAGATCTTGTGGAACTTGAAGGACGAGAACCTTTGAATCGGCCGAACACGTTCGCGCTGACGAACTAAGTTGAGCATGCGTAGAATGTTGACATAGTAGGCCCATAATATGCTTGCCACCCATTCCTCGCGCCTGATGAAATCCAATGGCGTTAACTGGTACGGTCGCGAGGCATCAGGTCCACCCTCTCGAAGAATTTGATCAAGTGGATAGTCGCATTGCAGTACAATCGGGGACTGCACATCCATTGGTTTTTTCCTCCAACAGAACTCGGTTCCGAAGGTGCAGAATATAAAACCTAGGGTCGTAAGCTCCAAGGTTGTAATGGCAAGTGCGTTAAATGGACGCGCAAGAGTGTTAACGGTAAACCAGAGAATTTGGGAGAGTGTAATCAATCTAAATTTCATGTATTCCCCCGTTAGCCACCCTATAGTGCAATACTAAATAATTTGAGAGAGGTATATTACCGAACAAATGCATCCGCTTTATTTTTGTCATCGATAATGCTTTTGTCGATCGCTGGGTACTCTATGTGCCTTTGAGTAACCAGGTAATGCAATTGCTTTGCATCTATAGGAAACGAACTCCACCCGCACGGCTGAAGAACAATCCCTCCCATATCAGCAAAAAATCCATGTTTCAGAGTCCAGTCATCATAGCCTGAGCTCTGAAACAACGTCACAGACTCGCAGGCCGATCTATACTGGCCCAAGGCAAGCAGGAAAGTAAATTCAGGACCGAGCACAGTAAGGCAGAACAGGTGCCATTTGTCCCAAATTATATCCCACCTTTCATTGCCCGGGCAAGGTACGCTGACGCAGAGAGAAGACCAGCCACAAAGGACAACTGTCACCCCGCATGAGATCACTATGTCCAAATGCCCTCGGATATCTGGCGGCGAAATCCAGCTTCGAACAGCATTCGATGAGGCATTCAGCGCAATGGTGCTACCGCAGTCCATGTTTTATCAAAAGTAACAATGAGAAAGCTGGATGAAATGTTATGGACATATTGACGATTTCCGTTTCATTTATATTTCTATCTCTCCAGCGGCGTATCCAAGCAAAACCCGCCACATTTTCTTCAATATCTGCGAGACCAGCACTCATGCGAGGCCAGCACTCATGCAAGGCTGGCGGTTAAGGAACACGCCGGATTGGTCAACGCAATTTCTAGGAATAATAGTTTCAACTTCATTGTGAGACTCGATCAAGGGAGGATAAATTATCAATGCGAAGGAGTACTTTCTTATATCCAGACTTCGAAAATAGACATGTCCTCTCAGTTTCAAATTGATCAACCGAGCTTGTTGACAATGTACAATGATTTTACGAATGATATTACGTTGAATTGGTGGTCTTCCCTTTTCAACCCGCTGAGGCGGCGCTAAACCTGAAGCGGTACAGTGAGCAGCGCGGGGCATAACTACCTCACTTCTCTCATCTCATGTCTGGAGTAGTCCTCGAGTAGTCCTCCCTCCCGCTTCTTGAATTACGGATAGTCTGTAGCCCAGAGCGGTGTGCCCTTATAAAGAACAATCTTGCCATCATTCTGGACCACGCAGATAGTAGTTGTATCGCCTTTCCCTCCCGTATTGGTGACCCAAACCGGGGCTGAGGGGCTTCCGTTGCTACCATTTCTATATACATAGCCCCTTTATTAGCTACAACAGGAAAATTGCAAACAAGTATAAAAAATGATATGGAAGGGACAACAAACGTATAAATACAGAGGTTGCCATCGCGCTGCATATGAACGCCCTTGATATCGGATCGCTGATTTGCTGTGTTTTGCCATACAATTTTTTTCTCCCGGTATACAGCTAACTTGCCATCATCTTGCATTCTGAGCTCGACTTTACCGTCCTGGCTAAACACACTCTGGCCTTTTATGAGCCACTGGTCATTACCGATAACACCTGCCATATTGAATGAATGATGTGAATGCAAATTGTTGGCTAGTTATTTTAAAACAGCCAACTTGAAAAGTAATCGAATGGACAGTATTACCCTGAACGTTTCTTTGATTTGAGCCTAACATATAGAGTACACAGAACTGGGTTATTTGGGAGGAACATGGACCCTATTATATATACTATAAAAATTTCAGCACGAAAGCATCATTCCATCCCGCTTCTACTAATGAGATTTCCTTGAGCAGACTACCCCGCTCTCTAATAGTATTTTTCAAACACCCAACTCTATGGAGGGAGGGCAGACCGAACTCTGTTAACAGGGATGTATAACATATTATTGCGCGGCCTTCGCTATCACGGTAAGGGGGGGGGTATTCACTCTGCAAGCATAGAAGTTTCTACCCTAACCAATGATAAAATTGCCTCACTTCCACTCCTGAGCCCTGCTATTCGTGGCACAAAAATGGAAGATTAGTGAGGAAAATGCACAAGCAAGGGTGAGGAGTATGGACGGCTGCGAGATAGGGATATGCAATCCACACCCCCCAAATAACTACCCCAAAACCCCCCTTCCTTTTTCTCAGCTTAGTATTTTCGATCAACGTGTACCCAGTTGCAGATAGAATAGATAAATTATCAACTCTTCTTGAGCCTACCTTATATTATCTGAGGTAACTATAACATGAACCAACTACAGTAGGAAGGGTTGGCCATTCTCTGGGTGCGGTGCTTTAGTTGGTCTGAGAATATGTTACCTAACTAATATAAAGCATCAATTCATCCATCACATTGTCTTAAAATCATACAAACGCAAAGGGAAATAACAGCGTACACAGCCCGACAGTGGTAAAGGTTACAAACCATATAGGGGCACACCTTCCTAGCAGCTGAGATCGACCGTCCGTTGGAAACCCAAGCCTTGCAACCCGGATTTTTTTAAGGGGTCGGTGAGAGTGCAAGCTCCGGTTTTCAAAGCATTAGTAATGGCGGGGTCGTGTTTAGCGGGAATAGGAACTCCCATCTTCTCAAGCATCTCTGTCTGGTCGGCGATATTTTTAATGCGCTCGTTCAGACTCTTCTTGATCTCATTTTCTTTACTAGAAATAGTCTCCACAATAGCATCGATTGCTCCCTTTGCCCAAGCTGTGAGCTCTTTGTGCTTGTCGGTGACCCCCTTGGGATCTAGGGCCACTTTGCTCAGTTCATGAACCAAGTTTATTCCTTGAGCCATATATTTCACGTGCATGTCCCGGTACATGCTGGCAATTGTCTGAAGTAACCCGAAGTAGGCCTTGATTTGGAGAGTGCTGCTGTAGATAATTTCGATGTCCATGTTGGTCAAAGGAGGAATCTGATTGTTGTTTGTGTTGGTAGTCAAACTCGAGACGTCCCTAAGGTGCTTTCCGACCTTGTTCTGGACAACATGCTGCACCATGGCTGATAGTGCACTGAAAAAGTTCTTAATGTTGCTGATCTGAACCTTCAACTGGACCAATGTAGCAATGCAGTCAACCAGGATTCCCTTGACCTTTTCGAGAGTTATGCCCTCCATCTTAAGGCCATCAAGCTTGGTCTGAATCTCGGTGAGCTCCTGACGAACCTTAAGCGCACTCTCACAAGCCTTCATATAGTTCTGCTGTGCAACATTCACAGCGCGTTGATTGATTGCTAGCTTTTCAGTTGCAGCATTCAGAGCAGCAACCTGGGATGTGTGATCCGTCGCAGGGATGTTAAAATCTGATTTGAATATTTGCGGGGTATTCACAGACGTCCCGGGAAAGGATTTGGCCGTCGTCTCCAACTGCAACACGGTGACCTTTGCCTGCTTGATATTTTTCTGCCAGGTTTCGATAAGTTTGGTAGAAGTTGCCTGGGAGGCAATATCCGAGGACTTGAGTACTTCAGTCTGGATGGACTTGATGGTACTGATTGTCTTTCTGAGTGCTTCCTTCAAAGACTTGCTTGGCTCGCTGTCACCGAGCATAGCCCCTTTCTCTTGCTGTTCCAGATTGGTCAACAGCCAGGTAAGACCGTCTGCTTCTTTTCCTTTTCCGTTGGTATCTTTCTTAAACTTAGCCCAATCAACTCCATTATTCGGCCCCGCAGTTAGATACGTATGCAGACTGTTTAAGAATGGTGCGATCAATGGCGCCGCAATATAGGCTGGCTCTGGAGGTGTCATGTTCTTCATGGCGTCCCCCAGCGCCGAGTTTGAGGGTGTACCAGCGGTTGTAGCCGGTTTGGTGCCGGCGCCAGTGGGAGAGGTGGTTGGTGTGTTGCCACCAAGCGCGATCTTAGCAACGTCAGGGGCCGTCTGTCCAACGGTGATGAGAGCAGAAGACGCAAGTGTCACTCCATTTACCCCGCCTGCCATGAAAGGTATAGCCTGGGCAAGAACGGTAGGTATAGCTTGAACAATAGAATCAATAGCATTTATGGCACAACTCTCCCATGCTAATGAATTTAATTAGTCTACCTTTGCTTTTCGTCATAAAAACGGGGTTAAGTTGCCTCACCAGATGGGACGTCGTCATTGGCCTTCTTGAAAGCCCCTTCTGCCGTTCCCAGAAACTGAAGCATTTTATCCACAACCTTATCTGCGGATTTAAGATTCTCTTCTTGGTACGAAGCTTCAATCACAGCCTGTACCCTAGAGGAGGTGTTAGCTTGAGCTTCGGCCTCAGTAGTGCCGTGTTTTTGCACTGATGCAGTGTGGAATTCCGTAATGCAAAGGAGCCAGTCGTCAAAAGCCTTCTCGGTATTACCTGCATATTTGACGCAGTTTTTTGATAGAGCCTGCAATTGCTTCAGACTATTGTCGAGATTACGTTCATAGCCAGACTCCGGTAGCCCCCGTGTCGCTTGAATAACGTTGGACACCTGCGTGCAGTAATTCGTGAATTGGGTAGCCTTATAAATCAAGTGAGCTTATACATACTGTTTCGGTCAGTTCTCCAGCTGTGTTAGCGATTAATTCCATGTTTGTCGAGGCAGCACTGAAGGCCTTCGCCCCAACGTCTCCTACGTAGACCAGGCAAGCCTTCAAGGTGGGCTTTTCCGCAACCTTTAAGTATTTCCAGCCGCCTTTGGGCATTGCAGAACCCAAGGTGATTGCGGCTGCTTCGTTGCTTGAGGATACAAAATGACAAGCACCTAGCAGAGAGAGCGCAGTGGGTGCAGCAGAAAGAAGGTCCGCCCAGTTATATTGAAACAACATAGACTGTTCTACTTCCTTCACAAACCTCGTTCCCGCCTTGCTATCGTACTCCTTCTTGAGTCTAGCCTGCTGGGAGATTAGGACTTTAGCCAAGTGTGAAGCCATTGTATGGGAAGCAGTTCAAAATCGGTTCTAATCCAAAATACAGGTAAAAGTGAACCAGGGATTCGCTGTCGAAACCTTATAGCGTTGAAGACGATAAGGGTAGTTAAGAAATCCCCATAAATTGAAGGGCTTCGAGTCTCGGATATATATGCCTCAGTGGTAGACTCTATTTTTGCTAAACGAACCAGCTCCATTCACGTGTGGTTCTTCTCACTAATTTCCAGATCCTGGTCGCCATAATTCTGATCAAGCCACGGGATGTTAAATGAACGGAAAGCCTCACCCGTTAGGCAACTAGATAGCTATCATTAATAGCAATTAGGTTTTATGATAGTAAGGGTCAAGATGCGAAATGTAAAGAGGTTGGTTACTTACTGATAAGATGCTCCGCGAACTAGCCTAATCTACGCTTGGTTCTTCGCACTTACTTCCAAATCCTGATTGCCATATTTTGAATCAGGCCACAGGATGATGAAAAGCCTCACTTGTTAGGCAACTAGATAGCAACTATAGCTACCATTAATGGCAATTAGGTCTTATCATAGTAAGGGTCAAGATGTCAAATGTAAAGAGGTTGATTGCTTGATGATCAGATGCTCCACGAACCAGACACAACCTGTGAACCAGGGTAATCATTCACCAATTGTCATCAACTTCTCATGAATGGAGCAAAATACCAGAAAGCGACGTGAGAATCATTGATTGGTAGTTTGGGCAGCAGGGAGGGGTATGGGAAAAACATGACATTCTGTGGGTTGACCGTGGAAATGTTCTCACTCATCCCCTCTTCGTGAATACGAGACGAAACGTGTCTCTCAGCGGCTCGTAGAATCTTGTAGCAGGAATAGTGACTGCGAGGATATGATGTGTTCTACAGCGCTCAGCCCACCGCCAGCAGCAGTTTGATGACGTCTTAAGTCTTTTCGGACGTTTATGGACAATAACCCTGGACCAACGAGACCATGGCATTTATCTGCTTTCTGGAAATCACTCAAGGCCCCCTCTGCACGGATTCTCCAAGAAAAAATATCTAGATCCCCCTGAGCATCTTGATAGAGATCCACTAGTCACTCCACCAGCACAAAATTTCAATTCAACCACATCAGGCCAAGTTAGTGGAAACTTTTTCGGCACAATGGCCGGATGGGAAATAGTCAACTGCTGGAAGGATACTCTGAGTAAGGTTCAATTATGAATAGAAGCCCTAGTTATCAATCTAATCATGCGCTTTGGCGATAGATGTTCATCGGGCTACTTACGAGGGCCTGGTAGAGGAAACCGAGAGGCTAGCTCTTCGTACCAAGGCTCAGGACGAAAAATGCCAGGCCTTCGAAAAGGAAGCATTCAAAAACCGCAGGTTCTTAATGGGCAGGGCCTATGAGGCCTTGGATAACTTTGTCGACGAATTGCTCAGGTACACAGACGGGGCGGCAAATATTGGTATCGCGGGTGTACCGTCTTTGCCAAAAGTAATGGAACACTTCGAGGCCTTGGCTCAGTTAGGTGACGCTGTAGTCGACACTGAAAACCTTGAACAGGCTGAAAACGTCCAAGAGTTTGGTGAAAATGTGCAAACCATGCAGCATGGCAACAGTCTCCAGGTACTCATCGGGGCTGGTTTGCACGGCCTCGAAGGGGCTATCACTGTAGCAAAGAGCAAATCCGACACGAACAACTATCTTCATATGCAGGCTTGTACCGCGTTGAAGGAGGCCAGGCAGCGTAAGGACGTATGTTTTTGTCTCTTTATTATTATCGGGAATTCGGTTATTAATCTCATGCGACTTTGAACAGGTAATTTATTATTTGATTTTCGATGACAGTGAAGTCAGTGCAGCTGTAACTATTTGCGAGAACAACGAAAGAAACTGCTATTACATCGCTGAGGATTCAAGAAATGCATGGCATCAGCTTCAAAGATTCGAGTGGGAGTTTAGAGCCTTCATCAATAGCAGGCTTCCCGACTTGTTTTCTAAACTAGCTAGCCTTCGCAACCGAATAGCAGTGATCTATGATAGAGTTGGGAGAGAACGGAAAATAAACATGGAGTGTTGGCTTAAATGCTTAACATTTAAGTACCATATAGAGATACTCACCGAGAATACGAGTCGAGACATTGCCCTGAGACATGTCAACAAACTCATCCATACCGCCAACAAGATTATTGACGGTGATTCTTATGTTGTGTCGCTAAAGAGGGGTATGGAGGATAAGATTCGCGAGATTTTAAGCAGCTGAGCTTGCATAGGGAGAAGTATGAAGTAGTTCATCTCAAATCAATAGCGAGCATTATCAGCGCAGGGATTACTTAGTCACGTGATAAAGTTGGGACTAGTTCTTTTTTAGTCCTATTTTGCTGGACAAAATATTTTCCTCTTAACTAACCACTGCACCCAAAGGTCAACCTTATGAACTTAGGTTCTTAAGAGGTATTTCTGACATGTTTTCACCGGGCGGTTCAATTTGGGGTGACAAATCAATCTGTATTGAGGAACAGGAGAAATAATCATGACCAGCTTCGATATTTAGGCCTGTTCAAGTTAACTATTGAGAGAAAGGCCACTTTTAGCACGGTGTTGTGCAGGTTGTGATACACACCTATCGTCTCCAGGGTGGAATTGTATTGACTCCCTCACTCTCCTCCTCATCCACTCTCCTTCTTTTTTTATGATCTACAGGAGCCCACTCTCGCTGTTAGCCTTTTTTACTTGCTGTGCTGTCCACGCAGCACTAGGAAGTCTGAGTTTTACTTCTTCCCCGTTCTCAGCCTTCCAATGTTTCAACTCCTCTTTCCCATCAAGGAACAATTCCTCTGCTGTGAAACCCCAGTAGTTGTAAGTTGTTGTCCAGGTATCTACATTTTCTTTCATTTTCCCGGAAACAGCTCCGAGAAGCGCAATTGCATCTTCATTGGGCAGACAATAACTTGCCAGATAATGAAGGGCTGTATTGCCATAAATATCTTGCGCTGAAATGACAGGCGGGTTCATAGGGTGTAGCAGGTGTGCGATAGTAGATAGCTGGGCAGGGAAATCTAGAGCATCAGAGGGGAGGGGAGGGCGAGGTATGCGGTGCAGAGGGTGAAAAGCAAGCCTGAGACGACTTAGAAATCCACGCCCGCGACGACTTGGAAGCACACGTGTGTCATGGATGGATTGGTCAATTTTCAAGGAGAGGGAGTTGATTTGCGATTCATCGCGTGGGAGGCAGGCAATATGCAGGAGCGTATGACCAAGGGCTGTGGCTCCAGCAGATGATAAAGGTGCATTTTCTTCAACTTTTCGAATCCAGGGTAAATTGTGGGTTGCCACAGCGAGATGCAGAATGTGAACGCTGAAAACCTTCGTGCGAAGCGAGTGATCAGCATAGGGGCTGAGAGCTTCGTAAGTTGCTTGTTTGTCTGGGGCGGTAGTAATTGTTGCCATGATTGGGTTTAAACTTGCTATTGAAGCAAGTGGGAATACATTGACGTTGAAACCTTTTCTTACAAGGTATCTTGACATGGGAATGTGGCCTGCCTGAATAGCAGCATCGAGAGGTGTTGATGGTGCGAGGTATGATGCCGATAGTTCTTCAGGCATGGTGCCATAAGGGTTCATCCACGCTTGAGTATCTGGTTCAGCAGCAAGCAAGAGGTCAACCAAATCATGCATCTCTGTTGCCGCAGCCATCTCCAGTGCGAATAATTCTTGCCTAATTCCGGGTGTAGGTCTGAACGGTATATCAATCTCGGCCCAGAATATTGCCCGAGATTGCCCCCGCTGCTCGACTTCACGATCTGTTAACGGAGAATCTTGAGCGGGAAATCCGGCACATTTTAATATCATGAAGCACGGAAGAAAGCTCCAGCCAGTACTGCGTGAAACATGGTCGGAATCTCAGAAACCGAGCGCTGTAGTTTGATAACTCAGAAAGGCTGCAACCATTCGGGTCGGCGCCATTGTCAAGCAAGATTCTGGCATTTTCAATCAGTCTAGCGTAGATGGGTGTACGCAATGGCGTGGTACCTTCCCACCATTTCGATACAGAATCATCGATAGATATCAAAGCCTTCAAAACCCGAGGATCTGGGTTAGACGCGGCGCGCACTAGAGGTGGTGGATATGCCTCCGAGCGGCTCTCGTTCAGGTCAGATGCTGTGAGCACGTTCGCCTCATCCTTTCGACGAAGCCTCAGCGATCGTAAAAGAGGGAAACCACGGATATGAGCAATTAACCGGAAGATCTCTGTTTCATCGAATCTATGGTGGGCATCAAATTCCTGGATCGCGTTGAGGAGTTTGTTGTAGCTATCTTCCCGTTCCTGTATACCTAATCCAAGAGCAGCAATCACCTCCCTTCGAGAGAAGGTCTCCTGGCTGTGATCCATGTTGAATTTATTATCTCTCTCTCTGTGTGTATGTGTGCGTCCCGATTTCTCTGTCCATGCTCAATCTATATAAGACCGTCTGCTGCAACTAAATCCAGATAATGGGATTGGAGAAAGGCATCTAAACCTCATAATCTCAAAAGAGATATAGGAATAATAAGGTAAAATCTACAATTGTTAAAAAAGGTAAAGGCAGCAGGTATATTAAGGAGACTTAAAGTTAAGAGTTAATCTTAGTTGATATAATTCTGGTCATGCGAGCCACCCCGGAAATAATATGAACTAACCATAATATATATGGAGTGCAGCGATTCCCCCCTCAGAATGATCCTTGGACATGCGCGATGACATTAAGCCTATGGAATATTACTTTCTCCCTCTGGCCCTAGTTAGTGCTAACAGGGAACTTTAAACATCCTTAGCTTCAGGACCAAATAGCCAAGAGGGGACAACATTGTTTTTCAGGGACATGAAAACAATAACTTTCCGCCTCGTTATCGATCATGGAAAATAGGGTGCGGAATCTTTCGGGTGGCCTCCTTGCAACGAAGATATTCAATTCTTTTGTGCAGAATAAGCGACCATGGGCTCTTTCTCGAACTCTGCTCAGCGACAACCATCTTGAGCTCCAAGGGGAATTGAATGGAGTTGCGTTCTTTCAGCATAATCAAAATGGTGATCTTGTTTATGAAGAGATGGGCGATATGAGCGGTGTAGCAAAAAACATG
Organism: Myotisia sp. PD_48; assembly: GCA_032988175.1. Taxonomy (NCBI): domain Eukaryota; kingdom Fungi; phylum Ascomycota; class Eurotiomycetes; order Onygenales; genus Myotisia; species Myotisia sp. PD_48. Next base: position 111,709 of record JANTQB010000006.1, on the reverse strand, counting down.
ACTGGGATGAAGTGGTCACGGAAATATATCTGGAAAATGGGATCCAAACCTGAGTGCCAGCATGCATCGGATCTGAGTGTTTGGTTTGCCAAAGTATCACAGACGAACTCGAAAGAGCCAGGGCCTGGTGGCTACAATGATACTCCCGAGGCGGACTACCTTTTTCATAAACTGGAATTTTTGAGTGAACCAGTCATGATAGAGAATAATACCGAAAATGGGGTTGCACAGGGGCTTCTCGTACCCCCTCCCGTCCCTGATATCTCGACCAAAGTATTTCTCGCCCGTGGCTCCCACCTTTGCGTCAACGACATGTACGCAACAACTTATGCCTTTAGGGTCAGTGATGATGATGAGCTGGATGTCAAGAGCTGGTCAACCAGGCACGTTGTCAATGGGCCGAAGAAGAGCCAACATATCGTGAATATGTACCAAAGGACTTCGGGAGATGATTCTCTTTCCCAATAACTCCAATCACTTTGTCTCTGAATCAATATAATACTCTCTGCCTTCTCCATAATGCCACAAGCGATTGATGATTTCATTTATGCCTCAATTTTTGGATAGCAAGTTTTGGTCCTAATCTTATGGATCACAGATCGCCAATGAAAAATCAATATTTGAACTTGAAAATTGTGAATAGAGGCCAAGCACTCAAGGGCGTATATCCCAACAAGCAGGAATTGTACAGCTCAGGGGACACAGGATCAGCATTTGCCCGAGTAGGAACACTACTTGGCCATATTTGTTCCCGCAACTAAACTTCATTGATACTATTGAGCTATTCAATTGCGAACCATCCACAGCATCGACACGTCACCTTCCAAAATCTTCTCGCTCCCTCATGCCCACTATTGCGATACTTCTCTCTCCGATACCGTTCTACCCGTCAGCTAGTGGTGGCCTCTCGCGCTTTTCGGCAACAGGCAGATACTTCACGGGTCCCTCGTGGTTGAATCGAGCTTGAACATTCATGTAAAGGGCTAGATTTAACCTCTATTCAAGAGGTGGGTACATAGGATACCATTTGCGTGCCCGAGGCACAGCCCTCTTATCATTCAAAAGGCAAACATCGGTTGCTCGCATAATACCCCTAGGAACTAGGGTAGCTCTGATATCCGAGCTTCCCTCTCAGGCAACCCGGTACTCGTCAGCATGGGGTGTGTCCGAGGGAAAGCGATGGTAATATCCATATCCTGTATTGATGAGGGTTTTTGGCGTTTTGCGGGCGGTTGTCCGTCAATACGCGGTGCATCATGTTGGACAGTATTCAGGACGCTCCGCGCTTTGATAAGCGGTTCCTCTCCTACTATGCGCTTCATTCTTCGGCGTGGAGTCATGCGGCCTTCTCCATTGTAAAATTTATCCAATAAAAATCCTGCTGAAGCGCGCAGTTTAGGATCTATTTCCACCATATGACTGGCTTTCAGTTGAGAAAATATCTTATGGTTGGCTGCTGCGTTAATAGCATCCTTCACTTGCTGGTGTGAATTGAGAGGCTTTTTTCGGAATCCGGCCCCATTCATCGCGTATGCGAGGGTGACAAACAGCGACCAGACATCTATCTTTGGTGTTTGAATTTCCTGTTTGGTAAGAAGTTCTGGAGCCATGTAGATGGGGGTTCCGACTTGAATGGTCCTAGCATTCGCAACAATATTTGCGAGTCCAAAGTCAGTAAGTTGGAACTTGTATTCGCCGTTCGACAAAGTAGTAAAGAGAATGTTTTCAGGTTTGAGGTCACGATGAATAATCCCCGCATTCGCAAGGCAGTCGAGCGCTTGAAGCATCTGCTTGAAAAGGGCCTCTGCCACAAGTCTATTGTGAACGAATATGTCCTTCATTTTAATCAACTTGCAAATGTTACCCTCCTTGAGTCTCATGAAAATCTCGAATTCTTTTTCTCCCCATCCTTGTGAGCCTATGTATTCCACAATATGCTCCTAGAAGTGAGCAGCTGATATTAGCTCACGTTGTATATTCAGAATCCGTGTTATAGCTTACATGAACCACCCTAGACATAACTTCAACTTCCCGTTTCAGGAGCCTACGAGTCTCGTCGCCCAGATTATATCCATATATTTTTTTCACAGCCAGATAATCGCCAGTATCTAAATTTAATATCTTGAAAACGCGGCCAAAAGATCCTGCTCCGACGTTTTTCTGTTCTTGGTACCTGATACGCGGTCCTTGCTTTCCGGGGACGGGGATCTCAGTTAGACGCTGAGCTAATGAGACATCGGGGACGGGATCAAGAGTTCGTGCCCAACGCGGATTGTCCTCTCGATCCTCTGGGAATTCCATAGCTTCGGTTTCGCAAGCATGCCAAACCAGCCGAAATTGAAAAATATTGCAGCTAGGCCCACCGAATCCAAGCAGCAAATTAATCTCCTTGGATACAACGACTCGTCGAGTAGGTCGAGAGCTCTCGAACGGTATCACGCATTTGCCGAACACTTGGGTGGATTGAAAGCTTGACCGATCATAGAGCATAATTGCCTTGCTAGTTTCATGCATCTCAAAAGAGCATTGAGTCCGAGAGATTGTCTCATCATCTACTTCGATATTACCAGTGCGTCCTATGGTGGCCAATGTATGCCCTGACTGAGATCCAATATGGAAGCCGACACCAAGTCCAAGTGTGGTTTCGCCAGCTTCATCGGGGTGTGGAACCGCCGACACGAATTCACGGTTGTTTGGGTGATTAAGAACTGCTTCAGCCTTAGCGTTTAAAGGGACGAGGGAAAATATGGTACGAGGGTGAGGAGAGGGACGAGGTATAGCTCCTTTGGTGTTTAGCACAAAATTTGATAGTAGATTGTTAGGAATCATGTTGTTCATGACCGCAATTCATAGAAAATAGAAATCAGTAGAATGAGAACCAAAATAATAGTTCATAGTGTGAAGCATCATGTAGAAACATCGGGAAAATTGAGGGTATAAAAAGGTCTTTTCTAACCGCCATCAGGCAGTTCTATGAAAACCTTAGCCATTTATACCATCTTAAAGACGGTTAATATGCATAGCCTTGCGAGTATTTTTCGAGCCATGCAGGTCCAACCAATTCACGCGTATTGGGGCATTGTCTAAAAAAAGGACAATCGTAAGAGGATTCATGCGTCCCATACTCTAGGGAGATTGACACCCAATTGCCCTGCTCTGGTTTGGATCTTTCAAAACAAACTCCATTATGCATGCTGCATGGTTAGAGAGGCTAGCAAACCCGCGAGGCTGTTGTGGTTCTTATTCGTCATTCTTCGTGCAGGGTGGAACGCGGCCCCAACCCCAAAGGTGTTTCAGAACTTATGTTTCTGATTGACTGGAACATACTGGAACTCTGTGGTTGGCTCCTTCCAGGGCGGCTAATGTTAAGTTGGATGGTTAATAAGTTTCTCCGGACAACCAACACACTCCCTCCCTACAACCGCCAGAAGCCAATCGTCGAATACTAACTAATAATCAGTGAATAAACACATAGCGAACTAATGGTGGGGGATCAACATCATTAGTCCAGAGAAAAGACAAGCACTGGCAAAGAACTTTGATGTTTAATAATAGCCTTAGAAACCCTCTACTTCTAACTAACTTGTCGTGGAGGGCTTCGGGCTTTGCAAGAATGTTCGCCACATCTGAGTCGCTCGAAACACTTCGGCAACAATACAAGGCTTCGCTGCAACAGTTCAACCACAGCTCCAAGTCATTCCAGCTGGTGGACACAATTACTTTGCGAGAACCTTCCCGTGTTGCCCCTCAGACAGCATTATATGTTTTAGATTCCTCGTTTAATCCGCCAACCGTGGTGCATACCAGCATTGCTGCCTCTGCCCTAAGATCAGCACGAAATAGATACGGCGCCTCAGGCCGACTACTGCTACTTTTGGCAACTCAAAATGCGGATAAACCCTCGAAACCTGCCTCTTTTGAAGCGCGTTTAGTTATGATGCGATTGCTTGCTCAGGACCTTTTGGAGACTTTGGATGAAAATAGCGCCAACCAAACGGATCTTGCTGCAGGCACCGCTATCGACATCGGAATCACAAAACAACCATATTTCGTTGACAAGGCTATATCAATTGCCAATGATAATGGAGATATCTACCCAAAGGACCTAGTACAGACTCACTTAATAGGGTATGACACTTTGGTCCGGATTTTTGATCCAAAATACTACCCTCCTGATCACAATTTGAATGTTCTCGAGCCTTTCTTGAGCCAACATAAGCTTAGTGTCACATTGAGGGTTGATACCACCTGGGGAGGAAGGGAAGAACAGCTCTCTTTTCTCACCGAACTTGGTTCCGGGGCCATGGAGAGGATAGGGGGAAAGCGGGAATGGGTAGATCGCATCGAAGTAGCAGAGAGGGGTGATGCGGGAGAGCCAGTGAGTTCAACGAGGGCAAGGGATAGTGCAAGGACGGGGAATACATTGTTGCTTCAGACTCTTGTCACTCCTCGAGTACAGCAATACATTATGTCTCAGGACCTATACAAAGATTCATAAAAAGTGAACTTTTTATTACAGCCCATTAATAGTAGTAACGAATTGAGCCATCCCCTATCTTACAAAAATCCTCATATACATTCGTATATCGTGCAAATGGTGTGAAATGATAACCTGACCGTATTAAATCTTTATGACGTTGAATCTTCTTCATCCTCCCGCGTACCTAGCATGTATACCATCCCACCACCCACCAAGTTTGCAAAGCCTACTGCCATGGCTGCGCCTCTGACAGTTCCTCGAACACCCCATTTCTTCATAAATGGTTGTTTTCTCCTCCCTGCGAGAATAAGATATAAACCAGACCATGCGGCACTTATTCCTGCGGCGTCTACCTTGTAACCCAGCACATTAACATAGCTGGTGAAAAGCAAGGCAGGAGGAAATAACATTGGGAGTGGCTGAAATGGGCGAAAGTGTAGAGCGGTTACAAATGTCGCCAATAATGTGGGAGTGAATGGTGATTCTATAGGACCAGATCAATTGGTTATTAGCGAAAACTGGGAATCCCAAGAAGATCCAAACAAAGCAACCCCCATACTCCATACATACCTCCCCATGCACGCGCATATTGTGTTATCGACGGCCTTTGCGTTTGAGTTGTTGTTATTGTTGTTGTTGCCTGCGGCTCCGAAGCACTTGGAGTATTTTTATCTGCCATTTTGTAAAAATAACAATTATATTTACTATTAAAACAAGAGCAGATTGTGTTGTTGCTTGCATGATGCAAAATGACTGCATTGATACAATTCCATGGTTAGGAGCTGGAAGAGATAGGGGTCACGTGGTAGCAACGGTGTCCAGATAAGCTGCTTCAATCTTTAAAAGTTGGGAACTGGAATCGGAATAAACCTGGGGATGCTAATTTCGACCCATCCAAGGACTCTTTCTTGTGCGCGGAAAAGATCTGACTGGCATTCTTTCCCTTCTTATATCCTGCGGGAGCCTTCGTTCTAGTTACCCTTTTAATATATTTTTTTATTTCTCAGCCGACACGTCGTTGAATCGAAATCGCTCCTTCATTCGATAGTTATTGTTAGCAAGTGACCTCGGAGTCTTCTTTTATTATTGTTATAATAGTTCCTTAAGAATCGACAACAATCAGCCGCTGGGAATGCCCTCTGCGACGGCATCCGGGGCGGACACAGGGTCCAGTGGTCAGGCTAGATCTCGAGAGCATAACCAGGGGAACCAAGATAGGAAATATACCCCCGAACAGAAAGCTGCAGTGCTACGAATACGGAAATGTTCAGCGACAGCATTCTATGAAATTTTGGCGATCGAGAAGACAGCGACAGAAGGGGAGATTAAGAAGGCATATCGAAGATTAAGCTTAGCCACTCACCCGGACAAGAATGGGTATGAGGGTGCAGATGAAGCGTTCAAGAGTAAGCTGCATTCTTTTTTTCGATGCAGAAATCGTTCCCTATTCAAGAGAAAGCACAGTCTAACTAAGAATCTTTTTTTTTTTTTGCAGTGGTATCGCGTGCCTTTCAGATACTATCGGATGCGGATAAGAAGAGCAAATATGATAGATTCGGCGGGGACCCAGATAATCGTTCTGCGCCGGGGCCGTCGACCTCATCACCATTTAGCGGTTTTGGAGGATTCCAGGCTCCCGGTGGACGCACCCACATGTATGAAGATGAGATATCGCCCGAAGAGCTGTTTAACCGCTTTTTCGGAGGTGGTCTAGGAGGTGGGTTTGGGCCGTTTGGTACGTTTCTCTCTTAGCCATTCTTACACAGAATTACAGAGATTGGCAGACTAACTGATCCTCTAGGAGGCGGTATGTTTGATGGTGGACCACAATTCGTGTTCAATATGGGCGGCGGTCCAGGCTTCCGTGTACATCAATTTGGTGGCCCCAGGGCTCGAAGGCGTCCGAGAGATGCAGCCCAAGAATCCGCCGAAACCGCTCCTGGGTTCACATCGTTATCGCAGTTCCTTCCGCTCCTCTTATTATTTCTCTTCCCGCTACTCTCATCCCTATTCTCCGGCTCCAGTTCACCTGGCCCCTCTGTCCGATTTGACACCGCTACCCCGCCACATACTCTACAAAGAACGACACCCAAATTAAAAATCAATTACTTTCTCAATCCGGCTGATGTTGAAGATTACAGCCCCCGCAAACTAAATCAGCTTGATCAAAGAGTCGAAGGAGATTTCGTGTCGAATCTACGGATGGAGTGCGAAAATGAAATCCAGATTCGAGAGAGGATGGTTCAAGATGCTCAAGGATGGTTTTTCCCTGACGTAGAGAAAATGAAGAAGGCTAGATCTTTGGAGTTGAAGAGTTGTCACAAGCTGAGGTCCCTGACAGGCCAATAGAAGGGCCGTCTCTACCGAATACTAGCAACTTTTTCGCATGTGTCTTTTTTTTCTTTTCTTTTCTTTTGGCATCCCTTTAGTGGCTATAGGCGTTTTTCTTCCCATTCTTTGCCCGTTTGTAAATGACAGAACCGCTCCCATACTGATATATAATACCCATCAGGATTCGCCAATTGTCTGTGCCATAATGTTCAGACGGTTAAGCTGATCGAATCCTACTTCTTAGAGACTGTAAATGCCTACCTTCCCGTTCCAAGCATCCAAAATAAATAAATAATTAAATAATTATTCTACGAATGATACTACCTCTTTTCTGATAATTCACTAGACAAGCACTGGCCCTTCGAGAAATTTAGCTAGTCACCTCACGATATCATCACAGCTGAAGGCTTCGCTCTCATGCACCATTCGTCATAACGGAGTCCCCTTACTATCTGTGACTTTCATATCTGTAATCTCTTTCTCTCCCTTTATGTTCTGTGAATCGTATACTCTTCCTATTGACTACCTTCAAGAAAGTTGCCTATGTCTGCCTATGTTGCCTCCTCCTTCACCACTCGCCATTATTTGAAAAGGACTCGGTTTAGGTGAATGATCATGTCTGGCATGCTTTTCTACGGTTGTTTAACTTGGTGAAGGCGAATAGAAACTTTAACTTAGTAGTGTGAAGGTGCGAGGGCGAAAGTGGAATGAGGGTGAATACGCAAGGGTCATAACAGGAGAAAGAATATAAATATCGCCCTCTTCCTTCAAAAAAGTTACAGGTTGAGCTGAAGACCTGGATTTGAAATAACTACCTAGAAATTACATCCCTCTGATCAATCGCACTCAAAATCAAATCCAGAAAGATTGGCTTTATAAGGAGTATGGAATGACTCCCTTAGCAACACCTATTGGATATCTTCTACCACTACACCGAAAGGCCAGTCTTAGTCGCTAAACTTAGTTTCATTCTTCCCATCGGGTCTATGTCACTCCGAATTTGCAGGTATATCACGAATGGCTATATCAATCCTCATTCGTTCGGTCAGCAGCGAACAACCACACTATGCCTACCTTCACAAACCGCGATTCCCGAGTATTGTCCAAAGAATCCAACATGGTCCATTTAATCTAGGGTATTTGTAGGGATACATTCTATGCCTTTCATTTTCCATCTCCCTTCGATTCGTTTTCTGACTTATTCTTGCCATTATAGGATCGTGCCTCGTGTGCAGAGCTTCGTCAAGCTCTGGATCCTCACGAGCTGTAAGTCTATCTGGTCTGATATAGCAGCTTGTAGATCTGAACTAACTATCTCCTAGCCTGGAAGTCCCGGAAGGGAATCCGTTGAAAGGAGCCAAGGCGCCATAGAACTCTCACGAGCAGTATGTATATCTGACCTGGTGTAGTGGCCTATAGCTATTAACAAAAATGTAGCCCACAAGCCCTGAAAGGAGATCCATTGCAAGGACCGAAGGCACCGTGGCATCAATCAATACTATATCGTCGAGAGACTCGACGACCAGCATCCAGTCGGTGGCCTCACTTATCTCAGTCGCGAGTGAAATTAGCTGGGCCCTGACCCAGGCAGAAGAATTTTTTGCGGAATTTCGCAAGAAATTCTAAGAAATAAATGAGGAAGACTACTTCCCATGCCGGCCCTGGACCATCGAGACAGTGGAAGCCTATAATAGGCCTTGCGAACGCCAATGGAGCGTTCGGCGCTTTTAAGGGAGACCAAAGGAAAACCTGACGATTGATGACCGCAAGGAGCGTTATAGCGTAGCGGTCCAGCGGGGACAAGATGCCCATGAAGTAAGCCTGTAGCGACGTTCAAGCCTATTATTGGATATTATTTTAGTTGACTGTTGCTAATGTGGGATTTAGTGTGGCAGAAGCACGATTCGGGGTTTTTCGAGCATGGGCCAATGCGTACCCCCATAACTCAGTTGAAAATCATATTGACGAGGCAGGGAGGAAGATTAACAGCGGCAGGAAAGCCGTGGAGGAAGCAAGGAAAAACAAAGAGTATATGGATTATGCCCAAATCAAAATCTACTTACGCGGAAACTATTAATTATTCACTTGGACTTTGGTTAGTTAGTGATGTCTGAGCTCTTGGTAACTAATACGCCAAGTTGACCCCAATATTCTCGAAGGCTTAATAACCTCACGAGTTAGCTTGCATACCTACAGAGTATAAATAACTGTTGGACAGGATATACTCTTAACCACTGCACCAAAAGGTCAACCTTAGGAACTTAGGTAAAACAACTATTAATAATGAGTCTTCCTTCCTTTACACCTTCAGCCTGTTTTACCTTCTTACCTATTATTAACTGAGAAATTCATCCTGAAATTCATCATTTATAAATCCAGTTCGTTTTGCAACAACTCTGTGTTCCTGGTTCAACCAACTCCCCCTCTTCAATCCTCGTTACCAAAACTGACGGTCGTTATACGCTCCACTGAACGGGGGCCAATAATGCCAGAAGGCGACCAGGGTAGGGGATTATAGTTAGTATTTTGCCTATTTGAGGATATTCGTTATTACTACATCTAATTTCAAGTTTATTACTGTAGAATCTCTCGGGCTGCCTATCCTTTGGCATACGGGCAGAGCAACCAAACCCAGGGCTTTTGTACACAGTGCCAACTTACTCTGCACCAACCAGATGCTCATCGCCGCCAATACTTAAGAGAGCCAAGTTGCAGAGATTACAAGCTTTTTGTTCCTATTAACAATCTCTTTCTTGTAACTAACTAACTATCCAGTGTCAACTTGCAGTCCAGAAGCCCATTTGCCAATGCAGACCATAAGCGAGGCACTGGGAGAGCTGAGTTGCGAGGATGGCAAGACTTGGGCGCCTATTGAGAATCTCCCTCCCGAAATAAGGCATTTGATTATATCTTATCTTGACCTCGAGAGTCTCAAGTCCTTCGTTCAGACATCTCAGCTCTTTTATCTCCACTATACATCGGATCGGATTTATCTACTACGCCAATGTCTACAGAACACCTTAGGGATCATCATCGTTGATGCCTTTGCTGCCTATAGCTCCGGACTGGAGAGCTTTGCTCAGACACGCAATAAAAATCAGACTAAAAACTTTCTTGAATCTTACGTGAAGTGGCGTTCACACGACTATACCTCCGTTTTATACAAGGATCTCGCCGATGACCACCAGATCCAAGAAATCGTAAAGATATATTTCTTAACCATTAAACCCATATCTAGGCATTTCACTGAGTGGGCCTTATCCAACTTAGTTAATGAGGATGAGAAACTCCAAACTTGCTCTGACAAGCCTCCCAAAGCTCCCAAGCCTCTGAGCAGATTGGAAGAGTTAAGAGTGCTCCGCGCTCTCTACCGTTTTCAGATCTACTGTAATACTTTTGGCCGAGGCCCCCACATTATCAAAAAACAGATTATTATGGACTTTCACTATCCCGAAATTTTTCGTTTACTTTTCTGTATATTCGAGCCCTGGGAAGCTGATGAGGTTAACTGCATCCACGCTTTTGCCGAGCAGAAATTCGAACAAGTCTTCAGGAGTCTATCCTCAGACGAACTCAGAGAGATCTCGAAGCGCCACATCCCAGTAGACTCAACTAATGATCGTCAGTATTACATCCTTCCTTATTATCTTGCATAACTATACATATATTTGTGCGGGTGTGAGCGTTTCAATGAAACTTAGCTAACTAGAACTCAACTTGTATGAGATACCCTGAAAAATAGCAATAAGTTGGGTGCTTGAGGAAACTACCTCGCGAGGCTTAGAGCTGCTCTCTGCTATGTTCAGGATCCAGAATCACGACATACTTGTATCAACAATGCTGAGGTATGCCTCGTCGATTTGCGGATGGCCCCTTCGAATGGTCATGTTCTGCGATGCGCAGGACGACCGATGGTATAAATTTCCTTCTGATCGAGATGAGAAGCAACGACGGCTTGATCCTTTACCGTTCGATGGGGATGAGGAGCCTGATGGAAACCATCGACGCCCACCTTTGGCGTGGACTCTGATTTGGAAGGGCACTTATAGCTGTCTATTTGGATACTACTTTCCAGATGAATTTCATAAATGCGGATATCTGCTTTGGGACGCCGATCGCATCGAATACCATGGTGGCAAAGCAATATTCGACCGTTATTTGGAACTTGTTTGGGACGACTGGGATGTCAGGGACACCTTTGCGTAGAATCAACTTCTTTGATTTAAATGATCAGTTCACTACAAATCTCTGACTATCTACTCCAAAGAAACATTACAATTTGATGGAGAAGTATGATCTTCCAGTTGTACCAAGAAAAAAAAAATGTATTACCATGAAGAAATGACATATGACAACGCTCAAAGAAAAAAGATGCTCGAATATGTTTCTCACACAGAGAGAAATATGATGTGAATGGATAACAAGTTTCTTTAATGTTTATCTTGGTCCTTGATTGACTCTCGTGCTAGAGCCTACCAATCGACCCAGTGTTGGTCGTATCTCACCGAAGCAGCTATTGAATTGTCAGATAGGGTGAACGTTCGTGAATCATGGCTGCCAGAGTGATCTGATGAGGCTACTTGAGAAATTGTATTTGTTTCCAATATTTGATATATCCCAATATTGTATCCCGGTCCAACTCGTTCACACTTTTTAGAGCTGTAGACAGCCCCCGTGAACGATAGGTGTCAAGAATAACAGTTCCACCAACTAGGCGTTGGAACTCCCCCCGGAAAAATTCCATTAGCTTTTTGGCCGGGATTTCGTCGGACAATGTATCGGGAATCGAATCTACTCGGTCTAGCCATTTCGGAAGTGGTACTCGGTTATTATCTGGAATGTTCAACTCCGTAGCTATAATCGATAATATATCATGCCATGGTTGCCTTATAGGATTTTCCACGTGGTACGTAATGTTGGTTTTCTCCGTACTGATTGTTATTTCAGATATAGTTTGGGCACATATATCAGCAGGGAGCCAAGAGACGGTCTAGATAGTACATAATTAGAAAATTTGAATTCGATATAAGGGAGCGAAAATAATGGAGGAAATGATAACGTACCCCTTCGATGGAAGGCAGGACACCAACCATCTGCGCAGATTTTACAAGCGCTGGGAAGTATTCTGTAATGTTCCATACACTGTTCTGCTTGGAGCCAGTGATCTGACCGCATCGAACGCACTTCACCGTTATTTCGTCGCTGTATCTCGCCGCGGCGTTTTCAAGAATTCTTTCACAAACTAGTTTTGCTTCTGCATATCCAAACGGATTCGTACTTTTGGTGTCTATCACAGGTTCCTCGGGAACGATACGCTCCCCATAGACATCTGGATACCGACCGACCACGGCGATAGAGGAGACAAAAGAAATGACAGGTTTGATGGACGGTTGAGCCATATGAATTTCTCTACAGAACAATAAGAAATTCTGTATTGTCTGAAACTGGGTTTTGAAAGACGACACCTGTCGCTTGAAATCCATTGGCCAAGCACAATGCAAAATATGAGTGACTGATTGACTCAATGTTGTGTACTCTGCTTCATCGAGACCAAAAAGGGGGGCGGACATATTAGTTTCGAAAATAACGATTTTCTGCCAGCTTCTAGTAGGTATAGCTATGCCTCTAGTCCGTAACGATTGTAATTGTCTAGTGTATGCATTGTTGGAGGAGCTTTCTTCAACATGAACCCGGTTCAGACAAACAACTCTTGTGACTTCTTCTAGACACGCCAGATATGATAGAACATGGGATCCGAGGCTCCCAGTGCTACCAGTAAGGAGGACTACAATTCCATGCCCATCTATATTTCTGTGAGGTTGAACCTGGATCTTAGTTGGTAAATCATGGGCTGGAAGAGAAAATTGGGAAACGAGTTGGTCGATAAGCTCATCCCTGCCTCTAACAATTCCAGACGGAACCTGCTCGTGTCTTAATGCTCTTGCAAGTTCAGCCACCGAGGGATGTAAATATACAAATCCACGAGAAATGTATTCTGCCCATGATGTTGATTCCTCCGTGGCGGAAAGCGATCGAATAAGTAGACGCCGAAGGCGTAACGCTTGTAATGAGTCCATGCCGAGCTCAAATAGGTCATCGGTAATATCCCACTGATCAGGAGGAATCTTCCAATTTAATTCTGTCTCGATTAACTGCTTGAGATCCTGCTCTAAGTTGTTCAAACTAAGACGGGGGGCAAATTCGTTCGCTTCTGGATTATCCAGCCTTATATATGCTTCCGCAATCTCTGATTCAAAAATTGTATATGCTTCCCGACGCATGATCGAGCCTTTGTCCGATCGTGGTAGAAGCTTCCCATGCACAGCAACGACGATACTATCTTTGGAAGTAATCCTTGCATGTGCATCCATTCGATCTCCAGCAGCCATAATTACAGGCCATATTGCGGATTTAAACTCCTCTACTTCCCCCAAAAGCACCGGGACGGAAGGCTCAACAATCACTCCCAGCTCAAACTGGCCATCTCCGAAGGCAATAGCTGCCTTGACATTCGCGGTCTCAGACAGCATAGACTCCAATGGTCCTGGGAAGACTTTCTTCCCCGTTGCAAGAACGATAAGGTCGTCGTTACGGCCAACTGTTCTGAAATCAGTCGGTGGTATCCCAGGATCGCTCACTAATTGATCTTGAATTTCAAAAGGCTTATTCCATCCGAACGGCCATGTGACAAGCTTGTAGTGTTGCGAGCTGCCGAAAACACTTTCAGCAGGTTCAATAGTAAGTTTTATATCTTTTCGTAGTCTGAAGTACCGCCAATCGTAATCAGTTCCTGGGACAAAAACAATTGACAGTGAGCCGGTTTCTGTGCTGCCGTAATGGTTAAGAAGTTTGACGCCATCCTCGTTCAATTTCTGACCTATCGAGGGTTTAAGCCGACCTCCTCCAAATGCGACGAATTGCAGGGACTGTAATAGTAAAACCCCTTGGTTACCCGGAAGAAGAGTTATTTCCTCTAAAATCGATGGTACTGTCATTAATGATTTAGCTTTCGTGAGACCTAGCAAGGCCAAAGTCGAGGTACCGGTTGAAACTGTCGAAGATGGAGGCAAAACAACTGTTTTACCTGCACCCATAGCGAGAGACGGTGCAACGAGACCAGCAGCCTAGTACCAATCGAGTGTTAGCAAACATCCGAGATATGGAGGGGATCAATCATACATGGTATAAAGGAAGGGTTGTTAGGAGCGATCCTTGAGCTTCATCAGCCCCGTTAAACTGATAATTGGCCGTAAATGCAAGAAACCACCTATGAGGCTGAGATATCGGTTTTGGAAGACCAGTGGTACCCGATGAGTGAAGAATTAGCACAGATGTGTCTGTTTCATTCACATAATGATTGGGGTGACAAATTTTCTTTCCAGCATGCCCGTAGCCGTCGACAGAAAGAAGAAAGGTTTCGTAGTGAACATTCACATGCTGTGCAGGCTTTATTTTGTCGTCGGGAAAGAGGGCAAGACTTTCGCGCACAGTGTTTTGTAGTCGGGGTGCTAAAACGATCGCGCCTGTGTTTGTCCGGTCTAAGAGGTGATGGACGGCTATAGGACTTAGTCTTGCTGATAGCAAAACCACCTTGCAGAAGGAAATCAGCGTTGCATAATATGGAGTATTAAATGGTGATGAAACGTACGGGTACGCCCAGTCCCATCAATGCAAGAAGGTGAACGAGGAGGCCGATATCACTCTCCATGAACAATGCGACAGGAGAATTCTTTTTGAGCTTTCCATCGTTGCCGACATAAGGAGAGTGCAGCTCATTTATATTATCAAGAAGCCACTCTTGGCACCCAAGGACCGCATTTTTTAACTGGCCATGAGTAATATGAAGGAGTTGTTCGGCGGCTGGTTGGCCGGTCTTCTGTGTCTGAATGCAGAAGAAATGGTGTGCATTTTGTTTAGCATTAAATTCGACAAGCTGTGGAACCGTCAAAATCTGATCTTTGATATCTTGGCTAGATTGCAGGTGAATTGAAGCCTGAGTAAAGCCTGTCGAGGGCGTTTTTGATGCTTTTGTTGTTGAATTGTGAAGATATGGATGGATGGATTTCGGGTTGTGAGGCTGAACCTCCACAGTTGCCAAGGGGTTCATTGCCGACTGCATCATCGTTTCAGTGACAGTATACGGAGTAAGTTCATTTCAATCTCAATCTCGTTCAACCGTCATTGTCTAGGATTGTTTAAGACTTATTATATACGTTTTTTTTTCATCGATACAGGCTTGGATTTCATGACGGGTCCTCGGAGAATACCCCAGGACCAACCCCATAGCTCGGGAGAGTCCCCAGATGTATTAACATCCGTCCTTCTATTCTTCCGTTGCACTGAGGGAGATAAGCATTGAACTGTCGCTGAGTATGCCTTATTCTTTGACTTTTTCTTTCCCGTGAATACGGAATCCTGCTCGTGAGCGTGCTCCCTGTTGATATATATATCCGTGCCCCCGTATACGATGAGCGCGGAGCCGGGATGGCTACGGCGAATGCTCCTCGATTCCCCGAGAAGCATACGGGGGCAGAGTTGCCGACTTCTTCAAACCTGAAGCGATGAATAATCAGCCCTATGTCGCCTATTTTCGATGATATCGACAAAAGATATATATCTCCTCCTAATATCCACCCCACGACAAACAATTAGCTTGTCAATAGCGAGCGTATCGGTGGTCTGATACTTACGGCTCAAAGTCCAGATATTGCACGCCTGCGCAGATATGGTCGCCCAAAACCCAGTAACCTCCCTGCCGGAAACTTTGAGGCTCAACATCGGCATAGTTGGCGCCGGCATAGCAGGGTTAGGCGCCGCAATTGCACTGAGGAAGGCTGGACATCTCGTCGAGGTATGATAAAATCTAAATACACAGACTTTGATTGGAGCTAATGCCCTATGATATACAGGTATTTGAACGTTCACGTTTCAAGAACGAAACTGGAGCTGCAATCAATGTCTGTCCAAATGCGTCTAGAGTACTAATTGAGTACGGGTTCGACTTTGAGCGCGCAGGAGCGGTAGTTGTAGAGCAGGTAAGCTGTTCCTGGTAGCTTGTCAGTGCCATGACCAAAAACTTACTTTACTTCTTATAGAGTAACTTCTTGGACGGAGAAACATTACAGACGACCATTTGCGGCGATTACACGGAAACAGCGGAGAAATATGGAAGTCCATGGTATTTTCTCCACCGAGCAGATCTACACGGGGAATTGAAGAGACTTGCAGAACAAGAAGGGGCAAAAATAAGTCTTGGGACGGAGATCATCGATGTTGATACAGAAAGCGGGAAGCTGACGAAACGGGATGCAACCCTGATCCAGAAAGATTTGGTTGTAGTGGCAGATGGCGTTCATGTAAGCCCATTTCTTGCATTATTATTATACGTATCGGATTACTTAATACCAGGGCTAATTCATGGTTGTAACTATAAGTCTTCGTTGGCCCAAAGAGTTATAGGTGGAGAAATTCCAGCGAGATACACAGGAGTATCAGCATTTCGATTTCTAATTCCCACTGAAAAGCTCCTGTCTGATCCTGAAACTCGGTCCTTTTTCGAGAACCAGCCAGTATCGTTACGTATATCGAACTTGCCAGATAACAGGAAGTTTGTGGTATACCCGTGCAAAAGGTTGCTGCATTTGTCCGGCTCTTCTTCATGATCTACAGGCTAACAAGTAGTTTCTTCCAGCGGTAATTTACAGAACTGTCTAGTCTTATACCCAAGCCTCCGGGATGAGCACCGTCGTGAAGGCAAGGAAATCTTTCCATGCAAAATCTCTCTGCGCTATCGAACTAATTGTCCGTTTAGAATGGAATAATGCGGGATGCTTTAATAACCTGCTCAGTTATGCTCACGGGTTTCATCCGGTGATCCAAAAGACTATCCAGTAAGCCGTTGAGACTTCCACTATTATTCGGATAGTCTACTAAGACAGTCTACTTTAGAAAAGCCGAAGGCGTAAGCGAGTGGCCATTGTTATATAGGCCGCCGATATCCAATTGGGTCAAGGGGAAAGTTGTCCTTATCGGCGATGCAGCTCACCCGATGTTGCCATGTAGGAATTTGAACAAGCCCAATATTGTTTGGGGACATGCTAACAGCTTTTTACTCTGATAGACCAGGGTCAGGGAGCCGGGCAAGCCATTGAAGATGGCGTCTCCCTCGGTGTCTTGTTATCGCAGCTCAAAAACTTGAACGAGATTCCGAAACGGCTTGAACTTTTTGAGACCATACGCAAAACACGCGCTCCAGCCATGCAGATATTTTCCAATGTTGCGCAAGATCAAGCAGAGATGATGCACGAGGAGGCTAAGAAATATGTCAAAGGCCCTATTCCAAGTCAGTAAAAAATTCCTACAATGCCGGAAATGATAGACTATTAACTTCTGCTCCGGGCTTCCTGTATATAGAAACTCTTCGCGAATTCTGGGATTGGAATTACTCTTATGATATCTTTGACAGCTGCCGTCAGGCATTACGACTGTTACGTCCTGTTTCGTTTTAGGCTTAGGGGTTGTTTGGAGAAATGTTAAAGGATACCTCTTCTTGATAGTTCGGCGGCTTTCTCTTTTAGTTTGAAATGTTCCTGCTCTGGTTTGAGTGTCATCTGTGTCAACATCAATCAGAGTTCACTTTGTCACCGGATCGTCTGTGTTGATTTTCAGGATAGCCATGATGTCGCGTAAGATGAGATGCGACAATACTAAGGTAAAATCGTATTTCTATTTCGTTGGTCGCAGCAATATTGCGAATATATTATAGGATGTAATTTCTAGAAGCCCCATTATACCCCTGAAGCTTCGCTGGACCAGGGGGTTCTAAGAAGACAGTCGAAGCGCGAGCATCAGGACAGAAATATCCTTCTTTTAGGAACAGTTTCTGTCTAATAAGTCAGAACAAATTAAACAGAAAAAAAATTGAGTCAAACCCTCTTGAAGCGCTACTGAGCTAGTTATAAGGTAAATTAAGCGATACCTTGGGTTTCTTCCAGAAGCGAACAGAATGGCACTTTGTCTCACTTGCCTGACTGTACAGAGTTCTGAAGTGCCAGGATATGTTTATTCTTAACCACCCAAATGCGACCAGACATCATGGTGCCATTAACTCGTTAGTTATGCCATGAAGATATATTCGTATCTGCAAGATGACCGAACAACCTTGCTGTCTTACGCGAAACCCGAAGGCTTCGTGCATGTCGACGATATATTGCTGCCAAACACTCCGATGGTGAGAGAATTCGTCGTAAGCATTAAAATACTCCCTATATGTACTCCGTATTATGCGAGGACCAAACGCTTCCAAGCTAAGAATATCTCCGGCCAGTGACTAGTCTTTCAGCAAAATTAATTGCCCATTTGAAATGAAATGTTTGGTCGCGTTCTTGTCGGCCTGCTCCATAGACCACGCCTCTACCTGAAACACGACGAAGTGCCACGGGAGGGGATCCCGGTAACTACGGAGTACCTTGATACGAAGGATGCCATGGAGGACCAAGAAAACACATGCCATAATAGCTAGCTCTAGCTCGTGTACATTCTATAGGATTAGAAGATAAGTCATCGATTAGCGACTGCTTGGGATTAAATGATCGAACACAGGATTGTATCGCAATTGAGCAACTGAAAAAAAAAGCTCAGATGCTGAGTATGGAGGAGAAGAAACGACTTTGTCTCCCTCCTTCTTTATCATACGAATGAGACTGCATGATTGTCTTTATTCCCCCCAAAATAGGCTGCTGGCCATGCCGTCCATGAAGGCTTAATCCCCACTCTGCAAGGGGCATTCATTTCATCTTTTTTGTGGCGCTTCCCGAAGCAGACAACCGCCATTTCTCCATGTCACAACGTGTACAGAGTACGAAGTACGTATAGACCATCTATTTTGATCATGATGGCAGGTTCTGCATGTCACAGCTCGAAGCACAATCCCGTCTAGAGTGGTGTACAGATATCTAGAGATAATCATTTCCAACGGCTGACAGTCGGTTGCCGACCTGCATAACGTTGATTGATACCCATCACAATGAATCCTACTGTACGAAGTACGAGATGAACCTACTCTTTGTCTTACAAGTACTCCGTCCTCCATATACATCACTTGGATTGAGAATTCGTCATTGATTCGGACCAAACGATCTCGCGCCGCCATTCCCCCCTGTCCTGGTTTAATTTCCTGAGTCTAAAAATCGAGTCTCCACTGTGCCATGGCAACCACCTTAACGCAGGGACGGAAGTATATCCTTGGTGCAAAGTACACCAACAGACCTCCATCAGTGGTTTCAGAGATGAGGATCTTGAGATATTTTGCACTCATCACACCCCCCCTGTCATTATCCGTTTCCCGTCTTGTGGGACAGGAAGCCTGGAACGGAGAAAATATCGGCATGATTAAGGTCAGGATCAAGATGATACCGGATGTCATGCGAAAATACCAACGGCAGGGGGTCGCTTCGCCCTTTTAGCATAATATAAGTTCTGCTCCTTATATATACATAACTCCTCACTTCCTCAAACCTTTGCTGCATTCTTTTACTTCCTTCTTTTTTACTGTGCGATTTACTTCTCCTCTCTGGCAGAGTCAACCTCTTCCTACTGCTCTCATTTTGTCCAACTTTCTTTTAAACATTCTTTAACATCAAACGTTCCTACTTCTGACGAATTGATTTCGTCGATTTCCGGTCTTTCGTATACCCCCTCGAACCTCAAGCTCAGATTTTCAAGGCGAATTCAATAACACTCTTTTATTCGCCCACCATGCATGTCGTGAACAAAACTTCCCTTGCCCTCGTTGTGGCCCTCGCTTCCGCCTTGTCCGAAGCCAAATCTCATGGACGTGATTTCTATCGTCGCGAGCACCCAAAGCATTCCAACCCTGGCTCATCTGCTGAAGAGACTACGTATGTGACCGTTCACCCGTATCAATCTTCATCCTGGAGTAGTGGGGTTGAGCCTACCGGATTCCCTACAAGCATTCCTTCGGATCTTCCATCTCAATTCCCGACGAGCATTCCTTCGGACTATCCATCTCCATTCCCTACCAGTATTCCTTCGGACTATCCATCTCCATTCCCCACGAGTATTCCTTCGGATTATTCACCTCCATATCCTACCGATACTTCTTCTGATCTTCCGACTGAGATTCCTACTGGAACAGGAACAAGAATTCCTACCACTAACATCCCTACTGGGACGGGGACAAGGCCGGGAACAAGAACTCCTACCACCAACATCCCTACTGGGACGGGGACAGAGCCGGAAACAAGAATTCCCACCACCAACATCCCTACTGGAACGGGGACAAGGCCAGGAACAAGAACTCCCACCACCAACATCCCTACTGGCACAGGAACAAAGCCAGGGACAAGAACTCCTACTACCACGAACATTCCCACTGGGACAGGAACAAGGCCGGGAACAGAAACATATCCTGGAACCGTTGACCCATCGGGCCCAGCTTCCTCCAAAACTGTCACCCTGACTTATACCCTTGGTACTGGAACATCTACCACTATAGTGACTACAACCGTTAGCTACCCGCACAGTGAAGCCCCGGAGCCAGTAAGTTCGCCTTATATCCTTCCATTTTTTTTTGATAGATCAAGCCTAACTATCAAAACAGACGTCAACTGAGGGTGATGAATCGCCTACTGAAGAGCCTACTACAACCATCCGAAGTACCTCGATAACTACGACTACCCATTATGTGACCTTGAAGCCCAGCCGGACTTCTAGCGATGCTGAAGGTGTGCCTACTGGTGGTCCAGGCGGCCCTGGCCAATGCCCTCCACCCGTCACCGTTACCCAGACAGAAACGGTCACAGTTGTATGTTCTTGAATTGCACCTCTATCAAATAATGACATGTACCTAAAAATACTAATATCGATCCTGGGGCAGACTACTGGCTATCCCGAACCAACTGACGAGGAACCCATTCCAACTGATGATCCGACGGATGACCCGACTGATGCTCCCACTGAGACTGGAACTGCTGATCCAACTGATCAGCCAACAACTCCTCCAATCCCATCTGTTACTTTTACTGCATCTTATCCATACACCAACAGCACGGGTCCAAGCAGAACAACCAACCACCCAAGCACTGGTTATCGTCCCAGCACTCGTTATCCAAGCTCAGGTTTTATCACCCGTCGTCCTGCTCCAACTGCATATGAGTACCGCGACTAAGAAGTTAATCCTGAACTTCTTTCCTTTCGGACAAGCTGGCTTGGGTTTTATGTAGTTTTGGTTCTCGTTTAGCTTCGGGTCAAAAAATCAAAAAAAGGAAATGGTTGGAAGAGCTGCATCTTTTGATTTCTTAACCTTATTTCATCCGTTCTTTGGTCCTTTGATTGGACACTGTGTTGTATATATCCATTCTATTCGCTTACATGCTATGCATGCCTTTTTATTCTATCTATTGTTTCTTCGGGGATATATCTGTTAAGAATCGAATAGCTGCAGCAGACGGCCCATTTCGTGATACGTTTTCAATCATCTTTTGCCATTCCAGCCATGTAATCCCCTGTAAAAGACAATCGGCCAAATCATCGAGCTTTTTTATATCCAAAACTGCATTATCTGTACCGTTGTTGGGTATATTCTGCTTTGTAGACCTGGAACTCGGCTTCCTCTTTCCCTCCTTGTTCCATTTGTTCAAGAATGAATGCACCGTGTTACTCGCCTGACTATTCTCTGCAATAATCAGCCCTATATCCGTGCCCTGGTAAACCGAAATTTGCTGTTCTCTATTGTGGTTTATATTAGACAAAGAAATCATATTCCCTATCAAATCAATTTTCGCTTTTTTGCCTTCGCTAGAAGTCACTCTTGATTTCTTCTGCGTTTTTAGTTCGTTTTCCGAATCACTTTCCCTCATCATCATCCAATATCTCACCACTCGTTGCGGATCAATACCTCTAACAACGGGACTACTCGCCCCCGCAGCCAGCTGCTGTTGCAAGGTATGAATAACAGCATATAGCATCCCTTCAAAAACTCCTACTCGGATGGTCCATTCCAGAACCGCGCTGCCCCCGCCAGACCGGAACCGTTGCCGCTCGATAAGAATATGAGTTGGTTGGTATTCTGAAATGAGGGAACTTATTAATGTGTAAGCATAGGAGGCGTAAAGCTCCGGGGCGAATGATTCTTTCTCAATTGCTGGTGGTTCATGGGTTTCGTCCGTGTCCAGCGATTTTCGACTAGGAGCCATACGCTTTGGTCTTCCCAGCTCACTTAAAGCATGAATGCAAGGGATCTCTGCGGGTTTTCTTTGCGAGCGAATGGAGGAACATGTGTCCAGGTTTGAAGGGAATGAAGAGATCGCAAGACGGTCCCATGCATTCAAAATTGGCTTTGGGATCTGCTCTTTACTTTGCATAGCAGGAATCTGTAAGTGCGCGTAGGCTAGATTGCGAATCCCCATATCAATACTTAGAACACTCAGTGGTCGTGATACTGGCTGCGCGGTGCAGCCATTGGAGCCGCGTTCAGCTGTTATCGAGGGCTGAAAATGACGCCGAAGGTCCGAAGACAGAAGTGATTGATGCAATCGATTGATTAGAATCGGTTTGGTCCCAGATGACAGTATTCCTGTCAAAAGCGCGAGTCTCTGTAGTTGTCGGAGCTTGAGCGATGACAGCCATCCATTCGGAGAGAGCATAATAGTGTTTAGATGTTCTATGTGTGTAGCTTGTAGCTCGGAGGAGATCGAAAGGTAAGTTAAAAAAAGATAACGGGATAACAGTAGTTAATACACGATAACGCGGTATCTCATTGATAGCTAGATTTTAAAGTCGAGTTCATCAAAGTAAAACAAAAACACAAGGCTAAATTTTATCAATGATTCCTCCAAGGGTCTCGATTAACGATTTAAATATTGACTATTCACCAAAATTTGGGAAAAAAAGCTATACCTTATAAACCATTCTAAAATATATTCTTTTAATTGCATCAATCTTTCATCTTCATAAAGAAATAAAACTAAATATAAAAAAACCATATAACAAGGCCTACGCAAAGGCTCTTGGGGTATACTTCCCAATGTCTCAACGCCGAACTGGTGACCGAACATAATAAAATAAAGGAACTAAGAATTCCCCGGAATCCAAGGGAGGGAGGGAGGAAGGGAGGGAGGGAGAGGGAATAGAAAATATGGAGGACAAACAAGGAAAATCGAAAGATAAAGATCCGAACTCTACAAGAACAGGAATGTAAAAGACACCATTCCCCCTTCCCCAAAAAAAAACTTCTCTCCAGGGGAGATGAGCTTGTCTCTCACTGTGAATGATTCATCCTAAACAAGAGCGGTTCGCGCAAATATACTAATGATGACCAAATCTTCCAGTGAAGCACACCAAGATGCGCCAACCGCCTCGCCAAACTATCGACTGTGATAACTTGCATATGCTGCAACAAACTGCTCTTTGATGGGCTCAATAGCAGTTGAGAAGGCTTCTGATCTTCACACATCTCCAATGGTGTCATGTGCAAGTATCGCGTTACACAGGCGAAAGTGGCCTCTTCCAACTTTTGTTGTATTGACCGTCGGAAATCACGATATTGAATAACAGGGGAGCTTAAGAATGCCCCAAGAGTTCTTTCAATGTAGAGAAGCGTATCCTCTTCCAGGTAGTCAGTGTAAGTGGCGGCTCTGCCGCTGCTACCGCCAGTTTCAAGGTTGGCAATAGTTCGCGCAATTTCAAGGGCGATTCTGCTCATGTTGTTTCGCCATCGGCCGATATTGCGTGGTGTTCTGACGACGATGGTGCTGCCAATGCCGATGTTATGGGTATTCTCGACGAGAGGAGATTTTTCACAGCCAGAAACGATGGAGCGGATGCGACCTTGGAGGGTGGATTTCGCCTTGTGTACGTTGGTGCTAGGGTATCGATTGTACCTCGCGAGAGTGAGTTCAAATACTCGACCACATAGTTCAAGACCCATGAGATCTTGAATATCTGCTCTCAGGTTACAGAGGTGCGACATGTCGTGCTTAAAGGTATCCGGAAGCCGGTTGGGAAAATCGAACGGCATTACAAAAGAGAACAACCCGATAAAGAGGGTCGCGATGGGCTCGTAACTGCCATTCAACTGCTTCTGTAGGTATGGATATGAACCTGGTGCTTGGTTGTGCATATCGGAATACCACCTCTTTGCTCGGCCAAATTCCATGGTGTTTGATTTGAACTCTCTTTTGAAGTGTTCCCGCAAAAACCTTGGGCTATCCTCTATTAACAGCACTCGGAAAGCCCGTATTTGATGATTTGCAACATCCTAAAGACCAGGTTATTAGAAGCGTGTTAGAGGCAATGGAATATAACAAAAAGATACATACAAGTTTCATGGCCTCTAGCGTTCCGAACAACGTTTTCAGGCCTTGCACAACTTTATATGGATCACCTGTCTGATGGCCTTCACTTATTTCGTTGACCATCTGGTCCGCCCATGGATCTCTCATCGGAGCACAATGTGTTTTCAATAGCACGGCAATCCACTTGATCAGCTTCACCAAATCTAACACCCCCTTGTGTATTTGTTGCATCAGGAACTCTACTTCCATGTATTGGGTCACCGCTATCTGATCTCGTTCCGGGATTAGGGTATTGATGACATCCTTTAATGTCTCCAACATGATCGGTAATCGCGGTTCAAACATCTTCGTTGTGGTGTCATTATTGTGATGGCGTGGTGTTGGAGGCGGATCCAAGGCTCCCTGTGACAAAGTCCAGTATGAATAGATTGAAATTTCAAGAGCCATCGCTTCCCAGTAAGTTTCCGCCGATTTCCGCTTCTTACGCCCCTTTTCCCCGGCGATGGGTCCAAAATAAAGATCTTGGTTAAAGTTGACATCAACTCTTACGTTTATATTGCCCATGATCTTGTTCAAGTCCAGCTCGCTAAGGGTATCAGGGCGTACTGGTGGTCGTTGCTCTGCCGTCTGCAATGCTTCAATGTTTGAAGTAGAGAAATTCATTTCCTCCGGGATGGGGAAGAGCATGGTTGTAGTGGTCTCATTTGCTTGGCCCATTTCGTTTCCAACTTCAACGTCAGGCTCAAGCAAAACTGGGCCTCCCTCATCTTCGTAGATTGTGTCAGGAGTGCTAGACTGAGGGGTTAGATCTTGCATAGAATCATCAGACATATCGGGATGGCGACACGGGCGGGAATTTGGTGGTGGTGATGGAGATGGCGGAGGGATAGAATGCAAATCATTGTATTGACATGATAGTGGTTCTTGTGCTATCGCATGGTTGGCCATGGAAGAATCATGATTGTTGTGGGAGGAGGGTGAATGATTTGGTTGCTCTCTCAGGTCATGTTTTGGGACAGTTTGAGAATCACTGTTTAATAAAGCATACGTTGTTGAACAATAATCCGGATCTTCGCCTTCAGTTGGATGTGATCTAGTCTTTGATGACTCTGCCTGTTGCTGTGAACCCATGATTCCAATTTCTTCCTTCACTCCCTGGCTCTCCGAGTTGAAAAAAAGGAATATATAGAAAAATGCGGAAAATATAACTTGGAAAATAGAAAGGGAGAGAGAGAGTGAAATGAGGGGGGGAATACTGAAATAGTCAAAGCCCCCTCGGACACAGCTTTAAAAATCGTCCGCGAGTGATGTTCTGCGTTCGATTTTTATGAAGATAAAAAAGAAATCAGGGAATTTCTTTTTTTTGTTCAAAACATAGAATCTGCTTTCATCAATACCATTTGAAGATTGTTAAATGGTTTTTCTCCTTTTCAGAGTAATGATTTTGTTTTAAAGCAGTCTAGCAAAATGGCACTTCTCTCAGTCAAGATTATGAAGTACTTATAAACCGCTCAGAGGGAAGAAGAATACACGAAAATAAGGCAAAGAAGTTGGGCAGTCAATGAAAGGGAAACCGCTTTTGAAATTTGAGTGCGTGAATGGAGAGAGAGAGAGAGAATGAGAGAGCTTTCCGGCTGGCTGGGGGCTGTACAGGCCGGTCGGGCAATCGTGGGGACGTTGATCGAGACAAATCAGTGAAAGATGGCAAACAACTTATGAGGCCACGACACAAAGGAAGGCACTAATGGTTGAAGTGATGTAATGTTGTGTAGTGATAACACTGGACGATGTTTTTGGTGTCAGTGTTTCGTCGTCGTTGCTGGTTCCAACCAAAGACAAAAAATTTCGAAAGCATCCAGCAATTGTAAAGTAGTATATTATAAACGGGATATTGGAAAGGATTTTTTTCCCCCTTCACATCGTATTGTGCGCCTGGCTTTAGCGTATATTGTAGGCGAGGCCGGAATTAGAATGCATCATCTCCTGGCAATTTCAATCCAAGAGGCAAGCATTATTGAAAATTGATTGGAATTTGAATGGTCGAAAATTTGGCCGTCGAACCCGAAGAAGTAAAAAAGTGAGGCGGACGCGGACTAGAGCTTGTTGATCGGAGAAGCGTAACTAGCAAATTAGGAGCATTTAAACCCGAATCATGCATGCTTGATGACAACAAAGGATTTTCTCGTCACTTTCAAAAAGCGTTGGCATAATTTCTTTTTTTTTCCCTTTCTTTGCTCTGTTTTAGCCCTAGATTCAGTTCAATATGGAATAACGAGCTTGTTCTGATTTCTGTGGCGCATTACCCATTGTAACTACTTGCATGTAAATGAATCTGCACGACGAGGGACCGATGATGATTAGACCATGTTCCATATCCTGGCTTCGACGTCTCACGTCTAAGCGTAACGCCGACCATACTCCTCCGTACTCTGTACAGCCTTTAAAAAAATACCGAGGTGTACAAGGGCGTAGCAAACGGGCGGATCCTTCGAACTGAAGTTGCAAAGAAACGGATTCCTGTTCCGTCCGTGGGGCTTCCAAGGTTTAGTTGGATAACTATTCTCTGTGTTTATTCCACTGTCTTCGTTGAATTGATACAATGGTAACAATCATGCGGTTTCCCGTTGTCGTGATATCATCAGAGAATAATAAGCCTGTGTGGGGTCAGCGCCCTGTTCAGGGTTAACAATTAAGATCTCCGTTTGTACGGAGTAGAGAGGGCCATTCAAGTTATTCCCGTGCTCCGCATTGCCAGGGCAAACACTTGCTTCCATAACCATCTGTTCAGGCTGTATCATGGCCACCAGCCGCGGGTAGCGGTAAGATGCAAATCCTTATTTTGAATTCATGATGAAACTTTATAGCCGTGTGTGGACAGGACAGTCACATTTTGTTTTTTTGAATGTTGGGGTGGCTCAAGCTGGATTGAGAACTTCGTACTCCGTACAAGACCCAGGCATAAAGATACAGGTATAATTCGAGTTCATCTGAAAAAAAAGGATAAGTTTCACCACGAGTAACAAGCAATGAGCAGGGTGCGGTGTAGCGAGCATATTTTCCCCCGTGCATGGTAGGACAATAGGTAAAATGAAGAATTTTATGGCGAACGAACGATCTAGGCCGTTTCCACGCTCTGAAACCCCTAATATGGAGTATTAGATGGATTGATGGAGTCTACCACAGGCTCGATTGGGGAAAGCATCAGTTTGCTTGAGACCGTTTAACCTCGAACAGAATACGCCACGACGAGGGCCATGATCAATATTCCCATACAAGCTAATAAGAATATTCAAGACACGCCGATGGGGTCCGCTTCTGGGCGTGGGAATGTTCCCTTGAAGTTTGCCCAAACGGACACAAGTATCACAAGGGTATCATGTCATGTTGAACGAATAACCAGCCCAGCTCTCTTCAACATGCCAATTTTGATTTCCCAATTATTGAGCGAGGGAAAGCCCAAGCATCCAGCATCGGAAGAGAACCTGACTTGTGGCGGTCGAGGGGCCTGAAATGACGAATTGGCGAGCCTGAGAGCCACCTTTCTCGCCTCACTTTGAATTTAGCTGGCGGGACCGTGGAAAAGTATAACCAGGCCTCAAACTTCAGGATCAGCGGTGAAGACTGCGAACTCCGACCGAGAGACAACTTGTTTTTTTTTTGTTTTTCCTTTGCCGGGATCACCAGTCGTCGAAATTATGCGAAATGTGCACAGCATCGGCCTTACAGGAAAGGCTGTAATAAGATATGTGTGTGTGTGTGTGTGTGTGTCAAGCAACTGCAAGGCTTGCGGGTTTTCGTGTAACCTCGTGAAGCATTTGCATGGGCGCCAGATGCTGTGACAGGGCTAAGATGAGGAATGAAGAAGAACTATATGATAGGCCAGGCATTGATCTATCTGTCTCATACCAGGTGTCCAAAAGACCGCACAGTTTTCTTTCTTTCTTTCGTTCTTTGTTTGTTAGGGGATCTCTCTTTAACAAAGACCGACTCGCGATCATCTCTGTACGAGGGTTGATGTATCACATCGAATGCAACAGTATGGAGTATCTCCTTGCCAGTTCTCCTCAAAGGCTGTCTTTGACTTCATTTATTATTAATAGATTGGTTCATTCGACTTTTCTTCTCAGAATACCCAGCTCGAAGGATCTGGAGCTTGAGGATATGTACAATGTTCAAATTTCCCCCTCCTCCAATCTCCCACACTTTTTTATGTGCTTCCTGCGTGCTGCTGTTGTATATATTTCTACATGACACATGGTTATCACTTTCACCTGATGCTTTACCATGATATATTTAAATGTATAGATCATGCAAAATCGCAGTCAATTGTATCTCAGTGTTTGATTGATACCCCCATCCGGTGATAAACTATCGGCTTCTTGCTTGTTCTTCTTAGAGCGCTTTCAAAGGCATCTGTTCTTCCTTTTAAGCCCTGCAAAATATTGTCTTTGGTCCTTGTATTTATATTATAGTAAGAGTGCCGTTTGGACGGACTATCTAGGATTGATTTCTACCAAGAAACATTTCACTTTTACTCCCGGGTCGCGACTATTTCCAGATATGTTTTTACTGCTGATTCTCGCTCTGTTCCCGTATGTTTGGGCATCTCCGAGTGTGCTATTCCACTGGATGTCTGCCTTGTCCCCAAATCGGAACAATTTTGAAGTAAAGCGGCTTCCAGATGCCCCAGAGCTTCCCAAAAGTTGGGCAGGTCGAATCCAAATCCCCAAGGCGCCGGACGGAAATGCGTTGTTTTTCTGGCTATTTGACTCGGAGGAAAAGGCCAGCGACGATAATCTTATAGGTATGAACACGCTACCCGATGATTTTTTGGTTTGTAAATCCGATTTCTAACCGATACTCAGTCTGGCTGAATGGTGGTCCTGGCTGTACTTCACTTTTCGGTACCTTTCTGGAAAACGGGCCTTTATCATTCGCTGTAAATTCTTCTAAGCTTGAACGGAATCCCTATTCTTGGACCAAACTTGGCCATGTACTATATATCGATCAACCAGCTGGGACCGGATATGCCACTGCCAAAAAGCCAGTTACAACAAACGAGGAAGTGACATCAAATTTATTCTCATGGCTGCAAGAATTTGACCGTTTGTTCCCTGGGCTTCTTCGCAGTAAAAAAGTCCATTTCGTGGGAGAATCATATGCTGGTGTTTACATTCCGTATATCGCTGTCGAAATAATGAGACGCAAGGATGAGCTACCTATAAACCTACAATCGATTGCTATCGGCGACGGGTCAATAGGAAATAATGCAGCAATGTCTTCAGTACCCACTGTGGCCTTTTTAAAGAAATACTCGAAGGAGTTAAACATACCAAGGGACATATTGACCGCCTTTTCATTCGCGGATCATGCGTGCGGCTTTGATATGGTGCTCAGCCGGGCAGCTACTTATCCTCCTCGAGCGCCTATTATTCACATTCCCGGGAATCCAGGATGCATGAATTTTAAGAGGGGCAGTGGGGATACTCCGGTTGAACGACGGAATTTTGAAGCAGACCAAGGCAAATGTAACATACGCCCGGACACACCGGAGAAAATCAAAAGTTCGATTCTAAATTCTTCATGTTATGGCCCATGTGCAACGTTTGATACTGCAGCCGATTATTTGGGGACGCGTTCGGACCGATGCTTCAATTTGTATAATATCCGGTACAACTGTGCTACCCCAAACCCGATACCCGCGATGGAAGCCTATTTGAGTCGTGCAGACGTTCAAACGGCCTTGAATCTCAACCAACGGGGAAATCAAACAAATCCGTTTAAATCTTGTAACCAATCAATTATGAAAACACTTTTCTCGCCAGCTAACAGACCCACACCACCGGCGTACCACCTCCTACCGGAGCTGCTAGAAACCCATAAATTGCCCGTTCACATATACCAAGGGCAACTGGACATGTTGATCAACAATATAGGGGTTGAGCTGGTTTTGCAGAACATGACATGGAACGGGGCACAGGGCTTTCAGGAGAAACCACATCGACAATTTGGTTCGGGATCAAGTGGTGCTCCAGTTGGGTTATGGACTGAAGAGCGAGGATTGTCATATCATTTGTTTTATGAATCTGGCCATGCGGTACCAAGGGATACGCCAGCAGACATGTTCGAGTATCTAAAGGATGTGGTTGTGAAGTCAAAAAAAGATTGACATATAAATTAAGGGGAGGAACTCTGTTGCGCTTGTCTTAGTTATTTCTTTTTCCTTCTTTTGATTCTTGTTGTGCTATTGGTGTATGATAGGACTTTCTTATCGGTTTGTGTAGCCCGACGGAAAAATAGTATTTCGATTTGGGCTTCGATAGAAATGGGTGTAACCCTATTTTACGGCAAGGCGGATGTTTCAATTGCCATGGTAAAGTTTAATTGAGTAACCGACATGCTGTTCAACCTTGAGAGCAAACAATTGATATATAGGCTGCAGGTATACATGTACAATGCTGATCACAGTGGCTGGATCATGGCTCAATGCGCACCGTGTTGTACCACATCAGTACCTAGCACAAACGGGGCAATGATATATGCGACTGAATACGTCACATTTACATGGGTATAGAGAAGCAAACCAAACAGATCCAATCCCGATTCCCGACAGCAAACAATGCCATCGATAACCGGGAGGCGAAAGGACTGCCGGCAACGGAGACGAATGCCGATCAGGAGGGACAAACAAGCATTCGTAAAACATTATCATTCAGATGCGGAATATGACTGGTTTATATCTCACGAAAATAATGTAGTGCAACTTAACAGATGAGAAAATCATAAATATTATCAATAACCGCC
Organism: Myotisia sp. PD_48; assembly: GCA_032988175.1. Taxonomy (NCBI): domain Eukaryota; kingdom Fungi; phylum Ascomycota; class Eurotiomycetes; order Onygenales; genus Myotisia; species Myotisia sp. PD_48. The sequence goes on along the minus strand of JANTQB010000006.1, from coordinate 80,779 downwards.
CCAAAAAAGGGTAAGGTGAGCTCGTTTCCAAAAAATAAAAATGCATGAGACAAACGAACGCCTTTGGCCTCCCCCCCTGTATGAAGCACTGAGACTAGGTTTCCACAAAGACTCGTGCTACCACACCAAAAAGGAAACTAAAAATAAAAACACCGGTTATTGCTATGAGATCGGATAAAGCAAATAAAGGCATAGCTTAGCGTAGCGGCATGTAGAATGATCCTCCGCGTAATACACATTAAGTCTTGAGAGTATGGGTGAGAGGGACAGATAGTAGTGAAATAAGAGTAGTTAGGGGAACATTGGTCATGAGAGCGAGGATGTATACCTCAAATTATAATATGCAGGTATCCGAGGGTATTCGGGACCAGACGGGGATGGCCCCTGCTGATGACAGAAAGATAGCAGGTCAAACCGATAGAGAATAAACGGCGGATAAGATTCGCTGGCTTGAGCGGGTATAGTCGAGTGTAATTTTGAAATAGCTCCCCGGAGATTGTTTATTATGGCTTTTGTATAAATTAGAAATTTATATAGATAAGGAAATTATAATTAGCGACGGTGGAACAAAGGCGCCGTAGTAGTCATCGATAGTAGTGAATCTGCTCTTTGAAACACATCACCCGCAAAGAAGCGGTCACTCGATGCGCTCACTGGCGTAGAAGGAACTGTAGCCTGGGCTGCGGGACCGAGCGCAGCGCTGAGAGGTGTAGCTGGCATTGTAATCGAATGGGGAGAAGTTGAGTTCGTGAAGGAGGATAATGTCCCAGCCATCGATGACGTCGAGTGCGAGTATGGCAATCCGTGAGAATTCTGTTGCCAGGCAGAAGCAGTTGGGTTGGAAGTGTGAAGCTCAGCTAGGTATGACCAGGGAGAGGTATCAATAAGTCGCCCAGCCTCCCGGATTGCCTTTTGGACGATTCGTAGGGTGCCAACGATTTCTGAAGGCAAGAGACAGATATTTTTGGCTTCCCTTATGTCAACTACCAAGTCAACAAAAGATTGTATAAATGTCTTGCAGAGCTGCCAGAACTCTTTTTGGTTGCGCATACCACCTCCTGGCTCCTTTAACTTCATGTTCGATAACCGTATATCAAGAGCATCCGCAACATCCAAGCAGTTACGGCACCGCAATAGTAGTTTGCGGGACAGGTTTTGTAGGTGCTGCGGAGCTCGAGATTCTTCGGCTAGTTCGAGCGATTGGGCAAATTGACGTGCAGCCATCGGAACAGCTTGATGTGCAGTTTTCGAGGCAGAAGAGAGCTGAACAAAAATCTTTTCAAATATTCGATCTTCTTCTAGCTCATCCAGCCCAGTTACTGGGTTAATCTTGTTCATAGCGGGGGAAGCAAGGACTGCAAAGGACTCCCCGCTGCGTGGAGTATTTGCCAATGATGATATGCCTGACGGGTTGAGGTGGGTATTAGACTTGCTACTTGAACGGCTTCTGGTTTCGACACTGAGTTGTGGAGGGGCTAGAGGAGCGGGGAACGGAGGTAGGCCAGGCGGATTGGGAGCGAAAGGAGGGAGAACGGCAGCATGAAGTGCGGAATTTGACTGATGCACCATAGTCTCACTCCGCAATCGACGAGGAGGTGGATGATGACGATCGCGTGTGGGCGTAACGGAGGGTTCGATTTCTCGATCAGGTGGTTTCGAGGAGGGCTCATTTGCAGCGTGTAGCTTTTTCGCTGTGGTAGGCCGTTTCTTCTCATTCGTATCAAAAACGGCGCAAGCGTTGCGAAGTTCAATTAAGCTGCCATATATCAAGAGCAGGAGGGATCGAATGTATTTCGGATCACACAATGACACTATTTTGGAGGCATTAATTCGCAACTGAGTTCCGACGTGTGTATAGGCGGTGATGCATGTTGTACATTCGTTCTTGACCATTTCAGTTGCTCTTCTGGCAATATCAATGTCCTGGAAATCAACGTCGTCAAGGTGCTGCAGAGCTTCGTTCAGTTGGTCAAGATGCGTTGAGGCGTTGTAAAATACAATTCCCAGGCTACTCCGTCGACATTCTTCAGTTTTGATTACGTCGATGAGTGAAGAGATATGGGGATGTATTTGATATAAGGAGTATAAAACGCTCTTGGCAGCATTAATAACCGGGTTTTTGATCGCGGTTTTGGTTCTGTGCTCAGGGAGACTGGATAATCGGTGCATGGTACCATTTTTAAACCGTCGCCGGTCTCTAGGACTGCTGGGGCTGGATGATCCGCTGCCGCCATTCTGAGCCCCGCTGTGTTGCGGCCGAAGAAGTGATCCGTGGCTGAGGCCACGCAGATGGCTATTCCGATAAGGCCTCATCTCGTCAAGGGTTCCGAGGTCTGTATTTTTTCTAATTAAACCCATGCGTTTGCCCCGGGATGCGGCTGAACCTTGGATAAAACCTTCACTGTTACTTCGGTTCCTCTCACTAGCAGCGCCATTGGTTAAAATGCCGGCACGATAGATGCCATTGGTTTGGCCAGAGGCCATGCGATGATGGGATCTTGTTGGTATTGGAGGCGGCCTAGAAAATGAGGGCGATCTGGAGTTTGGAGCCGAATCAGTGCCGTTATTAGGCCTAGGAATTACAGGGAACCGGTTGCCACGTTTGGGTGGTTTTGGTGGTTCGGATATCGTTTCACTAGAGAGCCTTATTAGCGAGAATTTCAGATTCAGGAATGCCGTTCCAGTATTCGAAGGATAGAACGTACGTTGTGTCGAGTGAAATTCTGGCTTCTGGGGAAGATGCAACTTGTCTCATTTTTAGAAACCTTTTCAGCTCTGCGGTCAATGCACTTTCCTTTTCATTGTCAGTCATATCTGGTGCAACAATGTCGGCTTCTCGTAATTCCAACATCGATTTCAGCGAATTGGTCAGCGGATTCCCCGAAACTTTGATAACCTGTAATTTGCTCATATCGGCGAGTTCACTTGGAAGATCCTCTAGACGATTTTGCATAATCGAAAATACACGCAGAGAGGTAAGATCGCGGATATCTTCCGGTATGATCGCGATTTTGTTCCGACTTAGATCTAGGATTTCAAGAAAGGATAGGTTGTACACCTAGAGAGGGTCAATTGAGGGTACACTTATAGTAGAGCTGCTGCTGTTACATACTGCAGGTGGAAATTCTGTAAAATTGTTGGCACGTATGTTCAAATATCGAAGATGAGTACATTCCGAGAACCGGGAAGGAATTTGATCGATGTAATTATTTGAGAGTGATAGTCTAGTCCATTCATATTTTATCCATTAGCCATTGACTTTCGAGTATCAATAAAAAAGCGTGGGGGATGTTATTCCTCACCTCGCAACTTCATCTTTTATGATGTCGATTACAGCATCTGGGATGCAGCCGATATTTGCATACCCCAGATCAATGGTAAGTTTTAGCCGAACGACATCGTCGACCTCCTGCCCGCCGCCCAACGAGCGTTTTGTATCCTGAAGCCCACTCTCGAAAGCACAGCGAGCAAGTTCGATGATTGATTTTTCTGGTAGAAGCCTTGTTGGCGGGGCTTTGATTTGACGTAGAGCAGCCTCCTCATGTAACGGCTGGCCATGGCTCGCAGAAGTTGCTTGTGTACGGGTTTCTGCCTTGCTGCTATCACTTGATGCATCCCCTGGCTTGGTTTGATGGGGCCTGATGGTGTCCTCTGTACGACTCATGATGTACGGTAAAAGTGGGATGCTGGAAAGGAGGGTGTTCAGGTGGTGATAAAGTAGCGCTACGCTAATCACGCGACTATATATTCAACTTGGGGTAGTATATCTGCCCAGCAGACTCGGGAGCTGGCGGACCGAAAAGGCATAATCTAGCGGACTTAATGGATTCAGAACGAGGGCTGTGAGGCTTTTTTGTGCTTGTTGATTTCGGAAGGAAACAGATGATAAGGTCGAGTTGATCGCAGGAAGACCGTTCGGTGTTGACCGAGAAGGGCGCGTATGCCTGTATATGACGGCTGGCGGGAAAGCTGTAGTTTGTATACAAAAAGGGGGGTCGAGACGCGATGCGAGACATCTAGAGTAAGAAAGCTCGGGCACACGAGGGTGGCACGGCAGGGCTCAACGAACCAACTTGGATTGGTAGATGCGCCGATGTGGGAACGAAAAAGGGGGGTGGCCAGCGGGTCAGTACCACTCTCCCAATACATTACTAGCAATCAATGATGCCCAACGTCCGTAGCCTCATTTCTTCGTCCTGGTCCAGTCAATTCAATGCATCGCCAGCGAGAAAGCGCCCCAAATCCCGATTTGTTGCTGGGCGGGAGATGAAACAGCCAGTCACGTGAGCCATTGGCAGGGATCTTACGTTATACGGAATTATCAGAGTACCCGGATTGTCTGCTTCCTGGATTATCTTGGGAGAGAATAATACATTTCTAGCAAGTGAAATTCAAGTAGAAAAAAAAAGTAACAGAAATAATGTACATCAATCGCATCATGGCGAACGGCAGCTTAAGCGGCTGGAGTACCCAGCGTTTCGAACGACTGGAGCAATTGGGTTTCGGCTTCACTCTGGGGATCTGGCACCGCTTCTGGCTGATCACCGTCAACATCAGTACCTAAGAATGCCGCTCTGTTGGTCTGTCGTAGTAGATCTTCTTTCTCAGCCCATATCTTCCACCGATCGTACTCCTGGTCTTCAAGCTCCATCCCAATCGAGATCATGCTGGGTCCGAAATAAGCACCAGTAGCTCTAGCTTCTTCCTGTGCAATCCTCCTCTCTACATCTTCTTGAAGACGAAGGTGGTAAAATTCTCGGCGAGCAGTATCGTAGGCTTCCGCATCTGTTATATCCGGTACAGTGTTAAGTAGATGTAGTTGCCGTTGAACAACACTACAAAATTTCCAGATAGAAATATCGTTAGCACGGAAGAGAAGAAATAAGAGTTAAATGGTCGCATTACCTCTCGCCATCTAATATCCTTCTCCGCTGCTGCAGCTTGGACCAATCCTGTCGCTGGTGATCTTTGCCGTCATTTTCCAACACTACCCTAGGTCGAGCAAGTTCCCAAGGGTGATCGCGGAAAAATTGTTTTCGTAACAGATCTTCCTCATATTTAATTTTTACTGGCTGGAACATGCGACTGGCTTTCTTCGATTTTTGGCGCGGGGGAGTTTGTGTTTCAATAACTATCTGTGGTGTTGCTTTTCCGGGCACAGTCTTCACCCTCTGTCGGGTTACAGAGTGCTGCTGTGGCAGATTCCTCACTAAAACGGTTGCTGGAGGTATCTTCGAGGTAATTGGAACCCAACATGGTATCTTCGATGTTTTACCACATGCTTTCTGGGCTATAGCGGTCTGCCGTACGCGGAGAGCCGTGAGGTTGAGCTTCCCCATCGTCGCTTCTCCCGCCGTTTATGCACGATTGTAGTGTGACGTTCAAATTATTCCGTAAAACATCCAAGTCGCTAAACCATGTTCCCTGTCGTAAACTTACGAATAACGGTGGTTTGAGTAGATGAATTGGGATTTAATGAAGGTTTTTGGCTGGTTGAAGGTGAACATCAAGAGAAAATTCTTAGTGACCAATCAGCAGCTCGGATTGAGTTCCTGTCAGCACCCGCTCCAAAAAAAAAATAACTACTTCGAAATAGTTTAACTAACGAACTTGACCGGGCTAAATAATCGCAACAAGACAACACCTTTTGGGACCAAATTAATCCTCCTTGCAACCTGTTTAAAAGCCCTTGGTTTCAGTCTATTCTTTATCCCACCACTATCTTTCTCAATCTCTTATTTCTACTGCCAGTAGTCAGTGGCTTGTCTTCAACCAGTCCAGTAGGATCTCAGGTAAATGACACGATGTCAGGCGTCTCATGTCTCTCTTTAGCAGCTTGGAAAGGCAGGCCAATGCCCAAACTATCATCAAAGCTGGCCATACTTATTTGAGATCCTCGGTTACCTACCCATCGAAAGGAACCCGAGCCAATTCGTCCTATAGAACAACGTGGAAGTCGGTTTCTCCTCGAATTTCTCAACCCGGCACTTGTGTGATCACCGATACGTTTATAAATTGCTTGGTAATGGCGGGATTCTGCAACGAACATTCTCCTTTCTCTTCTGTCAAGGCCCCCAGGACTCGTCGTTCCTATTTTTCCTCTAAAACTCTTCAGAATTCTCAAGTCGCAGCGCGACTAGATTCCAGCCATACGATCGAACCTGAGAATACGAGCGAAACAAAGGGTGATATAATACCGTCGAAAGCGAAATTAGCAGTAAATCGATCCGAAAATCCGGTGGGTGCTGGCGCATCTCTGGTGGGGAGCCCTGGACCTGGGACGACTGGGAAGAAACAGCCGTCTAGGGATTCACCATCCAAGAACTTCAAAGTGGATCACTACGCATACAAACGAGCGAGGGACTCGGGGAACGATGATTCAAAGGCGTTGTTTTCATTTTATACAGGTGTGCTTGGAAGAAAAGCTGGTAAATGGAGTTTACGGGTGCTATTATCCAACCCCGCGCGGGAAATGTGCCCGCCCCCAAAAAAGGTGGATAAGCATGTAACGGATAATACAGATATCAACGGGGTCTCTCGTCTTATTTCTCTTCTTGAGGACGAAACCAGCTCCAACAACGACCTGTTCAGAGCTTACAAAAAGCTTCCTTCTCCAGGAGTCTCCCACCTCAGTCATAAAACAAGGGGCATGCTACTTCGCCGTCTCTCAAAGCCACAGCGTAGGGGCCGCATCCCTGTCTTTCACTTTCTTTATTTACTCGATGACATGTGCGCTGCATCTCTTTACATTTCCCCTGCCATCTGGACTACAGCAATCCATCTTGTTGGGCACTCTGCCAGGAAGGTTAAGCCAATTAATTTCAATTCAGCGGTTGGGCTTTGGCGACAGATGGAGAATGAAGGGAATGTTCCTGGTTCAAGTATAACCTTCAACGTCCTTTTCAACTTGGCGGTAAAATCGGGGCAGTTTAAGGTCGCGGACAGGCTAATCGAGGAGATGAAACGACGTGGCATCGACTTTTCTCGGTTCGGCAGGGTTGCTCAAATATTCCTCCATGGTTTAAAGCGGGATGCTGAAGGGGTCCGTCGTGCATACAGTGAATTCGTCACAGCCGGAGAGATAGTCGATACCGTGGTTCTGAACTGTGTGATAGCTTCATTAATTCGTGCTGATGAATGTAACTTGGCTCTCATGATATACGAACGAATGAAAGTCGGATATTTGAATCTGGCTAAGAAAAAGGGAAGTAGCGAGTTCACGACGTACCCTCAACCATCTGAAAACTACACGGCGTATCGGAAAGCCAGCATGAAACTGGGAAGAGTACTTGGGATGGGAGCGTACTTGCATGACAAGCTTCCACACCATCACCGTGCAATTCAAGCAGCAGTGCCCCTAGCACCAGACTCAAAGACGTTTCACATCCTACTTTCTTACCATGCGAGTGTTACCGGCGATTGGACTGCATTTAAGGCCCTCCTTCGCGATATGCACGACGTCCTATTGATTCCGCCCCAAGGGATGGTATTCGTCATTATGTTCCAAGGCTTTGCCCTCCATGGTGGGCAGCGTGATACCCAGTGGACATACGAATCTTTACAGCGTGTTTGGGTATCATTCCTCCGAGCTATGCGGAATTCTAAAGCCGAAATTTACGAGAAAACGCGGACCCAGAAGCGAATAGCGAAATTTAGATGGGATAGTTCATCCGCCAGCGAAGAACCTGCTGCGTCAGCTGATGCTGACTGTTATGAGGACGAGGACGAGGACAAGGACGACGAAGACCTTGATGAAGATTGGCAGTATGAAAACAGTGTCTACCTTGGACGTTCCCTCATTATATCTTGTTTGCGAGCCTATTCTGCTTGTGGTGGGCCGAAGGCTGTCATCCACATCTGGGACCAGATCGAAGGCTTATGGCGGGTTGAGAGCCAAAAACAACGAGATATAATAGCTGTGAAAAAGGTTCTATACGAACTCATACCCCGGTCGCGCTCGCGGTTTACATGACTATTTTGAATATTTTTAATAGCTATTAGTCCTTTTACATGATCTCATTAAGCGTTCACCTTTCTGCATTTCCCCGACCGACTGTATTATAGAAACCCAAACATTATATAATGTACCATATTTTCTGAAACGCCAATGATTAGCACAGGCTGCTCTCTCCCAAGAGACAGCTAAAGAATGAATCTTCTGTACTAAATCCATTGTTTGCTCCCTCTGATAAATCATCGACATCACGTGCCCACGCGTGTTTGACGCGGCTATCATTCTGGTAAATCCCTTGAAGGCTCAACAACAGCTTCAAAATTATAAACAAGCAGCAAGCAACGGATTTCTTTCGCTAGGTCATGGCGGCGGGATGGGTCGCCAGCCTATTGACATAGATTTTACGCTACGTCGGGTTTTTGGAAAGAAGTCGTTCCGGTATTGAAGTGACTCTTTTCATGATTAGGGGACTCTTGACAGAAAGGACTAACCCTTAAATCCAGTCCTTTACAACGAGAGGTTATTCTATCCGCAATTGAAGGCCATGATGTTTTCCTGCAAGCTGCAACATCTTTCGGTAAAAGCTTGTGTTTTCAGCTGCCTGCAGTGGTCTCTCATGGAGGTAAGTGCATCCATTAACTCTTGGACCTGAATTTCGAGGACTAATGAATACCGATTTCTTCTCACTCGCAGTCACTGTTGTTGTTTCCCCATTGCTATCGTTGATGGTTAGTCGTCTGAAATATTTGCTTGTCTCGATTGTGCACGGTGTTAGAACATAGCATCGAGAATATTTTTTTAACTATGTGCTCCCTTTGGCCAATTATAGGTGGATCAGGTTGCGAGCCTTGAAGCAAAATCTATACCGGTTGCAACCATCAACTCAACAACGCCTAAATCCAAACGTCGGGATATTCTTAAAGATATTCTCTCCGGACACCCAGTTACGCGACTTCTATACGTAACCCCGGAGTTATGTCAAACAGAATTCTTCAGGAACAGTATTCGAACTGTCCATTCGCAAGGGGAACTTGCAAGAATTGCAATTGATGAGGCCCATTGTGTTAGTGAATGGGGCCACGATTTTCGACCTGCATATAAGGCATTATCTTGGTTTAGACAGGAGTTGAAATCCCCTACTGTACCGATAACGGCTCTTACGGCTACCGCTACAGAACGTGTTCGGAACGAGATAATATCTCTACTAGGATTGAACCCGAGCACAGTAAGAAAGTTTGGGACATCCTCTGCTCGACCGAATATTCATTATGAGGTTAAATATTTCCCAGAAATTCCAAATTATATTGAGGATATAATGAACGATCCCAATGCACATCGTTTACAACAAAGTCAAATAGACGATTTAATATCTTGGCTTGAGGCAATCCATAATCGCCGACAGGCTAGCTTAGCTGTACGGAACAAAGCAATTCCCAATAGCAAAGATTTAACAGAGCCGGTTATCCCCCCAATGTGCGGGATAATATACGTTCCCCTGCGGGCACTTTGCGAGGAAATTGCCGCTCAACTCAAGGACTGTGCGATCCCGAATCTTAGAGCTGTAGCTTACCATGCAGGTCTTCCTGCGACTGAAAGGGAGAAAGTTCAATCGATGTGGTCGGCTCCTCGCAAGAAACCAAACCGAGCTGGCGTGTCTGCGACAAATCGGCAAACCCAACAACCCCTCTCGTTTGACATCATAGTCGCTACCAACGCATTTGGTATGGGTATTGATAATCCCCATGTTCGCTTCGTTGTTCATTGGACGGTCCCGCGCACATTCGAAGGCTTTGTTCAAGAATCCGGACGTGCTGGCCGCGATGGCTGCGCTGCAATATCGCTTGTTTATTACACTCCTTCGGAATGTGAACGAATAATAGATCGAATTCGCCGGGGAAATGAAGGAGCAAGTGATACCGTCAAGGTAAACAAAAGGCCATTTGGCCGTATGAATGCTGCTGAAGGGCAAGATGGCAAACTTATGAATCAAAAGGCTATCCTTAAAAGTTTTGAAAATGTCGTTAAGTATTGCGAAACGACAACCAAATGCAGACATGCAGTCATTCAAGAATTCTCAGACGATCTCGAGTCAGAACTTGCCCGCCAAAAATCGAACCCTCAATCAACAGCTCCAGTCACAGAATCTCAAATGAGTTTGGGGAAATCTATTGCTTGTGATTACGCCTGCGATTTTTGCAAAGAAGGGTCTATTGTACTCACTAAGCGCATGCGTAGTCGATTACAATATGACCCTGCGTTCAAAGGTGGCCACGAAGAATCCACTTTCTTCCACAATGGGAACGCTTATATGGACCGATATGGTGTGTATGATGAGTACGAATAAGGCCCACCTTCTAAATACACCTCTTTCCGAAGTGAAAGGTCTGCGGTATTGTCTGTCAGTAATAAAATGCTACTTGCATATCAATTGCAAGCTGGTCAATTCGTTCTGCCCAGACCATTCGTTGTTTCTGCCTGGAAGACCCATTTTTACCTCCGAACCTTCCAACGTATAACTGAAAGCAAATACGCCTGGAGATAAGAAATTCCAATTATAGCAATTAGGGCAATAAACACATGATTTGATGAATCACTTTGGTGTTAATGGGGTGATTCTTGCTCTTTGTTCATCATCCATCCGTTCAGGTGTGACAAACAGATCGAGAGATAATAACTAGTGGTGGATTGGACTCAGGCATTTTTAACTCTTGGTACGCGGCGATAGTAGCAGCCCATTGAACGACCGATTCTTCCAATATTTTTCACAGATTTGGTTATTGGATATACTAGTAATAGGAATTCTTATACTAGAATAGACCAAGAGTAATTATTCTTACAACACGATTAAATACAACATAAAAGCAGGGAAACGAGCGATAAGTTCAAAGTCTGATGGGCCAATTTTGAAAATGCCTCGCTGGAACTCCGAATGTTCAGACCACCAATAAGTGATGTCACTCTTCCTCGTGTTTCAAGAAAACGGGTATGGTCCCAGAGCCAAAACTGTCAAAAATCCTAAGCGGTTTGCGAGATTCGGGTTGGGTGCTAGAGGTTCACGTGCATCTGATATACGAACGGCATGACGTACCTCAGAGACCAGGTGGAGGAGGGACCTTGCACGCATTTGTTAGTTAGTGGCCATGGTTAATGATCAATCAAAGGCAAGCGAGCGGACTTACAGCATTGTATGTTTCAGATGGGGGAGGTGGCGGCGGAGGAGCTTCTGATGAGGGAGGAGGGGGTGGTGGAGGGGCAGAAGAATCATCAGGAGGTGGTGGTGGCGGGGCACCAGTGTTTTGCTGCTGCTGCTGGTGGTGCTGCTGCTGGTAATACTGATAATATGCAACATAATTCTGATAACCTCCGTATGCCGCATATGGGTCAGATCCATAGTACTGAGCATATGGAGGATAATCTGGCTGGGCTCCCACCGCTGGAGTACTGGGGGTGGCTCCAGGTGCTGAAGGGGTTGGCGGGCTCGCTGCTGAAGGTGTTTGTGGGGAGCTGTGGTTATTGTACCCAGTCCCACTTACAGGATAGCCTACCCCGTAGTGCTGTTGTTGGCGATCACGATGGCCGTAACCACTGCCGTGATACTGTCGTGGTGGCGGAGGGTTCTCCTTGAATCGCTCATATTGTTCTTTGACATTGCTCAGGAGGTCTTCGCAAAGTGTTTTGGCGTTCTGGACTTCATTTGGATCCGGACCACTGCCAAAATATTAGTAGTTGTATCCTACAGAGATGAAAGTACCCGGATGGACAAATCTTACGCAACATGCAGATACATCGGTTCATCGCTTTCTTGATTAGTACCATGTTCTTTAAATCCGGAGCCACGACCTTTGATTTGGACACGACAATGTGTCTTCTGCTGGATGTGTTTTACATATTGACCACCTTGGCCAACAACCTGTGCACGTAGATTGAATCCCTGAATGGGTTCCAAGTCGATAGGAATGCGTTCTTCTGGCCATTTACGCTGGAAAGCATGGAATACAATTAGCGGATGCTAGAGTGAAAATAGAGTTAAATATCTGGTACTCACGCGGCCGAATTCGTCCCTCTCAACTGGCTCAGGTGGTTCCCTTCGGCGAAATCTTCGTTCATCAACAAGGTTGGGTAACTCTTGTTTCATGAGATCGTTGATCATGGCAATCGCTTTGTCCAAACCTTCCTTCGTTCTACTGGTTACGTGAAGGTAGAGCGGCGGGTTCTGAGATGTAGGATCAGTTAGCCCGCAAGAACTCCAGTGAGGTTAAATAAATAAATAAATATAAAACGAAAGTCTTACCGTGGGTGTTGCCATTGTCTTGTCGGGAAGATAATTTCCGCGAGTGGTGACATCTTTAAAAACTGATGAGCATTGTTTCTATAACCAAAAGAAAATGGCTTTCATAACACAAAATAAAAGTGGAAGAAAATAGTCGTACCGGCGCCAGACTCATTTTTTATCTAAATATCAGGCAGGGGAGGTCAGCAGATGCCAAATAGGGTGGGTTAAGTGCTGTGAAAAATTGCGGGTAAGCTTCAGTTGCCATCACACAAATATGGGAACAAAAGAGATCAACAATGTTGGCAGGCGGGACAACAAAAGTCTCCGCGCCGTTTTTTCCCCATTCAAGCCCTAGTGTTATATATATCGGAAACTCCTGCGGGCCTGGGAATATCAGCGGATATAGTATAGAAATATTTACCATCTGTTGAGTGGAGCTTTTTGTGATAGTATATCGGTTGCGTAGGTCGTTGACTTCAATATCCTTGATATAGTCGCCATCTGCCATATATACTTCACCATTTATGGTAGTCACGGAGGACGAAGCTCCTGCGGCGGGGCTGCCAGTCTAAACGAACAGGTTAGCGGTTGGGAAACGATATAACAAAGGGAAATATGTAAGCATTGAACCTACAGAGCGTGTTGGAGGAGTTGAAAATTGTTGATATCCATGTCTGGCCTGCAATTGCTCCTTAATCTTTGCGGCGGCGGCAGCTGTGCATCAGAAACCAATCAGCCTCATTATTCAGAACCGCTTCATCCTTCTGCGACACTCACCTGCGGCAACCGCAGGATCTACCGCGGGAGCAGATTGCTTTGCTTCTTCTACGCTCGGACTAGCGATTCGAGCAAGTGGACTGCGTTCGCGCGCTGGCTCTGATGTTCGGTTAGACGGGGAACGCGATCGTCGAGTAAATCGAGAGGGTCGCTTGGTTTCTGACTCTGTTTGGTCAAATCGAGAGCGTTTTGCTCGCCTATCGGTATCTGACATATTGGCTAAGTACGCCTTAGGCAATTATGAACAGATAAGGGAGGTCTCTTGCATCCAAAAAGACAAAGACAGTTGACCTTGCTTGACACGAAGGATAATTAATTAAGACAATTTTCTCACCTTTCCCAAATGGGCTTGCAGCTGCTTACTCAGCAGCTTCCACTGATAAAGAAACTCACAGTTAACGACCTAGGTCTGTATCACTAGAGGACATCTTCTATGATCCTAGTCTGGTTCTCTTCGTTTTACTGGTGAATGTTTTCGTGACAGTAACTCAGTTCAAACGCATGAACAAGAGCATCCAGTTCCAAAGAAGCAGACCGGCAATGGACTGTATGTAAAGCAATAATATCCGTTCCTTCTGCTTCTCCAAACAGCCGATTTAACTCCAATAGCTTTTGAAACGGATCAACTGACTAAACTGATGCCTGGCACGTAGCATCTTAATTTTGCCTTTGCCCACATTAAGGATAATACCCTTAGCACAGCGAGCCCAAATGACAATGAGCTGTACCGATCCTTCACAGCCTTAAAAACTAAAAAGCCGTCCTTAAAATGCTTTCTCTCGGTAGGAGGCTGGTCCGCTGGTGTGGAGGTGTTTTCAAAATTGGCACGGTCCGCGAGCTCTAGGAAATCCTTTGTTCAATCGGCTGTTACAACATTGGAGAAATATGGATTTGATGGGTTAGACATCGACTGGGATTATCCAGCTGCCAGTGATCGGGGTACTATTCAATCCCACTTCCCGCCCTACTGTCGATTCTTCGCAAAGTAAATTCATCGCTGACTCGCTCTCATGTTTAGGGGGTTCAAGTGAGGACTTTGAGAACTATCGCCAGCTCCTAAAAGAGCTACGTGATGCGTTCAAACCGGAAAATTACGGGCTAGCCATCGCGATACCGGCTTCATATTGTTTGTTCCCATTTCTAACCTCATATTAGTCAATTTACTTTGCTAACTGTGTCTGAAGGGTTTCGACCTGAAGAGCTTAGCCAGCCATGTAGACTGGTTCAATTTCATGGCGTATGATCTCCACATCACACCCAAACCGCATGTCGCTCCACTTACGAACCTTACAGGTGAGTGCGGATAATCTGAATGGCCAAATGCTCGTCAAATACTTACCTCTTCTGGATAACTATAGAGATATCTACAGGCTTGGATTTATTGTGGCGAAATTCCATTCCCCCAGAAAAAGTTTCCCTTGGGCTTGCATTTTATGGAAGATCTTTTACACTAGCCAATCCTAAATGCAATACACCAGATTGCCCATTTAAACAACATGGCGGTCGCCCTGGAAAATGCACTGCAACTGAAGGCTCCCTTTCCAACTTGGAAATCAGTAGAATACTCAAAGAGAAATCTCCCAAAGTACAGTACGATAAAACAGCGGCTGTGAACTGGATTTCCTGGGATAACGATCAATGGTAGGTCAATACTATTTAAAATGACCATTTTTACTCCTACAGTCAGCCCAGCTAACTCTATCCAGGGTTTCGTATGATGACGAAAAAACATTAAAGCAAAAAACAAGTTTTGCTAACCAACACTGTTTGGGAGGAACGTTTGCCTGGTCGTTGGATTTCGGAGCCCCTGGAACAATGGACAGTCCTGGGACTGGGGAATATGGTGGGGGTGGTAGTATTCCTAATTCTAATCCCCCGATTCCAATACCAACTGGAGGCAACGGTGGTGCTGCTGGTGGTGGTGGCATTCCCAGTGATAAGCCCCCCAATCCAAAGCCAACTGGAGGTAACGCTCGAGCTGGCGGTGACAGCATTCCCAGCTCTAATCCCCCAAATTCAAAACCAACTGGTGTCCCATCTAATAGTCCCCAAGTCCCTGCGTCTGTCAAGAATTCCCATACTCCGAACAGTATCCCGCAGTCTAGTCCCGCCAAAGTGCCTATACACACCAGGAGTGGTTCTTACTGGCTCCAGCACGCGCCAAGTTTCAGCCACGAGCCCTGATGTTCCAAAAAGCTCTTCAAATCCCCTGTCTGTGAAAAATTCCCCTGCTTCGGGTGGCACCTCGCAGTCCAGTCCGAGTAAAGAGGCTGCACCAACGCCAGGGGTGGTGCTCGGTGGCTCTAAAACGCTCCCAGCATCCATCCACCATTAGCCCGAGTGTTCCAAAGAGTTCTTCGAATCCTGCACTGACGCCAGTGATAGTGCCTGGCAGCTCGAAGACGCTCCAAGTGCCAGCCACTAGCCTAAGTGCCCTGAAGAGCTCCTCGAATCCTGCATCTATCCGGAATTCTACCCTTAGTGACAACGCACGATCCATTCCCACTCAAAGCCCTGCATCAACATCAGTAGTGGTTCCAGTTGGCGCAAAAACCAGTAACTTGCCAAGTGCTGGCTCAAGTGTTCTATCTAACAGCTCTAAAACGCCAGAGTCCACAAGTTCTGGAAAAACAACTCCACCTACTACTCCAGCTAGTCGGTCGCAATCTGTTTAACAGACCACTGCTACATCTTCTACTGCTCCGTCTGACAAACCCAAGGATAACAAGGATGACAAAAATGATGATAACAAGGACGACAAGGAGGATGATAAAAAGGACAGCCAGAAGGGTGGCGATGATGGCGATGATGATGATGATGATGATGATGATGATGGTCTTGGCCTTCCTATCATTCCTGTCATTGTTCCATTCTGTGTGGGCCCACATTGCCGCCTGGGCGGCGGTGGCGGTAACCGATGCATGGGGCCCTCTGCTTCTCATTCGGTTGCAAAGGTCCTCGTTGTGGGATGCCCGTGTGTACCGGGCCCCAATGTCTCATCACAGGTATGTGCGCAGGAACCAGGTGCAAACCAACTTGTGTTCCCCCAGCGTGCGGCGGGCTCGGGGGACGTGTTGGGCAGTGTAGCCCCAAGGGTGCATGTGTTGGACCAAATTGTTTGACCTTCGGTTGCATTGGGCCGCAGTGTACACCAGGTCCAGTGCCGGCGTGCACGGGGCCCAGCTATACGCCTGTGAGCTGCTGGGGAGGCAAAGACTGTCAAAGCGGGATGTGCACTGGGCCTGAATGCAAGCGATCTGATGAAAAGGACTGTCAAAAACCTGATACAGTTCCTCGCTGCACAGTGTTTGTTTCGGTGTCCATTGATGCCACAGCAACTCGAACTGAAAGTACGCGAAGTGAATGCGCCACAGTTACAGGCTGCTCGCTTACGGCGATGACTACTACCACGACCGAGACTGAAAGCTCCGCGAGCGCGGTTACTGTTACAGGAGGGGTGTATATCCCCGAAACACAGGCGCCTGACCAGTTGACCTCGATTGCTAAGAAGTTGTATGAAATGCGGCAGAGTCGGGATTCAGTTCGATTCGGCAAAAAGGCACTAAAACTATTTCCAAGGTACCTACTTCTGGCAAGCCATCATCGACAACCAGTTCTGACAAAGCTACGTCTGCTATTCCTGAAACTACTACCAAGGATCTGAAACCACTTCTGCCCCTGACACTACTACTTCTGGCAAGCCATCATCGACAACCAAAAAGTCTACTCTTACTGACGAGAACGCATGGGGTAAGAAGACTGGCCTGCCCCATCTTAAGGACTTTTCGAAAATCTTCAGAGAGCCCAATGACGCAGAGAAGGAGAACTGGAACCACTAAGCCCATTAAATGGTTAACCGATTAGACCCTATGTGGTAGATCTAGCGAGTTGTGTGTAACTATTTATTTTGATATTGTTGTGTACCAAAGAATCAGGGTGAGCGTATATGAGAAACGCAGACTATTTTTGCATTTTATTCAGTTAGATAATTAAGTTAATATCTGAGATATAACCAATCTTAAGAAGCATTTCTACGGATTAAGCAACTAACCTAAATTTATCTTCACCTTCATCTTCATCTTCGTCTTCATCTTCGTCTTCACGTCTTATACCTGGTGGTTCTATTATGTCTTATTAGTGTATGCCGATGTCGGAACTTGGAAGTCGGGGTGGATGAGTCATGTGACAAGGGTCTAAGGGAAAAAAAGTCCGAAATGCCGCTCTGGAAGCTCTTCTCTTTTAAATGTGAATTTCAACTTGCTGTTGATTAAGTCCTGACTCTTGCTTGTCTTGCTGTCTTGACTGGTCAGCTCTTCTTCTTCTTCTCTTCTTCTCTGAGCAGGAGGAAGAGCATATGTCGCTCCCTCACACCGCAATGGCCTTCAGGGCCGCCATCCGTGGCCAGAGTGCTCGCTCTTTAACTGCTTCCTGCTCCCGTCCGCAGTATGAGTCGATCAGATTTTCATCCAGCTCAACTTCTGCCCTCGCATACAAGGCTCTGCATCGCCGTTCTCCTCTTCGTCTTCCAGTTGCCGATACGTCTCCTCAATGGTCTGCTCCGGCAGCTGTTTCATCCATTCTCTACGAGACTCCCTTACCCTCTACCAAACCACCCAAGCGACATGTCCTCAATTGCTTGGTCCAGAACGAACCCGGTGTGCTTTCTAGGATCTCCGGTATTCTGGCTGCTCGTGGTTTCAACATCGATAGTCTCGTCGTTTGCAATACCGAGGTCGCCGACCTGTCAAGAATGACAATTGTGCTTCGTGGGCTGGACGGCGTAGTGGAACAGGCTCGTCGTCAATTAGATGATCTGGTCCCCGTATGGGCTGTCCTTGATTACACCGAATCAGCTTTGGTTCAGCGCGAGCTTCTTTTGGCCAAAGTTAGCATTCTAGGACCTGAAGTTTTTGAAGAGCTTCTTGAACACCACCGCGAAATAACCTCCGAAGTCGATCAAGGTGAATCTCATTCCTATGATGAAGCACACCATCGGGAGATAAATAAGGTCAACGGGTCGCTTTCGGAAAATGATTATCATCCCAACCGATTAGCCGCTAGCGAAGCCCTTCGACATAAGCACCAACATTTGGAAGCCATCACTCATCTCACCCACCAGTTCGGTGGTAAGGTGCTAGATATCAGCACTAACAACTGCATTGTTGAAATGTGAGTTCTACATCATACATAAACCTTATCCTCTTCTTTTTATTTTACTTTTAAATTGACCAATGTTACTAGCTCCGCTAAACCAACTCGTATCGATTCATTCCTCAAATTGATATCCCCCTTCGGTATTCTCGAATCAACTCGAACAGGTCTGATGGCACTGCCTCGATCACCACTATCTTCGCCAATGGAAGAAATAGAGAAAGAAGCCGCCGAGGTTGTAGATGCAAGCACTCTTCCCCCTGGTTAAACCCTCCGACAATCCAAATTCAAGTTCATCTTTTTCAAATCAACCTGTTTCCATGTATGTCACCACGTCAACGCCAATATTTCGAGGGGCTTTGTAATTGAATACCCTTCCATAAATAGTTCCAGTTTAATGTTCTATAATATTCAGTATTTCCCCCTACCTTCTTCGATCGTTAAAGCTATTTCACAAATTTTATCCTGTGCTGCAACTACACACATGGTTTTAGTAAAGCTAGAAGGACGTTCAAATTAATATTTCGCAGGCCAAGCCCATAAAATAATAATTCATTGATATGTAATAAAAACTAAACAAAGCAACCCGGCTGATGCAGAGCAGATGTGTAAATGTACCCTAAAAAATACCGTAATAGCAAAGGAGTGGAGGGGGGGGAGAGAAAAAGGATCCATTCCTACAAGACGCAAACAATTCCATCAAAAATAACTGTAGCATGCTAAAACGATACAAAGAAGCTGATATAAGACCACACTCCAGAAAAATGATCGCACATGGATATCATAACGACAAACGCATGTTAGAAACGAAAATCAAATCTTCATCATATCGTTGTAATCGTAGCACGAATCGATCCTGAGCGGGTAGCGCTAGCAGGTCAAGTTTTGGAGCAATCTGAACAGATTCCACAATGTAGACTCGAATGCTCTTCACCCACTTTTTTGGAGCAAGTGCAATCGCGAGAGTATATGGTTTCGACGGCACCACAGCGATAATAAAGAATTTTCTTGCACATAGTGATGAGTAGAATATGGGACAATATTGGGGCCTTAACGTTTGAGGAAGCTCGCTGTGGCCGAGTCAAAGTTCTAGTCCAGGAGCGCAATGTTCCCCTAGGCTTGCTGCAGTGTGAACAGGGGGTCTAGATGCTCCAATAAGGGTCTATTTATACTGCTCACAGCACAGGTACTGGAGAGGGATATATATATTGTTTTCTGTGAGTGGTGTTAGTATCACAGTATCACAGTGAGGGAGGCAGGTACCCACATACTGTGAATAGGAGGTGATGGGAAAGAGAGAGAACTGAGATGATGGCTCAGAATATCTCCGCTGTCCTTCTGGGTAGAAAGAGGAGTTATCTGATTTATGGTAGACAGGGTTGAGAGGCGAGAAAAAGAAGAATCAAGTATGCAAAAGTCGGCAACGAAAACTGGTTCCGTAGCCCGATATATATATATATATCCAAGTCTCCATGATTGATGCCATAATGAGGTATAACCCATCAAGTACGGTAGCATCGCTTTCAAGCAAGAGTTTCATAATAGGTGCCACGCCGGAAGGAGGCTCAGTTTCACCGTTTTTGTGATCCATGAAGAGTTGAAAAAACCACTCGGAAAGACGTCATTTGAAGTCTGTAAAGACTGTAAGACTGTAACCGTCATCTTGGCTTTTCTTCACTCCGAGTATTTCGGTTCTCCTTGTCATTGGCCAGGAGGTCCAACCACAGCTTCATTTCGAGAAAAGGAGCAGGGAGTTGTGTCAGGGATTACCCGACATGAACCGACAGGCCATACCACACCGGAGAGGTCCTATACCCGGCATGCTGAGGAAATAAGAACACAACCCGTGCGGGGAAACAGGCAAGCCTGATGGTGACGCGAGCTGTATGTACGCATCTCTTTTCAGTCTTCGGGTTCTACATCTTCGGGGGGTTGGTTGGATACGAGGATAATATTTCTGAAGGCTCCTCACCTTGGCCTCGGAAATCATGTCCGTGAAATGGGTACCCAATCGTGTACCGTGATAAGGAATTGAGCTCCTCATAGGAAAGTTAGATGGTCTTTCACCGGTCCTGGTTCCCGACTATTGGGAAGTAGCCTAACCAATCATGCAGAAACAACTTGAGTCCGAAGGATGGGACATCGGTTAAAGATGCGGTGTAGCTATCTTCTGAAGGACGGAAGGGAACAGGCCGCTTTGTGTATGTGTGTGTGTGTGTGTGTGTGTGAAACGGAAGCCGATGCCCAAGAAACTAATCCTGACCTTTGCATTTGAAGGAGTATGGATGTATGTCTGTTCGTTGGCGACTTT
Source organism: Myotisia sp. PD_48 (assembly GCA_032988175.1). Classification (NCBI taxonomy): domain Eukaryota; kingdom Fungi; phylum Ascomycota; class Eurotiomycetes; order Onygenales; genus Myotisia; species Myotisia sp. PD_48. The sequence continues at coordinate 60,313 of JANTQB010000006.1, read as the reverse complement.
GCGGCTGCTGGCCGTGTCTGGTGACTCGCTAACCGGCTCAAACATGAAGGAGTAATTATAATTTAGTTATGTCTTTCATCTGCTGCTGCACGTCGAACAGAGACTCGAAAGCATGCCAATGAATTGATGTCCAGCATACCCGCATGTATGTGCCACCATGCACAACCAATTAATTTACAACGTTCGACAGCCTCGTATATTTAGAGTAGGGGGGACACGATGCATGAACTTTGCGTGATGTGCAGGAAAGATGATCTGGCGTCGAGTTGTTGGCTGGCTCAGGAAGCCGAGTTTTGCACACCGTAGTTCGGTTCGTGATGCAGAGAATAATGCAGCTGTTGTCCAACATAAAGAATTACAAATCCTTTTTCATTCAATAGAAAAAAAAGTTCATCTTGTAATGAATAATTCGCTTATTTTTTTGGTTTGGCCACCATGGTCGACCAATGCCAACAATGAAGAATTGAATCTTGGTTGTCTGATTAACCGTTTCCAGGAATTGTTTCTTTGCCAGCTGTATGGCTCCTGGTGGAGATCACTTTGATCACTTTGATCACTTTGATCAGTTTAATCGTTGGCCTCATGCAGGATGACATCAAGTGGAAACACGCCGAGAGGTCTCCAATTCGTGCCATAACATGTGAAGCCATATCTAGTACACTAGCAATATCAAGCATAAAAACACAGATAAACTCCACGAGTAGATATAGGGGGTTTGATTGGTAGAAGCAAACAACTTTGAATTCAATTTAACGACAGAGTGAGCGGACAATGAACTAGCTAGCCAGACATCTATTCAAAATCAAAAGCAGAATCAAAAATAGAATCAAGAGCAGAATCAAAAGCAGAATCAAAAGCAGAATCGAAAATCAAACTCAACAACACATCAACAAAACAAATGACAAATAAAGCCGGCTGGTAGGAGCTGATTGGCTTCAGCTAAACCGGCGATATGCGGATAGCTTTAGAAGGAGACGATGCCGGAATTGAATGCCTCGCGTACAATATTCGCCTCTTAGATTCCGGAGTCATCCTGGAAATACTCCTCCCCTGGGTAATGGTTGGCGCTGTTGTCAAACCAGTTATTCCAGTCAACACAGTTTTGATTCATAGCATTGACATCGTCCTGGTGAGAAGTCATGTAGTCCAAAAGCAGATCCTTGCTCTCAAGGATTTGTAAGGCAAAGCCGGCAGATGCATGCCAACCAATATGGCAATGCATGAGCCATGCACCAGGGTTATCAAGCTTGAAAGCAATGACTAAAAATCCATTCCTTGGAAGCAAAGCCACATCCCGACGGGGTGGGTCGATAAGCTCCAGCTTCAAGTTAGCCTCGCTGAATGGTAGGTAGGACTGTTGCAAAATGGCAAAATCGTGGCCGTGAAGGTGGATCTGTAATATAAAAACCGCTGATTAGCATGAAATGAAGCACCGCCGCCGATTTAACCACTGAGAAAATATCGATATTTTTGTCAAAGAAATTTACACATACCGGATGGGAAACATTGACCTGTACTCCACCGAATGTCTGGGCATCCATTCCAGAGATCACCATATACACGAAATTGTCATAGGTAAAGTTTTCTGACTTGTGCACAACCCACGTACGTTGCCACACGCTCTCATCATCTAAATGTCTGACAATAGGCTTAGAGTAATCCAGCCACATAGGGTCGTCCCCGAGAGACCAGTTATTGATGCTAGTATCGTCTTCGGTGCGCCCTGGTGCGCTCCAGTTGCCAGCACCCGGTTTGAAGGCCTTGTTTACTATCATATCAGTGGGGGATAGTTTTGGATCGGGAATAGTCCATCGTTGAACCGGCACTAAATTTGTGGCTAGCTCATCGGTACAGTTGGTGACAATAGGCAGGTCGCCAGCAACGGGTATTTGATCGGTTTCGGTGCCGTAATAGAGAAGTCCCATTTTCTCTGAGGGAACGCGTCTGTTCTCCCACCTACCACAGCCAGTGGGGGTACGCATCCGAATCCAAAATGCATCTCCGTCCTGGGCATCTGGTAGTGCATTTAAAATAATATGATATCGTTGGCCTAATAAAGAAGTATCAGCAGGGAAAGCTTCAATCATGGAATTTCTGTCAAAAGCGCACCAATGCCAACAAGGATGTGATCTGTCTCATATGGCTTTATCGGAACTAAATCAGCACCAACAACGGTAAACCTATGGTTGTCAAACGAAACAACAATGGCTGCATCAGTAGACGTGTTAATAAGCCTGAGTAGATATTTTTTGCCCTAAAGAGTTATTTGAGATTAGCAGTCAATCAACCTGCATCATGCATGATATGAGTATTAATTAGGACGAAACAAACCTTTTGGATAACAGTGCTAAATGGTTTTCGCGCTGGATCATTATTATAATTCCCTGTCATAGATTCATGTTAGTCAACGTTTTGGGGGCCATGCTATTTGCGGATAAATCATACCTATGCCATTCAATAGCAAACTATCCATTCCAGGAAGTGTTAGGTTTGCGTTAGGTACTCGCCCTTGGTACATCACTCTGTGGTACTCCTCAAATGCACTCTGGCGATGCATGTGGTCTGTCATAATGAAAGGATCAATAGATTCATCATACTCAGCACTTGAAGGGCCATGAATCGTCAATGGCCCGACCAAGCCATCAGAGTACTGTAGGGAGTAATGGCTATGATACCAAGTTGACCCGTATTGCGTCGCAGTAAATCTGTAGACGAAATCCTTCCCAGGGGCGATTGGGCACTGGGTCAAACCAGGAACACCGTCCATAAGAAGGTTTTCAAATTGCCGAATTCCATGCCAATGAATGGCAGTGCCGTTATACTGAAGTCTGTTCTTGACCGTGATTTCTAGTGCAAGTTAACATCCAGTTCTATGTCTTAGAGTAGGAGTCACAACAAATGAACCATCACTGACCGATTTCGTCACCCCAGCATGCCTCTGGAAAATGATGTTAGCATTTAAATCTTCTATGAGAAACCTAAGGGAACTGCTTACGAATCCAAGGGCCAGGATATTTCTTCTCAAATAACTTCGCATGGATAAATGGTTCTCCATCCAAATTTACGGTGCCTTCTTCGATGGTCAATGTATACTAAGACTGTGTTAGCTGTATTTTCAAAAAAAATAAACAGGATCGAGTTTACCTGACGAAGGATTCCTTTTGGCCAAGTATGTTCATTGTCGGTCTCAATATCATACTTCCCTGGGGCTGGGGCTTCTCCCTCTCCAGCCCATTTCAACCAGCCCCTTTTACTGTCGGCATCGTGTACCCAGCCAGGCATCGAAGGGTATTCACAAGTGATAAGTTGATTAGTACTTCCTGCATTAGGGGGAGGGGCGAAGGAAGGACCTCCTGATTCTTGTCGTGGTAAAGAAAGTGCTGCTACATTGCTTGCACCAAGACCAAGCAGCAAAAGGTGCTTCAGAGAAGCAAGGGGTCGGATGGATTTTAATCCCATCTTGAAAGATAGAATTTGAACAATATTAAGAAACTCCGATTATCGCTGATGTTCTTGCTGGATAAGAAGCATTTCAACGGGGGATTGAGCCTGAATTTATATTCGAACGGCTCCAGCTAGTTTTCATCTTTCCAGATAGAATATACGCCATTTCTTCTATTGCAGTGATTGCAAAAAAGGTAACGGCGATATAATCATCCCCATGCACCACTTTGATCCTATCCAAATCCCATGGCCGTGTATTTGGAGACAAATTGCCCGTTGATTTAGAATACACGGCTGAGGTCCCCAACTCATCCCTGCAATATCAACATCTGCTCGTAAACAGATCTATAGGGAATCAAAGTATAGTGTCCAATTCAAGATGGTGATCGGGCCTCCAACAGATGGAAGAGGTATACGTACAACAAAATCCGCCGTACCGGCTTCAAATTCAGCGAAGAAGCCCGAATAGCGCTATAGTTATAGATATCTCCGGAGGCATTCAGTTCATCAAGTATTCCCAATCGAACCACTACAGTTCATGAGAACAAGAACTCGATGGAACCGTCATATTCAAATTAAGACGAGATGCACTTTTGATATTCTAGGCCAAATAGCAGTCAATGTAATCGAATGCTACCAGTTGTGTTCTAGGGGGGCTGGGCTCCGAAGAGAACTACGCCTGCCCTCCTTATCATTGCAAAAGTGGACAAAGTGGATATAAAGGTCTACCACCGGTAAATCTACTGCCGGTAAAGACAGGGGGAAAAATAAACGTGGAGCAACCAGTAGCAAAGTATGGACACATGATTGAAATCATATGCATTTCTGCCAGAAATGCTCCGATAAGATCCTTCTGGTGAATTCTGGAAACCGCGGAGTTTCGTTGGCCTGACAAAAGATAGGTAGTATCGCCGAGATACATTCTTGTGCCCCATGTACGAGTACCAAGTCGGAAGGTAGTTAGGGTGGATATCATGAATTGTTCCGATTTGTTGTCAAGGAGTTCGTGGAAAAGACTCCATGACCCGCTCAGGCCTGACTTGTACTCCACGTTTTTTTAATTATACAAAGGTATCCATGCCACTCCTTACTAAAATGGTTGTCATCGTGACGACAGCTTCTTCCCTGTATGTAAATATCCACATGCTGGTATTCCACGAGGCTGCGCTTTGTGGAATCAGGCCCTCGTGGCGTGCAGGGAACGGTTATCTACCCACAAATCTCCATAGATTTCTTCGTTCTCAGCATATCTTCTGAGGAATCGAGAGATGAGATAGCAGTAGAGAATAATTCGCTATCGCGTTCAGAGAGCCAACGGGCCCAGAAGGATGGATTTGATCTACCATGGCGTTATTTCGGGCATTTTGGTGGTGGTGGTGGTGGCTGGCGAACACGTTTGGATGTTCGTTCAAGCGTTGCTTCGGAGGATTTTCGATCAACAACCCTTGAAGCCTTTTAAACCCGTGAACCCTGTACGTCTTGGAAGGGGGGGGAGCCCACACAGGCACAGCTCGAGATATTATGTTTGTATTGAGTGTGTGATGGAGTTGCTGTCGTGATTGTTTTGTTTTGTGGCTTGATTCAGATGCTACGCCAAGATGCACTATTTTTCTTCATGTTGTATAAGCTAACTGGATCCCTGGAATTAATTAAGAATGTCCTAACTAACTAATTAGAAGGCTTCGGAAGGATGCGGCTCGAGGTATAAAGCCCACAGTCTCAAGTGGATACATACCTAATTGCCCTGCCGTCAAGGCCTTCCGAGGCAGGGCTGATTTACGAAAAACCCATGTGCAAGGACGTGTTCTCGAAAAGTATGTCTCACATGGAATTCGCTGCAGTTGCTTCTGGACGTCGGGGGGTTTCCCATATCCATCATGCTGGGAAAAGGAGGCTGAATCCTTTGATGTCGAACATATGTGGCTGATATAGAGCGTATAATAGCATATCTGATGCATTAAAACAGTGAGGGGCTAATCATCAACAACCGTTTAAAATCATTCACCGCGCTATATCAGATAGATTCCGTGGTGAACGGGCAAAGATGAAAAGAAGAAGAGATAATGAACTGTGATAGGTGGATGAAGAAAGTCGTTAAGCCCTAGTCTCTGGGTGTGGGGTATTTGGTGGGCTCTACTCCATAGTTCGTCATGCTCATTCAGCTAAAGGTGCATCGGAATTTGCAGGGTAAGAATAGAACACGAGTTGTATAATTCTTATCTATGACATTAACGAAATCATCCCAGTTGTACGGAGTACCCATAACCCGCCCCGAAAAAAGCGCCTCAATAAACCCAAAATATCAACAGTAAAAGACAACAGGAAAAAAAAGTAGCCCTTCATCTTAAATACGTACCCTGGCGCCTATCCCCTGCCCATAATAGTTCAAAATAGTCGTATACTCACCGAGTTTGACTCCGATCTCAGCTATGGCATCCATTTTTAGCGTGCCACCCAATGCATCTTTGAGGGCTTGATATCCAGCCCCACCAAGGTCGACTTCGACAGGGAGAGGAGGGGTCTTAGATTTCCCCGGAGGTACTGCGAAGGAAGTTTCGTATTCGATTCTACCGATAGGCTCCGTGTGGTTGAATAACGCCGTGGCGTTGACAGACGTAACATACAAGGTTGTCGATGGAAGCGGGGACATGAGGATAAAATCGGCAGTGGAGCTGAGGATATAGAACTGTTACAGACGTCAGCAAGAGGAACAAACCGTTTCACAAATCAGTCTGGTACCAGATGGAAAGATTAAGACAGCGAAACTAGAATAAGTTCAAGAAAATTCATGGATCAAAGAATAGAACCCGGGGAAGAAAAAAATATATATATATCATGGGGCAAATGGGATCACAAAACGGCGGATTGAATGATGGAGGAAAATACCGTCGCATCCCTAATGAATCCTTTGCCCTTCCCGCCCTTGTGTTCATTCCCTCCATCGTCAGGTATACGTAATTTTGGGACAGGAAAATGAAACTCGAGCTTTGATAGCGCTTGACCAAGGGAGGGGAGAGATGGTATAGACTTTGCATATGACTTGAGAGACACAGTAGTGTTTAATCCTGTTTCACCATTAGTTTGCTGGCGTGCTTAATTCGGCGTAATACTGCACCGGCAAGATAAGATCTTACCCGAAACGTATTGAGATATCAGATTTTGACCCGCGGCAACCCCCTTGTCACCGCTCTCTTCCAGGGGGTTCCAAAGCCCATCAATTCCAATAGAATTGTTTGGACCGGGGTGTATATTGATATTCCTTGCGATTATATGGGCAATATCGGTAGAATTATACCCGAGTTTGATGTCAAGATACGGGAGATGGGCTGTGTAGTTAGTTGGATTGGTGAAATTGACATGCGCTCGGACGAGGATGTTATTCTTTGTGGTTTCCGCTATTCTCAATGATTCAATCCGAAGATTGAGATCTTTGAGACCGCCAATTGCAGGGGCTTCAAACCCCGTCAGCTGCGTCATGAGCGTTCGGAGAAGGGTATAAGAAACTGACGAGTAACAGTTATGTTCCCACTTGCTGGGATATCACGAACGATAAAAGTCCCAAGACCTGTCTGAACTTCAGGGGTGATCAAAGATTTCACGTGAAGCGGTATACTTTTTCGTTGAAATATCATTTTTTGTAAGATCTCCGTAAGCAGGTCGCTATTTGTAATATTCAGGGGTGCTTTTTGTATGTCAAATTCAACCTCCATAGCTGGCTGGCCGGACGGATCGTCTGTGATTTCCCGCACTGTTGAGTTCTGCCATTCTTTTATGTCGAGAATTCCAAGTTTCTCCCCGCTGTAGTAAACATCTGCATAGGTCTGCACTCGTGAGATGTTTAAAGGAAAATTCATTTCGTGAGGCAGGTTAATGATAGCTTTCACCAACGCCGAAACCTTTGGCTGGGCTTCCGGAGTATCCGGATCAGCATACGGATCTGGAAGGTCGAAATGCACGTTTTTCATTGAAAATCGTTTAACCAACCGGGATAAACCGTGGCTTGTAAAAGGTACTGGGATGGTGACACTGCTCAACAGTTCTTGCAGCCACTGAGGATAGGTGGAGGACTCAAACGTCTTCCCACGAACATACAGCCTCGTTTCCGACCCATGAATATACTTTCTTAATAGAAGGTCAAGAGGAGATGAGGCTTTTCCAGGGCATACGCTAGTCAAGGCAGCTGGAATCTCATATGCTAAACCATGGATCGAAACAAGAGCAGATTTATGAGGCTGTAGATCAACTGATTCCGTGGTAGCGTTGGCAACCAGGATATATTCCTCTCCAGGTGCACAGTTGGGAACGAGGATGTCGAATTGAGAAGAAGGCACGGTAAGCTGAATCGGATAGTTATTCAAAACGGACAATGAAACATCCGCTTCTATTGCTTTTGGTTGTCCGGGTGCCGAGTATTCGTGAATATCCAACTTCGTTATGTTAAAATCTGGAAGAGAGGAGAGTTCTATGGGAATAAGGTAGTTAGCAATATGATCGAGATAAAAAGCAAAAGAACAAAAAAGGAACCCAAAGGGCATTACAAATTGACCTTCGAAAACAAGGGTCTCCGATATCGATTGGGAACCTAGATGCAGTATGCCGGATCTTAGAGGTACGTCTGCATTTCCTTTAATGCTCAAACGACCAAGGCGGCCTTCAAGCCAGTCATTAGCCACAGCTCTGATGCCGTCAACATTCCCTGTTCTCAACTCGGCGATGATATCAATATCGTTTTTGTATCCATTCCGGATATTGACTTTGATTCTGGGAACGACAACAGTTCCCAACACAACATTTCCATAATCTGGAAGGGAAACCTCGACTTCAGTCTCGCTAGTTTCAATTTCTCTAGCCACCCATGTCCCAAAACGGCCTAGATCTCGAACCGAGGGGTTATTCACTCGTGAGGCATGCAAAGTGAAGCTGCCCCTTACTCGAGTACGCACACCAGAAGGGGTGAATGACGTTATGGAGAGGCCCTTTGGTTCAAAGACAGCGGCCTCCTCAACGTAGTGTTTCACTGCTGATGGGGCGGCGAAGCCTAGGATGAGGATCGCGATAACGGAAAGGCAGAGGAGGACTAAGGCGATAACGGTGGGCCATCGCAGTTGATTCTTTTTCTTCGAGTCTGTAGAGTGAGAGCCAGTGGTACTAATATTATCCGCATCCAGCCCTTCATTTCGATGGGACAAAAGAGGTGTTGTTTCAGAGAGATCCGAGTCGCCCTGAGAAGCTGATCTCGTGTTGGATTGGGAATCTTGGTTGGGCGAATCCCCAAGTAGAGGAGCTCTACTACCTTCTGGCATCGTGGATGTCGTTCCTCAGGGCAAGTGTAATTAAGAGATAAGTTCTATAAATAGTGTATCGGCGGCTTCATGATCTTCCTGAGGTCAAGATAGAATAAATGGGAATGATGTCGTTGTCTGGGAGCTGATAAAACCAGGGCGGAAGAGCGTCATCGTCGTCCTTGCTGGCCGTCCACGTGTGGATCCGCTATTCCTATTTGAGTTAGCGTATGCGGGAGCCCACCCCAGTCTGGGCTGACATAAGCTGTTTCGTCTGATCACTTGATTTTGTGGGGAGTACTGAGTCACGTGAGCTGACTCACATGACTTGGGAAGAACAAGGGTAGCTCTTCCCTGGTTAACTCTCTCTCACACACACACATTCAGTTCAGTTCATCCACCAGAGTTAATCAGTAGTTCATATCACACTGGGTTAATATCTACTTATCGAATTCAAGGAAACGCCGATTAACTCCCTCGTGAACCCATGCATCCAGTCCTTCGAACCAGGGCTGCCACCTCGGCCGGGCTTCAATGCCGACGAGCTTTCGCTCGTTCCCACTCAACAGCTCCTAACGCACCTAGACATCTTATCTCCATCGCTGATCTCACACCCAGCGAATTTGCAACTTTGGTTCGCAATGCTTCGTTGCACAAACAGGCATTGAAGTCTGGGTCTATTCCCGAGTCGCTTCTAGGATCAATGGCCGGGAAGACAGTTGCCATGATGTTCAACAAGCGGAGCACTCGCACTCGAGTTTCCACTGAGGCTGCTGTTACAACAATGGGCGGCCATCCGATGTTCTTAGGGAAAGATGATATCCAATTAGGTGTCAACGAGTCCTTATACGATACATCCGTTGTTTTGTCCTCCATGGTTTCCTGTATCGTTGCGCGCGTTGGTCCACATGCAGATATTGCAAACCTCGCGAAGCACTCCAGTGTGCCCGTGATCAATGCGCTGTGTGACACATTCCACCCACTACAAGCAATTGCCGATTTCCTTACTATTCATGAAACTTTCTCTGGTCAATCGACTGCGAACCAACCGAGTTCACCCTCGTTAGGCATAGAAGGCCTGAAAATTGCCTGGGTGGGGGATGCAAACAATGTTCTGTTCGACCTTGCGATTGCTGCTACCAAAATGGGAGTTGATGTTTCTGTGGCCACACCAAAGGGTTATGAAATACCATCGAATATTCTGAGCCTTGTGAACGCGGCACGTGAAGGAATTAAACAACCTGGTACTCTTTCGCAAACAAATGTACCGGAAGAGGCGGTCAAAAAAGCCGACATTATTGTGACTGATACTTGGGTGTCTATGGGACAAGAAGAAGAAAAAATTAAACGACTGAAAGCATTCGAGGGCTTCCAAGTTAGTTCTGAGTTGGCAAAGCGGGGCGGAGCCAATCCAAATTGGCAGTTCATGCACTGTCTCCCTCGTCATCCTGAAGAAGTCACTGATGAAGTGTTTTATGGCAAGAATTCCTTGGTGTTCCCGGAGGCTGAAAACCGACTCTGGGCTGCCATTTCAGCTATACAGGCCTTTGTCGTACAGAAGGGTCAAATCAAATAAACGACCACATACCCTTTTTCTCTTGGTCTCTCTTTCATATGGGTTTGTTTCGGGCGCGAATTTTTAGCGAAAGACAAAAGCTGATATAAAACATGTTTTGGTTGTTTTTTTTTTCGTTGTTTTTGTTTTTTTCGGTATATACCATAGATACGATTTTGATGTGGATTTCGGACCTCTCCATATCCGATTATCATAATATAAAACATAATACTATTCACTATTTAGAATAATAGCACCAGCAAAGTTGTTGTATCCGCTCTATATCCGAGTTGTCGGGGTGGAGACTTCTCTCAAAGCTTAGTTAGTTAGCCATCACCCCACAGGCAAACAGCACGGAACATGAGAAGAGAACCAGCTTCAACATACATCCTTCCTCCAACATATCCCCAGATTCAGGTTCTTGTAGACATTCTTTCAGTATTCTTCCATTATATTTCTTATTTCAGTGATTCTGCTGTCCCGCTTATCCCAAGCGATTACTAGGCCTACCCCAGCCGCGCCTTGAGAGTAAACCATCTGGAAGAGCATCTTCAACACCCCAAGATGGAGGTTCGCAGAGCTTTCTTGCTTCTATTTCGTATCATCCTAAACGTGAGGAACTCCTCCTAACTGATTATAATAGTCTCTCTCCCAATCTCGAGATTGTTCGCCCCATTTACGCTTCTCTCGATCTGAGACATCCATGCCCTTCACCTCCCTCGCCCAATTGAGCCCTCGATTCCAAACAGACAATGATCTAGGCGATGTGGGCTACTTCTCTTCCAGCCACCAGGAGCTCGCATGGACGGATTCAACCCATCATGCCCACCAACCTCACTATCCAGCCAGCTCATACCTATCCACCACCTCCGTACCCTCCACTCCGGGTCTCCTCTCTACCTCGCGAAACGTATCGCATGTGAATCTAGCTAAACGGAGAATTACCCCCAAGGGACTTCCTAAGAGCGAGACGAACCTAAATTCACTTAATACTAAAACACCCCTGCATCACCACCCGCATACTCGTCACCATCAACGGGCAAAGAGTTACACCCCACGGCCGAAGAATCATGCATCGAGCGGGACAACAACCCCGCATCCACCAGATAGTGAATGGCTACTGAGAGCCGGGCTGGCCCTGGCTTCCACTACGCGAGAAGAGAAAGGACAGTCCTGGCTTGAAAAGCGGGAGAGCTCGACAAGTCTTGTATCCGAACAGGCTCAAGGCGACCCGTTGAACATCCGTCGGAGTGAATTTCAGGGTCAGCGATCCGGTTTATCTACACCGGTATCACGCTCGAGGCGCGGATCTACTTCACACCCAGCATCTAGAAGGCCTAGTCGAACTGGCCTAGCTATGACACCATCAATCTATTCTCCAATGCATCGCTTCACATCCCAGTCTAGGGGAGAACGGGCCGAACCGAATATTCCTGGCATATTAGCTTCAGACGATGGCAGTGGTAACGGCAATAGTATGTCTTCTACCAACGATGACGGGGATGCTACTACTCCGTTCAAAGGGCCAGAAAATAGTGACTCATCGCACTTTGACCCTTCCAACTCGCCACATGAGCTAGATTATCTTTCTGACTCGCAGTACGATTACGATGAGGAGGAGGAAGAGGAGGAGGTTGACGAAGCTGAAATGCAACGTCTGACTCGCGAGCGTGGGTTCGGGTTAGGTTCCTGGGTTGACAAACTGGTTGAGCGGGTGTTGTTTGGTGTGGAAGAAGAACCAATTGCTCCCCTCCCAACGACTAACCATTCGTGGGTAACGCCGCAAGCTTCCCTTACCCAGGCTACAGACACAGTTGACTTTGTCCTAGAAGAACAGGATGGGTCTGATGTTGAGACTGAAAAAAGCATTGTGTCAGATCTTGAACATCCCCTAGAAAGCGGAACCGAGGTTGAACCTCCTGATAATGAAGGTGGCTGGACAAATGATGCCAAATGGCTGTTACACGTAGTCGGGAATTTAGCCCTATCATAAGTGTCATTTTCCGATTTTTTTTTGTTTTTTTATTGCGGAATCCCCCCTGGCAGTGGCTAGGAGAGAACTAATCCTCTGCTCTTGTATTTGGTTGGTTATGGAATGAACCCTTTAATATAAGCTTAAATCCAGGATGAAACCCTCCCCCAGCACGTACTTCCACCAGCACAAAAGTTGAACTGAATACATACCCGCAACTGGGCAGATATATGGAATTTTAAGGGACATTATCTGAGGAGATTAAACGGCTTGAATCCAAAGAGTACGGTGTATCAGAAATATATAATTTCTCATCATAACAGACGAAAGTATCTACAAATATGAAGAATCATGAACAAGGAATAATAGTTTAATCCCAGACCATATTGCCGCCCAGACGAAAAAAAGAAAAAAGGAAGGTGTATTAAAGTTGAGACAGTAAAGGAAAAGATCTTGGGTAAAGCAGGTACTGAATAAAATCTGGTGTAACTAATATCTAGGCCCGGCTGGAAAATCCATATTGGGGTTAATTGTATAGATTTGGGGGGGTAGGAAAATTTTAATAGTTTGGGGCACATAATGAAGGGTAGTAGCATCGAGTTCACTGGGAGGTTAAGTTCAAAAAAGGGGAATAGCAGATACTTACTCTAGTAAGTAAAGTATGAGAAATGTAAGATCAGAAACAACAGAGGTGGTAAGATAAGAAAGAAAAAAATACTAAAAGGATAGGCTAAATGAAAGATATCATAAGACATGAAGGGACCTGTAAGTCGAAGGCTGCGGGAGCTGTTTATATTGGCCTGCAGCCAAGCTCAGATGATGCCAAAAGGGGGACAATGAAAAAAAAGGAACGGGCTAAGGTAAAGGATAGAGAATAGCACGCCAAAAAAAAGTTCCTCTGAGATGTAAGCTGGAAAATTTTAAAGGGGCAGGAGGGAGCAAGGGGAGCAAGAGGGCTAATAAGATAGAGAGAGAGTAACAAAAAAAGTGTGTTGAATGTATCGACAGCCGGCTATAACTTCGATCTAATATGTAACATAGGGCATCGTAATCATGTCATTAGAGAATTGAAGCAAATGAATAGCAGTTGAGTGGTGGTTGATGAGAGCGCGGGTACCGCGACTGTCTGACATGAGTAGATAGGGTATATTTTTTTTCTTCAAAGAAAAAAAAAAAAAAAGATAAAAAATAAAATAAAATCAAAATTGGGGGAAGTGGTCGGGTTTCGGAACTAATTGTTGATTTTTTTTACCAAGGCCCGACTTTCAGCGGGACTCCAGAGCCGTAAGTGCCTGAGAGGAGCTGCTGGCGTATCGACGTAGCCTCTCCTTGAGGATTGTTGTGGTTGGGAGGGTGATTCAGACTTCCTCCAATCCAGCCAATGCAACTGTTCATCTCATTAACGGCGTCCTGCAACCGTCCTTCAGCCTTCTCATTCTGCTTTGCGAGTTTTTGATCCCAACCTCCGTATTGTAGCTGGATTCCACCACCCCGTTTGGCGGCCTCTCTTATGACAAGGGTCCATGCCTTGCATAGTTCCTCGTAGGCTGCACGGTTCTCGATGTTGTTTTGGGGATTGTTCCATTTCGGAAGATCGTTCACGATATCAGTGACAGCATCCAGATAGCTAAGTGATGTTGAGGGCTGTGGCTCGTTTGGCGGTAAGAAGTGAGGTGTAAAATCATTCAGTGCTTCAAGGAGGTGGGCGAGATGCTGTCGAACACGGTTATATGTATAGTCTGAAGCATGGTTGCCGCCTAGTGGGAAGGAAGATTGGAGAGCGGACTGATAGTTGTGAAGAACCTGCAGGGCGGCGCTGACAGTGGGCCTAGGGGCGGTGTGGATGACTTCAGTGGCTATCTCTGGGTGTCGTTCACAGACCGAGCGTAACACGGACCTAAGGGCATCGGTATCTAGAGTCTCCAATAGCCGGTTTAAGGACAGAGGCCGACCAGAAACGTTTGGCCTGGGTCGTTTTATATGGCGAGGAGTGAACGGTTTAGTTGGCAGGGCGGGAGAGCCTGAGGGAGAGGAAGACATGCGGGTGTTGTCATCGCTTGGTGGGCCATCGTCTTCGGCTTTTCTCTTCCGATTCGCAGCAGGATGGGTCGAAGACACTGTTTGGTGAAGAGAACAGGGTTAGTTAGAGAGACTCAGGCGACAAGGCCTGGACTTCTTTTGCAGGATCTTACTGGAGTGAAGCGGTGACAGCCGAAAGGTTTCGTGGATATGGGGAGGCACAGGAGGCGTTGCCACCAGGCTGTTCATGGCGTCTGCGAGCTTCCCAGCTGCTAGGAAGATAGTAAGAGCAGTGGGGGGAGGAAGAGTAAAGAGGGTTGTGGTAGTTGTGTAGTTGTGTATTTGTTGTTGTTGTTACTAAAGAGATAAAATTGGGTGGTGGTTGGAGGAAGAAAAGGCAGAGAGAGCGAGAGAGAGGGAGTGTGTGAGAGAGAGAGAGGAGAGCGAAAGAAAGTGAGGAGGTTTAAAATGCTTGGGTTGAAATGTTGTGTTGGCAGCTGAGCTAAGGAACTTAACTCTCCCTAGTAACTAAACACCCTCAATACTCCATACACCCCCCTAGTTAAGTTATTTAGTTGGTAGTGGTGGCTGGTTACATCACACGATATCCTTGGGTCCTTGGGCCCTCCTTTGTACTTAAATATTTTTTCTTTTTTGGATTCTTCAGGAAGTTTACTAATTAGGGGGTTTACTACTTTAGTACTCCGTAGTACATCTAGTTGGTTGTGCTGGATTGTTTGTCCTAGCTCTAATCAAACGCCGCCCAACGCCCTATCACTAAACATTTTTGTAGATGTCCCGCTCATGCCGTGTAATACAACAGATAATTATCAAAGATCAAGTGAAAAAAAAACAAGACGACAAAAAAAAAGAAAAGAGAGCAAGGATGGTATCGGTATCTAGAGGTACAACGACTGAGCAGCAACTATATCCCGCTTGACCAACGTGAGCGATTTCTCAAATTTCGATTCCAACTCCTCGCTTCCCATGACTTTTGAAGCCTGTGCCATCTGTCTCATACACTCCTCCAGACGTCGGAAAGTTCGGATGAGACTGCCTTCATACACATCGGTCATGACACTAGAGGAAATGAATGCCTAGTTAGAATAAAAAGATCGTTGATGATGTTGTTTTTTTCTGTTTTATCTTTCTTGACTTACCAGATCTCGGCAAATGTCTTCCCCTTCGCCCAAAGATACACCACTTCCATCAACTCCCATCTGAAACTCTTAACGTATTCCTCTTCGTTCAACGCTATTTTCGATTCTTGAGCCACCTTAGCTATAATCCTTGCTTGTGCTTGGACGTCTCGTAGCGGTTTGGCAAGTTCTTCATTTGTAATGGGGGGCGTTTCCTTGGAAGATTCCTCAAATACAAACAAACTTAGAGCTGCTGCGCATTGCTCTGGTGTCAGCGTATTCCAGAACCCGTTAAATAGCAGTTCGCTAAGCATGAGTTCGTCTCCACTGCTAATTTCGCACGCTACTCGTGCCTTCAGTTGGACAACATCGGCTTCATTGATGAATTGGAATCGGCGGAGAACTCGTTTACGACACTTGAGTTCGTCTAGTTTGATTATCGACATGGCTTCGGCGATCTTTTTCTTCGTGTCCTTGGTCTTGTTGCTAAGCTCCACCTTTTCAGCATAAAGATCATATAACTCTGGTAGTCGAGGAGAGTTATGCAATGGATTCGATATTAGCCGGGCTTCGAGGACTTCGATTTTCTGTTGGATTTTGTTAGCTGCAATTCGAATACAATTCGTAGTGGGGGGATGGAAGATATATATATGTAAGATTATACTGTACTTACCCTTAGAAGCCGTTTAAATGACTCGTCACGAATGTTCAGGTTCTCAATAGGGTCAAGCAGAGGGACCCCATCTGGAAATCTTCTCACTGCTTCTTGAAGATGCCTTTGAGCTGTACGGCGCTCTCGTGGATTTTTCAATTCCTCAGGTACCGGAAGCTTAAGGATTGAAATAGCCTGTACACAGCTAAGGAGTACAGGCACCACTTCCATCTGCGATTTTTCTCCTGGTTTAGCTGGTTCGATGCCAGGGGGCAACGGTTGAGTAAGCTGTCCTTTCTTCACCGAAGAATCTGCTGATATGTTGAGTAGCACATCCACAATTATGGACTCGTGTGGCAAGTATTCTTCAATTTGGTTCTTGGCCGGCCTTCGTTCTTGAAAGTTCACAATGAGTCCCCAGCCAAAATCATATTGTTCATGTTTAATCAAAACCGGTCGCCCCGTTTGAAGAAAGTCTTTACAGTAATTTGGATGGGTGATGACATGTCGCATGTCGCCATTGTAAATCTCTAGCTGCTGTCGCAGATCGTAATAATCTCGAATTGTTGCCTCGTCGGGTATGGTCATCTCCGATCTAGCAATTTCAAGTTGGTCGAGTTCTGGGAACGTTAGCATATGTGTATGAATATACAACAGTAGACTTTCAAAATATGATAAAACATACCTTTTTCTAATCCAACTACACTTGCGGTATTCTGGAATTGATAGAAACACCGTTCCAGCATGAACTCAGGAGAAATACCTTCCACCCTGAGTAGATTGAGAATCATATTGTAGCCCAAATAAAACGCAGAATTAAGCTTGTCTTGTTCTCCACGAAGAATATCTTTGCAAACCGTGGGGTCCATCTGCTCATTGATCATCATGATTACTATACCACGATCATCGAGGCCTCGACGGCCCGCTCGCCCAGACATTTGCACAAACTCGGACGCGGTTAGCCATCGTTGACTGACACCATCGAATTTGCGTACGTTTGTGAAAACCACGGTTCTAGCAGGCATGTTCAACCCAATGGAAAATGTTTCCGTCGCAAATAGGACCTTGATAAGGCCTTCTTGGAATAGAATTTCAATCGTTTCCTTCAGAATTGGTAAAAGGCCGGAATGATGGACGCCGATTCCGCGGCGTAATAAGGGTAGCAAATTTTTAATTTGAGGCAGATCCCTATCTCCTTCTGAGAGCATTTCAACAGCACTGTTGAACACTTTGGAAACCATTTCTTTTTCCGAGCTGTCATTAAAGGACAGCTTACTTAGCTGCAAGGCATATGCTTCGCACTCCCGTTTGCTGAAACTGAAAACGATTACTGGATGAAGACTTTTGACCATGACCATTCTGACAATTTTCAATATATCAGATTCGCCACCCTTATCTCCTCCCTTGTTGGTCCGTTTATCCTTCCCCTTTCCTTTCCTTTTGGCGTTTGCATCTGCGGGATCATCTCCTTGCTTTTCTTTTAGAAGAACCATGGCTTTCTCAAAATTTTCCTCCCGGAACCCCCCCTTTTCATCAACGATGAGGTGAATACCGTCGTCGCCTGCGGGATGAAAGTAGTACTGAAGAGGGGTAGGTCGAAAATCGGTGTAAACGACGTGGCAAGGTTGATTATGCATTTTGGTAATCCATTCGGCGAATTGCATTGCGTTTGGAATGGTGGCAGAAAGGAAGACGTATCGAACATTGTCGGGTAGTAGGATCAAAGTTTCCTCCCAAACAACTCCGCGAGCTGGTTAATAGTTTAGCATATCGTCATCAGATAGGGGAGGTAGCTCAATCAACTGACTTTTATCTCGCATATAATGAATCTCATCGAATACTACCCAGGCAACTTCACGCATAATCTCTGAGCCTCTGTACAACATGGATCGCAAAATCTAATATAACGTCGGGTCAGCAAATTGCCCCCAGATAAGTCCCCTGGGAAACAAAGTATTGAGCGTACCTCAGTGGTCATAACAAGACAAGTGGCAGTCGGATTGATTGTGACATCACCAGTCATTAAGCCCACATCACCAAATTCACTATCAAACTCTCTGTACTTTTGATTGCTTAGGGCTTTGATAGGACTCGTATATATCACCCTCTGGTTGTTTTTCAGGCATTGTGCAATCGCATATTCAGCCACCACAGTTTTTCCAGCGCTAGTATGTGCAGAGACAAGTACACTTTCCTCCCGCTGGATGGAGGCGATAGAAACTTGTTGGAAAGGATCGAGGGTGAAAGGCCATTCTCTAGCAGGTTTCGCTGGGGGTTTGTGTTCGGATATGGGAACATATGGGTAATCTGCTGGTAATGAGACTTGATGTCGGACTTGGTGGGATAGTACAACAGCATTGCCTTCCTTCGCAGCTAGTAGCCCTGCAGATGTGGAAATTTCTCGAGACTGTTCTGTTTCAAAGGTGTCTGCCACCACTGGCTCTGCTTCCAGATTGATCCTCTGCCGTTTTGGCTCTGGTTGATCGGGGCGGGGTTCGGGCTCCTGCGTCCCATTTCTTTCTGAAGGTTGTTCTGACGCGACGGGAGATTCTGAATCTGCTCCATTGGCGGCATTGGTATCGATATTCACATTAACATCGGACTTAACGTCTCCATTAGCTCTCCGTTTCTTGTTTTTGGGTTTGCGCTGTTTGGGTTTCGAGGGCTGCGGTGCCGCAGAGGCATCGTCAAAAACGTCGAATAGATCGTCCATGGTGCCAGCAAGCTTCCGGAACGGTCTGAGGTGTTGGTGATACTGCTGAAGCAATTCTTCTCTGTTGCTCTCTCTCTTCTAAGTTTATGATAATTAATTATTTTCTGGTGAAGCTTAAAATTTATCGGGTGAGCATCACGTGACATGCACTTGTTTTGCGAGCCGGCGGAAATCGAGAATCAGCTCACTCTCCCTCTATTCTCTCTAACTCGATCTCTCTTCCACTCTATCTCTCTCGGATATATCTCTCTAACGCCAATTGTCAAGGTACGAACCCTGATTTTCAACCAATTGATGGACTGTCACGCTGACCTAGCCGAGATGTTCGCACGATCCGCTGTTCGAGCCTCCACGGCTTCCTCCATGGTTGGACGTCGGGGTTTCCATTCCACACGATCTCAACTCGGCGGCTTCCACTACCCTGAGGGACCTCGCAGCAACATTCCTTTCAATCCTATGACAAAACATTTCTTCTGGAGATACTGGGGATTCATGGGTTAGTGCATTGCCGTATGCACCTTTGGGGAAATCAATGGGGTTAATAATGTTCGATCTAGGTCTTGGATTCGCTCTTCCCTTCATTGTTGCTGGTATGTTTCCGATGGCTAAATTTCGACCTTCAAGCTCCCACATTATACTAACCGTGTTTCCCTGTTAAATAGTCTGGCAAACTAAGAAATCCCGTTAAACGAGCCTTCTCCACGTCCGTCCTTTTGGTTTCAATTTCAAGCTCCGCGGCCAAGTTTCATGACACATCTCGAACACTGGACCGGAGGTTGCGGACAATTTGTACAAAGATTACACCTAGTTCATAATATTGTATGATTTACAAGGTCTCTTTTTACCGGTTTTCTCTCTAGAATAAAAAATGTTTATAGATGTTGTAACTGTTTTGTTTGTAGAAGTAGTTGGCGCCCATGTTACGGAGTAGATACTCTTAAGTGAGATCATTAAGTTAGCGTCAACCCCCCCCCCAAAAGAAAAAAAAAGTAAAAATTTCTAGGATGCAAACCTGATCAAGAACCCAACACAAAGTAATTTTATGCACCATGTTGAAGATGGTTTATTAGATATAAGCTGTCCTTCTGAACGGCTTCGTTTCTTTCGTTTTTTTTCATCTATCCTTAAACAAAAGTCCAACCATGCGGAACTTGCGCAACATCCGGTTTTCACAATCCTCATTTGATGACGGACAGCCCTTGGCCGCCACCTGCTGGGATTCCGCCACAGATTCGGCCATCTGTGCTTTTGGTCCAACAGAAGAAAATGCTGTGATCAAACTGACACGACGCGCGCAACATGAGGATGTCGTTGACTCCTGCGACTTTTCTGTCATCGCCTCGTGGGATGCGCCATGTCCAAACCCCGACTTGGCATGTGATCGTATCTTGTCGATGCTCTATTCCCCAGCTAGGTCGACTGTATGTTTGGTGTTAGAGGGCGGAGATATTATCATTGTCCGCGAAGTTCCGCAGCCCGAAGAGGACCCGATTGAGATTGTCGGTTCTATTGACGCTGGCATCTCTGCTGCAGCCTGGTCCCCCGATGAGGAGCTGTTAGCCATCGTCACGAAACAAAATACGCTTCTCTACCTAACCAAAGGATTTGATAGCGTTGCAGAGTTCAACTTTAGCAGCGATGATCTTCAGATGTCTCGCCATGTTTCCGTTGGCTGGGGAAAGAAAGAGACTCAATTCCATGGTAAAAGGGCAAAGGCTCTCCGGGATCCAACCATGCCTGAAAAAGTCGACGAGGGAAAGCTGAGTGACTTTGATAATAGCAAAACCACACTTAGCTGGAGAGGCGATGGTGCCTACCTTGCTGTTAATAGTATTGAGACTGGAATACGTCGTGTTATCCGTGTGTTTACTCGTGAAGCTACCTTGGATAGCGTGAGTGAACCGGTCAATGGGCTTGAAGGTGCACTAAGCTGGCGTCCTGCTGGGAATCTCATTGCCGGTATACAGCGGCTGGATAGTAGAATCGATGTTGTTTTCTTTGAGAGAAATGGCCTGCGACATGGTCAATTCACTTTACGATTGACCCAGGAGGAGCGGTCTACTTGGGCTAAGAATATAGATTTATACTGGAACCCTGATTCAACCGTTCTTGCCGTTGCATTTGAAGACAGACTGCAGCTCTGGACAATGGGGAACTACCACTACTACCTCAAACAAGAAATCTTATATTCAGACAGCAAGTCTCTACGCTCAAGTCTAGTCTCCTTTACCTGGAACCCTGAATCATCCATGCGATTCCTAATTGGTTCGGAAGGTGTGTTTTTTCCCTTCTCTATAAACCCTCCACTTTTGTTATACCAAACCAAATGATGGGATCTCTAACCCACTTCCCTTTCTAGTGTTTCTCCTTGATGTGGATTTGGTTTTTGATGTTTCCAAAAGCTCAACCATACCCTCATATGATTTCGGGGGGGTAGCAGTGGTCGATGGACGTGAGTATTTCCTGTCCTTTAAGATTGTGCGATGATATCAGCGTCATTGACAGTTAGAATAGGGCTCTTGAAACTTTCCCCATTAAAGATCGCTGCAATTCCGCCACCTATGGCCCTCTGCGAGATTTCTCTAGAGTCCAATATCGTTGATGTTGCATTCAGCATGTCAGGGGACAAAATAGCAATTCTTGCCGCCGATGGCCTTTCCATATATACCTGGGACCTGAACAGTACTTCTGGGCCTGAACCGCAATTTCAGACGTTTTACCCGTTAGATACGCAAAGGTCAAGGCAAGTTGCATTCCTAAACGAGGATGAAGTTTACATCTTATCTCAAACCTATTTCGGCGGCGAAAAGATTGAGCGCATAAATCTCCAAACCGAAGTTACCGACATAATTTTTGTACCCAAGGAGACCGATCACATATCTGCCATATTCTCCGATTTCGAACAAAAAGAGCTGTGGGTCTCTCAAATTACCCGAAAGCAAAGGGCAAGATCCTATCTCTATCTCAGTGTTGTCGATTCTGGGGCTGCTTCCATTGTTCCCTGGCACGACAGTCCATCTAATGACACCAGTTGGGCTAGTGCCGTTGAGCTTCATACTGGGGCTGTGAGTCACCAATTTTCGCCTTTTTTTTTCACTGCTAATACTTCCTAGCATATTTTATTCTCGCTCTCTCGATCAGGGTCTCTTTATGCCAATAGGCGATTCCTCGCCAAAAACGTGACTTCCTTCCTCCTGACTCCGGCACACATTATTTACACGACATCTCTACATTTACTCAAATTTGTGCATCTAACGGATAACGTTGAAGGTAAATAGCACCAATATCAAAAGCGGTTGTATAAGGGCATGAATAGCTGACTCTGTTTTTAGGTCTTGAAATTCCAGGAGATACTCCTGAAGAAGACGAGAGATGCCGAAGTATCGAAAGGGGCGCAAAATTGGTCACTGCGATGCCATCAAAGTTTGCCCTCACTTTGCAAATGCCGCGAGGAAATATTGAGACCATATATCCCCGAGCCTTCGTCCTAGCTGGAATCCGCCAATACATCGAGCAAAAGAAGTATAAATCTGCCTATCTGGTTTGCAGAAGTCAAATGGTAGACATGAATATCTTGCATGATTATCTACCATCTCAATTCCTGGACAATATTCCCCTGTTTATTGATCAAGTCAAGAGGGTAGATTTTATTGATGAGTTCCTTTCCCGCCTGAAGTAAGTATATGTTTTCATCCAAGTTAAGAGCACCAACAGCTGACTTTCCACAGGGACGAGGACGTAACCAAGACGCTATACAAAGATACCTTGAAAATGACTCAACCCTACGAACTCGTGGAGGCCCAAACTTCACCATCCAATGATTCCCTATTCGGAATTACGGCAAAAGGCAATCAGAATAAAGTCAACAAGATATGCGATGCATTCATTTCAGTCCTAAAAACCAGGATAAATACCAATCTGCAAAATCTTGTCACTTGCCATGTTTGCAAATCCCCTCCAGACCTCGACGCAGGTTTGACTCTGGTAGCTGGAATACGCGGTTAGTAATATGGTTATCTAGATCACCGGCTTATAATTGGCGCTGACATTATCGCTACTACAGAACGAAGCGCAGAACAGGCTGAGGAAGCTGTAGAACACATGTGTTTCCTAACCGATGCGCATCAGCTTTTCAATAATGCTCTCGGTTTGTATGACCTGGAACTCACTCTGATGGTAGCGCAGCAGGCACAAAGGGTAAAAGAAGGCCCCTATCCCTGAATATAGCCGAATTCGAATCAATACTTACGCGAATATAGGACCCGAGGGAGTATCTTCCGTTTCTTCAGAAATTGCAAGGTCTTGAGGAAATTCGCCGTCATTATGAAATCGATAACCATCTTGGTCGGTTCAGTAAAGCCTTACGGAGCTTACATGCTCTGAATTCCCATGATGATCTGAAACTCTATACCATCAAGCATTCTCTCTACAAGGACGCCCTGGAATTATACAAATATCAACCAGATTTCCTTCGTGATATGACTCAGTTATATGCTGACCACTTATACGACCAATCGAAGTATAAAGATGCCGCTATTGGTAAGTTGTGTCATATTCTCATGCTCAAGGCAGATTTCTACTAACCTACATTTTCCTTAGCCTACGAATCTCTTGATATCTACGAATCAGCATATCAATCATACATGTTAGCACATATGTGGCAGGAAAGTCTATACTGCGCAGCCTTAGTGCCGTTGTCAGAGGCAAAAATGAAAGAACTGGCGATATCACTGGCCACAACCCTGACTGACGAAAATAAAGACTATGTATCCGCCGCATACATCTACGAAGACCATCTCAAAGACATTCCTAGTGCAGCCCGTCTTTTCTGTCGAGGCTCACAATTCAGCAAAGCATGCCGTTTACTTCTCCTTCACGGTCACAAGGATCTGATCCCGGATATTGTTGATTCTGCTCTCGCAGAATCAATGGGTAGTATGACAGAACTGCTGGCAGATTGTAGAAACCAACTACTTGCACAAGTGCCTCGAGTCCGTGAGTTACGAGTCAAACGTGCGGCTGATCCGCTTGGATTCTACGGAGGTGATCCAGTTGGAGGCGGAGAAGGCGCCGATATCCCGGATAATGTCTCCCTCGCTCCTACTGACGCAACTACTGCGGCTGGACGAAGTATGTTCACTAGATACACCGGCGGCACGAGCACATCGAAGGCAAGCACCAGTCGCAACAGACGAAGAGAAGAACGTAAACGTGCTAGGGGAAAGAAGGGTACCGTATATGAAGAGGAATACCTTGTCAACAGCATCAGAAGACTGATTGAGAGGGTCAACGGAGCGGTGGAAGAGGTCGAAGTGTTAGCACAGGGCATGCTAAGGCGAGGTATGCGCGAGAGGGCAACAGTAATTGGAAAAAACCTTGACGAAGTCCTCGAGATGTGCAGGAGCTGTGTGGATGAGGTTTTCGAGGCCCCAACAGATACATCTGAGCCTACAGCCCTTGAGCAACAGAAAGCAGAAAATGAGATTCCGCCGACCGCAGGAGAACGTGTTTATATGGCCAGCATGGATGAACTTATTAGTGGGAAAGGAAGAGAGCCGCCGATTGTAAAGTCTTACGACAAGTTGGCACTTCAAGGCGTTTAGTTTTTGGTGGATATTTGTTTTCGTATATTTTTATCACAATCATGGTGGGATCTGGGGATTGGAAAATAAGAAACAACAGCTTGGGAATTGTGTTTTAACCAAAAATGCTGAGGTCGGCTGGCAACCGTTCAAGCAGAACAGGAGCCGGACTTGGGTTGTAACCTAGAGCGAGAGTCAGATGCAGATGGTGTACTCTCTGCAATTCAAGGCGAATATGACGAATTCCATCCTATGGCGAAATCTAGTATGGCGCATGGAAAATATATACGTTATGGCAACAGATGAAATTCAAAATTCGAATCAATCATATATGTGTATTAACTATTTTTGTTCTTTGCATGCATATTCTCTGTCTTCATCAGTCGTAAGAGCCTGTCCATCGAAAGGGTCAAGCACAGTAGCTGCCTGTCAAAGAAGCCACCAGAGTAGCGGACAGCAGGCTTATAAGATTTCACCAGATTTGCTGATGAGATGAGTTTCCTGCTTAATCGGACCTTCACCAACGCTAGTTAAAATCACTCTGCTGATGCCGTTTCCTAGAAGATTCACGGCTCGAGGATCGACTGCTTCTAACAAGGCCGAGTTGGTGCTTGCAACTGGTGCCGAGGTCCATCCTTCAGTCGCGGATGTCAGAATAGATCTGAAGGTTCCAATCACAGCCTCGGATTCCTTTTCAAGGTAATAGATGACAGCATTTGGACCGGCATCAAAAGTATAAGCACAGATAGTTCGGCCCGCTGCGTGGTTAATATCATGAACCGCTCTAATTGCAGCACGGGAAACGTCATTGAGGTAAAATGTAGGTGGCCAAGTATCCAGATTGGTAGCGTGAAAGTTATTGCTATCTTTCATAGTAATCTCGGCAAATGATTCGAAATCTCGATCCTTGATAGCCTTCTCCATCGCGTTCATTCTCTCGGGTACCACTGACTCGGCCCGGGTTGGGAACAAGGTAGAGGTTGCAACAGTGGTCTGCATACCCTCTGAGCTGGGAACATCCTTTTGCACATCACTAACGACTAAGATAAGTGCTCGCATTTCCGGCCAATGACTAACGGGGGCAACCTCTTCGGCCAGACTATCGCTACCATCTAACTTCTCACCAGCCCTCCAGGCAACATAACCCCCCATCAACGACCGACATGCAGAGCCGGATCCTTGGCGCGCAATCTTGCTTAACTCGCTAGGAGACTGGGGTAGCTCATAAAGATCCGCAACAGCACGCACGAGGGCGGCGAATCCAGCAGCCGAACTAGCCAATCCAGCAGCAGTAGGGAAATTGTTCTCCGACACAATTCGAAGAGGGAAAGTGGATAACTTGGGCAGAGAAGGGTTAGAGGCCTCTAAGGCTTGTCGCAAGGAGCGTAGATTAGAGAGACAGGCGAGTGTCCGTTTGGAGCCTTGAATGTTTTGGGGTTTGGTGTTGAGGGTAAGGGTGTCGCCCTCTGAGGCGGGGTATCGAGCAGCACAAGATGCGGTGGTATAGGCGCGAAGCGAACTTTGCGAGAGAGTCACCGAGATAGAGGAATTTGTAGGTAAGTTAAGGACGGCATCTCGTTTTCCCCAGTATCTAGACAGCCATATTAGTTGAAAATTCATTGGTTTGGCTGTTATTCTTGGTAATTGGGCACTATGCTGCTTGCTCACTTGATAACTGCGATGTTCACAGGTGCAGTAGAACTGGCCCTGTATACTGTTTGGTCGGCCATATCCTTGGTAGAACTGGTTATTGCGTCAAATAGGCTGAGCGATGTTGCAAATTGAAAATTCAATGGCTAGATATTTATTCGAGGGGTCAATTGGAGTTTATTGAAGTCGTGGTGGTGGAGGAGGTTGGTTTGGTTTGTTAAGACGAAATGCCCAACCAAAAAGGTCAATTTAACTATCAAAAACTTTTTACTCTCAACTCTCTCATCACAACTACAGCTTACTCCCCGACAGCACATCCAAGATATATTTACTCCCTTCGTTCTATGTTATAATGTTATTTTGATTCTTATCTTTCCTTATTTACGAATTAACGGCTACTCGATGGGCAACAGCTTAAGCACAGGCGGATCTCCGCCAGCCCTGAACAATCCTCCAGAAGGTGCATGTCCAGTAGACCACAAGGCACGGGCAGCATGGCTTGAACAGAACAAGAACAATACCTCACCACATCCAAAATTTGATGAATCGTCACGGTCCAAATCTCAGCGACCGCTTTCGCATGATCGGGAGGTCAGCAGCATTCCTCGCGCCCTGCCCACAAACTCTTCCTCCTCCTCACCAGCACCAACAGCCCCAACTTCTCCTTATGCGCAGCAAGCCTCTGCAACAACCGCATCCCATGCATGCCCTTCAAATTCCGAATCCGAAACCGGTCAGGACGGCAAATCCGGAAACTGGATCTACCCTTCAGAGCGCCAGTTCTATGATGCGCTAATACGGAAGAATAACACACCTGCTTCTACTGGCTCTGCTACCGAATTAGCTACCTCTGTTGCATCGATCATACCAATACACAATGCAGTCAATGAACGAGCGTGGTCCGAAATACTAACTTGGGAATCCAGCGCTCCTTTTTCAGACCCTGGAAGCAAAAAATGTGGCGGTCCAAAGCTATATTCATTCCGTGGATTGGGGACAGATGGTAAATATCTGAGCCCCCGGGCAAGATTCAATGGCTTACTGGGATATCAGCTTCCGTTTGATCGCCATGATTGGGTGGTTGAAAGGTGCGATGGAGTTAGGATGGAATATGTAATTGATTTCTATCAAGGTCGGTCTCAAAAGGGAGCTGGCTTGAACCAGGCCCCTGATAATGGGAAGCTAAGCTTTTACCTGGATGTCCGGCCTAAATTGAATTCGTGGGAAGGGTTGATGATGAGGGCGAGGCGTCTAACTGGGCTTTAATCGCCGAAGAAAAGGATTGGTTGAAGAGACGGGCAACAGCTTAGAGCACTAATTTTTGTGTGATGTACAATAAGTTTTGATAGATGTATGATATATGTTGGAATCTCTATGTAGAAAAAGGTAAAGGAAAATAAATAAAATTCATCATTCACGCTGTCCCAGCAACTGATTTAGGGAGGTATTATTAGTGAAAACATCGCAAATGTACACCGCTGAGGAGGTATTAGGAAAGGACCAAGAAACCGAAAACTATTGACACTGGGAATCATGCAGACAGCCGACCGAATGCGCCCACAACACCTCAAACGATAGGCAGAAAAGACCAAAAAATTGAATAAATATTACATCTCGGAGATGGCGAAGGGAATGGTTCAGACAAACATCAACCAAGGACGACAGCCAGGACAATGATAACGAGGATCACAGACATTATAATGAGGAGACAGCACATCTTATTGCGGGCATTCTTTTGGTGCCTACTGGCTGTTCTAAGCTCCACGTGGGCTCCGCGGGTATCACTCCTGGTGTTCTCCACGTTTTCGCTGATTATATCAATCTGCCCACCCTGTTCCTGGACAATATGGGCGACGTCGCGGAATAGTTCGTTCAGCTCTCCAACGCTCTGCTCAATATTTCGGATCTCGGCTTCTCGTTCAATGATTAATGCATCCTGGAAATCAACTTCGGCCTGTGAGGCGAGATGAGGCTGTTGTTCTTGTAGTTGTTGTAGTGATTGACCTGATTCCACGTCTTCTCCTGCAGCACCACCAGACTCTTCTATAGCTGTTCTTGCCGCGGCGGCCGAGGCTCGTTGTTTTTCTAGGGCTCGACGTTGAACGGCCTGGAATTCGTCTAGAGTTGATTTGAATTTCGAGGAGAGGCTATCTTGTGTCCATTTTTGAGATGGCTACACAACAAAAAGGGGTCAATATATGAGGAGGGTATATGGAGGAATATAATAGATTTGGGGGACTACTTACACTAACATCGTCCCACATCTGGATCTTTTTAATGCCTTCTCCGACATCCCGAAACCCATCTCTCGTCTCTGTTAGGAGGTCATGGACTCGTTCTCGCACTCGCTCTGTATCACGCCTTGTTCCGAGGAGACCAATCTGGTTGGATAACCGGGTAGTATTCGATGTTAGAGTAAACAACTTATTAGACAGTGAGTCGGTCAGGCGTTGGAATTCCGGGTCGTCATGATATTGATGACTGCCTGGTGGCTGGGCTTCGAGAGAGGAGAGGCGGTCAAAGGACATTGTTTAAACGCGCAGAATGGAGGTGTTATCACTCAAATACAGGCCTGGAGTCTATTATCTTTTATCCAGTGATCCAGGGTAAAAAAGAAATAGGAAAGAAATAGAGGAGAGTTGGAGAGTTGGATGAAGAGCCAGAAATCCCACCTGCATCTCCCTCTTTTGGGGGTGAAATGATGATGTAAGGGACGGGAAGCAGGGGGATTAGGTAAGCCAGCTTTGAGCTTCCCGCGAAAAGACAAAAAGGGAAAAAAAGGCAACAAAAACAAACAAGAGCATCGATGACGCTGTGGATGGAGATTCTGGGCCGTGATATTCCCGGGAAAACGACTGGTGGACTGAATAGCAGTTAAGGACAAATAGTCCGGCTTGTTTTAAAGCTACACTTGTACAGTTCGGTTCCAATGTTGTGGTGATCACCCCCAAAGAACCCTCCATCCATCCATTCCTTTACATTCTCACCCACCATGGCTCCTGCTGTGAAGACACGGCCGTACAGGCGAATCTTAACCTCTACCCTTCATCGGAGGTTTGTCCATGCCTCTGCATTTGCGCTATTAGTATGCTATACCATATCGTTCATTATCGGCCAAAAAACTTCCTGTAAGCATGCCCTTCATCAGCCTAGCGAATTCTTAATCTACCATCACGACTGACTCCATGGATGCTGAACCGAATAGTTTTCTGGTCATGGTTTCCACTGGGCTCCTGTGGAATACGGACTCTACTCATCTTCGCCTCTAGTTTAAGCGTCTTTATACTGCGTGTTGGCCAAATGCACGTCGGCGCCCGAACTACTGTCTCCCATTTCCAGACGTTTACCACGGCGTTTTTCTCATTCAACACCGTCCAGACTTTCGGGTGGTATCTGTTTTCTTCATGGTGGTTTAGTGAGGTTTCCAAATGGTCATCATCGGAAGAGGCCAATCTAAACTGGGTCAAGCCTGGAAGGTAGGAGCTTTCGATAGTAAGATGCTAGGCCAGTTGTAACGTTGCTAACCTACAATGGCGACAGGGTTTATGAACGTGCTCAACTTAACGAACGGCCGATCTATCTTCACTGTTTCTATATTCTCCTCGCCGTTGTGCAATCGACTCTCCATCTATACAATGACTGGAATGAGGTCCCCCTTCCGGTCACAAAACGATCACTCCAGAGTACCGATCGAAAAACTCACCAGGCGGAGCCGTTCGCAGTGAAAGTGAATAAAGCTCTACCGCGTATTTTGTACGAATCAGCTTTAATAAGCTGCACTACCGCCCTTGTTGGCCCACTTATCTATATGTTTCTGCTAAGACAAATCGCCTGGAGCTCGACACTTTACTTTGCAAAGCTTTTCTGGGATTTCCCACGGTCAGCCGTATCTCCACCAGGCTACGTTCCACCACTTTCCATACCTCTCCTACTCCGATCTGCCATCTCCGGTACATTATTGGTCATCCTATGGCAGGCATCGAATTTCTTGTTCTCGACGTTGTTGGGTAAAGCCCCATTAAAAACAGGCCAGCCCCTAACAATCGGGGCCAAAGATCCTAATGGCAGCCTTATAAACGGTCTTAAGGCGAAGAGACAGACAGTGAGGAGTTTCGCCCTGTGGGAACTTTGCCTGATTAGCCAAGATTTTCCCTCTCGTCGCAAGGAGATCTTCAATGATATAGATCGAGAGGGGGGAGCAGCATGGAGTCAGATTCTAGCAGCGTCAGCAACTATCATCAGAGGAATTACTACCAGGATAAAAGATTTTGAAAATCCCCAACAAGGCAACGGGTCGCCATCCGTGGATCCCCAGACCAAGAACCAGACAGCAGTAGAAGTGCACACCTTGCCGCGTCTAACTCAACCACCTAGATCCGATGATATTTTCGTAGCATCTCCCAAACCAGGGAACCGAAGGAGAAGGGCAGAAGCAGCCTTTGGTTCGATGGCAAAGTCTTATGGTCAGGCTCCGGACTGGACACCCACCGCTCAGATCAAGGCACGCACAGCTATCAGTCGTGCATCATCAGCGCTACTCAGCCCAGAGCAAAGGCGCAGACTCTCCACCTCAGCACAGGATCTCAAACGTATCACATACACAAGCAAAGATACCCGTAGTGCTAACCCTGTCTTGCAGCGAATTATGCGCTCTCCATTTGGTGCACCATTTAGACAACCATTCTCTAAACGGGTGCAAAAAATATTATTGGGGTCGCCGTATTCCGACCTCGCTGCGATTGTGGACGCCACTGAATCCCTCACCAGACTTCTCATCGCAAGTTTGGAAGAAGATCAGTTTGGAAAAGTGCAGAATGATGTTCCTTCGGTGGTCAAATTGTTTACGGAGACATTAACAGCGCTCCAATCATTTACCGGCGAGGATGGTCTGAAGCCGCATTGGAGTGACGTATGCTTCTCGGGCAAACCCGCTGGACAAGTAGAGGACGTGGATATTGTGATATCGGCATTGAAAACTGGATTATCCGATCTTTTATCCGCCTTTAGATTGTACTTGACTGATGTTGGTATTGTAGGGAGAGACTTGCAATTAGCAAGGCAGGCGGCTGGAGAAAGCCAATCATGAAACATTAAAAGGATGGAGTCTATGTTGCTATTCCCCTTTTCATGTTTTCGTTTGAGTCATTTTGGCGCATCCACGGTTGTTAGTTGTACATTAGGATATGATTTATACCCTCGAATTTATGCTTGTCCATGAACCCGTTTTGCACGATAATACGTCCCCACAATACATCCTAATTAATTTAGGGAAAATATAATCGAAAATGCCGGGCCGCACCTTGAAGGCCCTGGGCTATGCATGGATGAGCCACATCCCAGGGCAGTCGATTGGTTCGTTATCTTGAGGATAGCTCGGGTTCCAATCAGGCTGGGCCTCGCTCAGCCACGCCAAGTATATCAATCGAGATGATGAAGTGAAGGGAAAGCATCCCACTTCCAACACTCCGTGACTTTCATGCATCGTTTACCTTTGCTGTGGTTGCCTGTCAGTTGATCAGAGTGGAAATGTCGGGTGCTGAATTCGTTGCTGTCTTAGGCGTAGTAGCCTCCGCTATCCAAATCGTCGCCGCTTGTGACCGGTTGTCCCAACGTCTGGAAGAGTATAGGCTAAATATACCGCTACAAGATGTCACTGCCCAATTGCCATTGCTTTCAAGTGCCATCGGGGTACTGACAAAGCTATCTAAAAGCCCTTCCGATTCATCTTCCTCACTGTCGGTTTCTACGAATTCATCCACCGTTAAGCTACACAATCATGAGCATGAAGACATAGATCCCGCAGAAACCTTTTTGTTCGATTCTACGGCCGAGGAGTCGTTAAAACGCGTTCTAGAAGGCTGCCGCAGGCAACTAGACAAGCTAGAGCAGATAATAACAGAACTAACCCCCGATCAAAATGCGTCTGTATTTAAGAAAAGAATGAAGGCACTTCGCAGTCTTGGAAAAGATAAGAAAATCAGAGATATTCTAGGATTGTTGGATCAATACAAGAGCACTATCACTCTTCACCTTGCTACCAGAAGAATCGAGGTTGAGGCAAAGCCTGGTCATACTGAACGGGACAAGACCAAGATATTCGATCTTCCTGCACGAAAAGTCACTCATTTTATTGGACGAGAGGAATTATTGCGGAGAATATCACTCATCGTTACGTCACATCAGCATGTTAGTCCTAATGAGCCCGCCATAATAGTCTTGACTGGATTGGGTGGACAGGGCAAAACGCAGCTAGCGTTGAAGTTCTGTCACAGTTCGGCAGTCTGTTATGATGCGGTCTTTTGGCTCGATGCGTCATCCGAAACAACAGTGAAGCGCGGATATGAAAACATTGCGAATTTGCTAAGTACTAACTGGTCCAAAGTGAAGGACATACCTGACAAAAAAAGATACGTATTTCGCAAACTCACAAGTCTGGATTACCGATGGTTAATTGTCTTCGATAATTATGATTCCCCTCAGGCGTTCAAGAATATCACTTCATACTTTCCTAGTCAATGGGAGTCGACAGATTCAAAGAGAAATAACCTCATTATCGTCACCTCGAGACTGACCGAGGCTGCTCGGCTGGGGATACAGGTTGAAGTAGAAGCATTGACTGAAGACGAGAGCTTACAGCTCCTCAATAGGCGCATCAGTCCGGCGTCTACAACCACAGCCAGCCAAAATGAGGATGGGAAGCGTATTGTCAGAATGCTCGGCTACTTGGCTCTCGCAATTGATCAAGCTGCTGCGTATATACTGATGCGGGGCCTCTCTCTCCATGAATTCATTAACCACTACGAAAACAGAAAGGCTCATATCCTTTCCTTCACGCCTACTGTTTCTTGGGAGTATCAAACTTCGGATAGTCAAGATTCTTGGATCAGCGACTATCAAGGATTGACAACGCATCATTTATCAGTGTTGACAACATGGGAGCTGTCGATTTCTCAATTGCCCAACCCAAATAAAGACGCTATCCTACGGTTTTTAACCCTGGCTGCCTTTTTCAATCCGACGAGAATAAGTGAAGAGCTTTTTAGCGGAGCATTGGACTATCCATACAGCTTCATTGATGACCATGATCGATCCTGGCCAAGACTTTTCAGCACTGATGGACGGTGGGATACGTTCAAATATCAAGATACAATTGCAAGCCCATCCAATATTTCCCTAATCCAAAGACCTGAAATCACCTCCAATGGAACCGTATTTTCACTACATCCATTAATCAAGGTATTTATATTCCCTAAAAATTGCACAGAACCGACTTATTTGAAACTTCTAGCTAATACAAAATAATCAGGAATGGCTTCAACTCCGTGAATCCCCTGCATCCCGTGTGAAATGTAACACTACTGCCGCAAGATTGATATTCTATTGGATCAAGGGGAAACACGCCGGCCAGTTCACATTCGGCTCCTGCCAAGAGGGAATTTCTCATATCGACACATGTCTGCACTATGACAAGCTCCATCCCAACCATGAAATGGCCTATGATCTAGCTCAGGAAAGATTTCAAACCAGCTTCGCCATCTTATGCAGGAGGGGCGGGATCTCTGTATCGATGTTCTATCTGTATAGCGGAATGCTGGCCTTGTGGACGGAACTACAATCCGTACCCGTAATAACTTGGAGGTTTTGTATCTCGAAAGGGAGGATATCCGGAGCGCACTTGACATCCTCAGCCATTCCAGGATTGCCAAGGAAAAGGGCACTATGGAGCCCTAGCTACTGAGGTGAACTGGGAACCTTCACATGGTGAAGTCTGAACTCGATGAGGCAGAGAAAATACTTTTAGATGTGCTAAGAAGCTTTTTAGCCCATCCAGATGATCTTAGCGATCCGATTTTTCTCTACCGCAAGCACGTTATTTCTCGGGGTCTCAATAATCTAGGCGAAATCGAATTGAAATGATGTAAGCCTGATCGAGCTGAAGGGTACTTCTATAAGGCCCTCATTTACCTAGATGGTGCCGACAAGGCGATGGTTTTATATATCCGGCGTAATATTGCGCTCTTATCAAAGATTTTAGGCAAATTTTTGGAGACAGAAGCACTGTATCTGTCCGTTATTGAGGATTCCAAGCAAGTTTTGGGCCCACAGCATTATTCCACTCTACCAACTACCTGCGAACTAGCCGATCTTTACCGAGATAATAATCGACAAGACGAGGCTACAAAATGGTAATAAGGCCAATGCTAGCCATCATAGACGCCTTGAAGCAGAAGCATGGCGAGGAAATACTGGGAAGCTCCTGGAGAATGAACAACAAACCCATAATATCATAACCGGAGCCAAGGCCACTGAGGATTCAGACCAGTGCAATAGAATTTCCTTGGTTTCGGATGCCGATCCCATGCATTATCCTGCTGATGCTCGTTGGGATGCTGTTTTCGAACGACCACTTGCGTGCCTCGATTCTAAAAACGAGCCCGATGCTCCCCCAAATCCCCTACCTAGCGTCAGTCCCCAGCCCGAGGGGAGATATGGCATAAAATTATGCCTCAATCTTTTCTTCTCTAGGGAAATCACCGCCTATCAGAAATAATTCTACCCTATCCTGCAACCATGCTCAACATGACGGAAGGTATGGTTTAAGGTGTCTCGTCACACACAGATCTCCATGGCGGATATTCTCTTAGGGCGAAATAAATATAGATAAATGTATCCCTGATTTTCGAAAAAAACCGTCGTACTCAAGGTATCACCTAGGGATGGATCACTATGTTATCGCCCCTCAGAGCTTTGATTGATTCAGGGTCTCCCGGCGTTGGAAATGAACACGTTGGTCTGCTTTTCCAGAATTATTTCGTTCACGAAATTCATAATAAATTTTCTACCATCTCACGGCACCCATCAACTGAATCCCACAACAATTTCAGTCTATCAACGACACTTTAGGATTTCTGTAATTGGCCCAGTGCTACCTTTCTACAGGAAGCCTTTTATAATGGATTCTTGTTACATGCTTGCATATCCTCCTGTATCTTCAAATCTACTCTAAAATGAAAGAATAGAATTAGAATGGGCTGTTGAATGAGATACTGAATGAGCTTGGGCCTAGATCTAGAACTATGTTCTTGAAGTTCCAGGTATTCTTAATCCTACAGCTAAATAATCAGTTATAAGGGGTATCTATATTAGGGGACTAACTTGAGGCCTTAGTTCAGGCCCTAACTTAAAGGAAGCGGTTAAGGCTTAAACTAACTATTATCCCCAGATTTTTAGCGACCCCTCTAGACCTTATTTAGGGCCTTATTTAGGGCCTTAGCTTCAAGGAAATGTTTAAGCCTTCGGCCAGGGCTAAAAGTAAACATCTTTGGTCCACACAGCCCTGTTTTACTACCACTCTTTGGAGCGAGTGATGCTGTTGATCACAGCTTTCTGGGGGAACCTCCGTGCCGTTCAAAGATAAACAAAGAGAACAAGGTTTCAACCCCTAAATAAAAGAATGGGCTGAAAACCAGTTGCGGTATTCATTGGGTCAGTGTAGTCATTCACAGATACAGAACCATGGTTGTTCTAGTGAATCACAATGAGCTCCCTCCCCTCTATAAATGTGCTTCCACTGCCTTCCCACAACCATCTCAAAACATATATACCCTTCCTAAATGTTACAGTTTTTTCACACTTCAATACCCCACTGCTTATCACAAAGATGTCGAGACGCGCAACGAATTTATCAACAGAAGAATGTCACGCCTCTGGTGTGAAAGAGAGTGGAACATTTGGATTTTTCCCAATATCCCCCCGACCGGCGGATTCGCCGCATGAGAGGGTCTAGCTCGGATAAGAACCGACGTACGGGAGCTTCATCAACGAAGACTTTCGGGCGGGAGGCCCTGATCTTCCTGGCTTTCCGTGCTCGGTCACACCAGTACCGAGAGAGGATCCAATATACTCCCTTTGGGATAATCAATCATCAGGCTTCCATGAACAAATCACAGGTACTCTACGGAAGTACCAAATCCAAGCCAGGACCATCGACGTAGCGAGAAGCAAATCTGAACGGCGTATACCTAGCATCACACACAGGCCCCATACAACTCTTATTGTGACAGCGGAAAAGGAGAAATTCGACGATCAATGGCTACATGCCAGTACGGAAATCTTCAATATTTTCTCGCAGTTCAATCTTCACGAAGCAAAAGTTGAGATCCGAGCTGTGCATGCCTCGAAAACCCCATTCTACTCTCCCGTCCCTCAAACCGACCCGATTTATCAGGTCTGGCCACATATCTGTACGCAAATCATTGAGTATATCGGGAGGCAGGGCTGGCACGCACTAGAATGTTTACGCGCCCATCATCCTACTGGTGTGGACGACGACTCGACCACAGTTATTTTAACTGTTCCATACGAAATCGACCGGGACTGGAAACAACTCAGAGAAAAGATCATCTCTATCTTGGATAATTACTCTCTTTGGCATATTGCAGTCAGGATTGAGTGTGGGGAAGTATGGCGTCAGTACGATCCAAGTGCCATCACTTTACCAAGCAATGGCTGGGAAACAGAAGCACAATGTGGCATGAGTCTGGGGCCACTCAACTCTGATATATCCTCGTTCACATTTGCGTGTTTTATGGAAGGCCAAAGGCCAAATGGAACCTGGGCAAAATTTGGACTTACTTGCTTCATTGCGTTGACCAGAAAGATACCGCCACTACGCCGCAAGAAGAAAAGAATTGTAAGTTGTCTTATGCCCAATATTGATTCCAATGGACTAATAAACCATTCTCAAAGGGCGCAACCATTGGAGAATCTATGGATTTCACCCCCATGAAAACCGCGATCCTCCCAAACTCCAACAACCTTCACTGAAGGATCATAAAGCATCGCTGGAGATGCTCACTCATGGGATTGAGAAGCGTAAGAGTGATCCATTCAACAGAAGCATCAAAGAAGATCTTCGTGCCGGAAAAGAAGTCATCCCGCCGCTCCTCATCCAATACAACAAGGATCTCAGAAAGGTGCAGGAGGATGAGACAACCAAGCGGAAGGAGAAGACTTTCGAAAAAACGGGAAAGATTATCTGGGCACTGTTATTACAGCCTCCGGGTACAGAAAGCCCTCAACCCCGGAAGCATCCCAACTTGACTGGGCATTAATCCAGGTGGATCCATCTAGAGTCGCCCGAAACAAAGTATGTTTACTTCCATAAAGTTATATATAAAATATGAAAATAGCTACTAACTGAAAATAGATCCCACCTATCGGAAGTGTAGCAAAACACAAGGTTGCATTCGAAAACGAGCTACTTCTGCCCTTTTATCGACCTCTGCGAGACCATCAAAAACTTTGCAAGGTTGGGCGTACCACCGGATATACAGTAGGAGAGTTTTCTGGTTTAAAGCCTGCCCTGCTGCCCTCCGGTTTTTATGACGACAACGGAAGTTCCATTATGGAGGAGACCTTCGAACACTTAATTACTCCGATGAAGGGGGATTCGGGCTTTTCCAAACCAGGTGATACTGGAGCAGCGGTATTTGATGAGCGCTGTCAATTTGTTGGCCTACTGTTCGCTGGTTGTACAAGTACTGGAGGTTCTTACTTCATTCCCGTGGACCGCCTATTTGAAGATATCAAGCGCTATTTGCGCGCGACAGCCGTCCGTATGGTTCCGCCGTAATGCGTTAAATGGTGTTGTATCGTTTCCAGTTCCTTTCGCGTGATCAAATAGTTTGCTGAGGTGACTTCTATACAGCCGAGTGATTACCTGCTAGTCAATTATTTATAAACTAATATCTCTTTACAATTTGATTTTATTATTTACATCCTTTCTATCAGTCTCTAAAAGCTTCGTAAAGGCTCAGCTAGGGGTCAGGAACCCAGACGGGCATCTAAACATTTAAGACGTGGGTGGGAGTCTTTTCACTCTAGACAAGGAACTGACATAGTTAATTACCTGTTAGTTCTATTCCTTCCAGTTAGTTCTTAAATTAATACAGTTAAATCCGTAAAAATACAACCAAAGAGATTCCCCAAATTTTCGCAAGGAGATATAGCCAAAAAGCATGCAAATGAATCCTGGGAGAAAGTTCCAGCAGAGGCTTCGAGAGAACAAGGTACTGT
Source organism: Myotisia sp. PD_48 (assembly GCA_032988175.1). Taxonomy (NCBI): domain Eukaryota; kingdom Fungi; phylum Ascomycota; class Eurotiomycetes; order Onygenales; genus Myotisia; species Myotisia sp. PD_48. The sequence continues at coordinate 22,227 of JANTQB010000006.1, read as the reverse complement.
CGTTGTTTTGCTAAATTATGTAACGATGGATAAGGCATAAAATATAGTTATATTTCTGTGTCTGTCTACTCTTTTGACTACCACCACCACCATCATCATATGAGAAAACAACCCATCATACCCAAGATTTCATAAAAACGACCAAAACAGAACAGAGTAGAGCAGACAAATCAGTACAGAACAGCATCCACATCGTAGTTTTTTGTATACCAGAATGGGTTTCGATAAAAGCAGCAAACCCCGAACACATCAATAACCAATGGAGCAAAAAATGGGAAAGGCATTATCAGAGATGGTCATCAATGTATGCGCATAGGGGGCGGGAGGGGCCTGGAAAATCCATGCCCTCTCCACCCCTCGATCTGTGTGCAAAGCATACACGCAAAAAAATAAGCTCAACTGGAACTAACAAACAGATAGGACGAAGATGGGAGGGAAAAAGATATCCCAGACGCAAAAATGTTGTGGAAGGGACGTTTGTTAGAGGCCATGTATCTATATTGGGGAGGGCCATTGGGGTATCAAGCCCAATAAACAACCCCAATTGATTGAACCGGGGCTCTGATGTTCTCGGAGGGCAAAAAAAAGTATAAACATGAGCCCCGATATGCGAGAACATAAACAAGGGGGATAGCCCAGGAAGGAAACAAAAGGAGACGTATAAGATTGCAACAGATAGAGATAGATGGAGAGATGTATGGAAAAAGTATGCGGTTGGTCATCAGTAGAAACAAAAATACATGATAGTATATAAAATCGAAAATAAACCCCTTTTCCACGTCTAATAACATCATCTATTTCAACCCTGTCAAGTCAAGTTTCTTCAATAACTTCGTCAATTGTATGCGCGGCTCTTGACCCCGCTGGTTTCAATCTCATGCTCATCTCAGTATGCTCCGGGGCGCCCGCTGGTTGTTCACCAATGCTAGCAAGGCTTCCCTCGAGAGCGGGTTCTTCTTTCATACATGCGTTTTCTAATATATTAGTCCATTTCCCGCTCGCTCCAGCATGGCTATGTTTTAGATGCTGTCGGAAGTGATCAGCCCGGTAGAACTTTTTGGCCTGGTTGCATTCTCCGAATTTATGTACGCTCGTCAAATGCTCTATTCGCTCGTCCCATTCTGGTTGTGGAAAATTGCTGAACTCCGCTCCGCAATAGCCGCAGCTATCGTGGGAGGGACCAGTTGGCGTCTGGCATGATGGGGATGCAGATGCGTGGAAAGCTGCTTCGTAACTTGAAAGCGAAGAACACGACCAAGAATGGCGTCGGAGATGGAGGGAGTTGCGATGTCGTTCTGCTTCGTTTTTATTCTTGAACCTCTTGTTGCAGAAATTACACATGTATTGCTTTTCCAACTCATGTGCACTAGAAGTTCATTAGAAAAAAGAGAAGAGAATATAAATAAATAAATAAACACTACTAACCGTAAGTCTTCCAGGCTTTCAAGCTTTCTTGGCTTCTTCGGACAGCATTCGCAGAGGAATAAGCGACCTATTCGTGGAGGTGCGGGTTTGGAGAGGCTAATAGAAGAGGTTGAGCCCTTTCGCATCCCATTTCCCTTCATCTCAGCAGATTCATGAAATTGGGATGGTCTAGGGATGGCTAGGACCGGCGCAGATTTCTGATGGGCCAGCGGTGTCACAAAGTTTTTGTCATATATCGAATCTACATCAGATGTTGGCGAGATACCGCCAGGAGATGGCCTCTCATAGGAGGATATACTGCTAGCTCCAATAGATAAACCAGTCGACGAGGCGTATGATCCAGTTCGCAAACTCATTGAGGACACAGAAGAGATAGATCCGTGACTAGATTGGTACCGACCGTTGGGCGATGCGCAGTGATTGAAGGGGAAATCTGACATTTTTCTGTGCTCGGTTTCACCGTTCCCTGAGGAAGGATGGAAGCTATGCGGATCGTCAGTTACCATGCGATGAGGAGGAGACGATGCACGCCGTTTCATCGTATTTCGAGAAGCGGGGGACATGGTTTCCACGCATGATGACGTTCTTTCTCGCAAACCACGCCGGTAAGAACTTGTTCCCACATCGTCCATTGCTATGTCAACATCTGATTCTGGGAACATATTTTGATCATAACTTCCTCTATTCGATGTGCTCGGATGGCTGCGCGGTTCGTCTCCATTACGAGATCCAGGAAACCCAATATACCTCTCTCGAGCTACACTGAACTGATCGATCTCCATTGGCGAATGAGCGCCACCATCTTGAGCCGAATGAGGGAAACCGACATAGTCTGCAAAGCCGCCAATCCTAGTTCCTGGGGATATGCCTGCAGATGGGGGCCCACTATGAGGCCAGCGGCCATCTTGAGGGCTTAAAGAGCCGTCTGTAATTTTCAGAGCTGAAAAGCTGGTCTGAAATCTGGAAGGCCTCCTTACAGAGGTATCTAATAGCGAGCTATTTCTTCTCGGGGGAGAAGTAGGCCCACCAATTTTGGACAAAAGGTGTTGATCATAAGCATTAGAAGAAAGCTCAACACTCATTTCGGACAAGGGTTTCTCTCCATGACGGAAGCTATTCGAGGAATCCAATCCTTCTCTATTCCGAGAATAAGAATCAAATTAATCAGTCCAGATTCTTACAGCACAAATTAATTGAAAATACTTGAATTCCTTCTACAGTAGCCGAAACAGATTGTAGAGCAAAAAGATGCTTTGATATCGTGATGAAGTGAGGGGATATTTTCTTGAAAGGACAAAAAAAAAGAGAAGATGGAAGGGGAAAGGGGTTACGGTATATAATGGTAAAGGACTCACCGTGTTGATACACCAGGTGCTAAATGTTTCGAAACGAGAGATGTTTCCAGGGAATGCGATAACGACCTGCCTAGGCTCCTCTTCGATGTGTCCACGATGGGGGAAAGACCGCCTGGGCTACTTCCACCCCCAATGCTTCCTCGGCAAGCCGATACAGGAGCTGACGAAGGGCCAACAACGGTTTCTGTTTCGGACACAGATGGTGACCCTCGGGCTCCAGCTGGCCGCTGCACGCCATCTTCAAAATGAAAGGTTTCGTCCCGTCGGACCAGAGGGGGTCTGGCATGTCCACCGAATAAACTCGAACTTGGGTTTATCGGGGCCAAGGTCGTACCTTTGCCATAGGAATGGCCAACAGCAATCGGGCTGTCACCATAGTCGCTGTTGAATGAATTACCCCACTTCCAGCCTGAATCGTAGCCTCTGGCAAGATCTTCAATGTATCGCGGAGGAGGCAATGGGGGTGGAGCCAGTGGCTGCTTTGCGTTCCGAATTACCATTGGCTTGTATGCTGATGATGATGATGTGGTGCTTTCACAATCCGATGAGTTGTGGGGGGAAGCCGGCCTAGAAGAAGAATTGGAGTGAAACTGGTGCGGCTGAGGCCTGTGATGACGGCGGCCCTGGTGATGGTGGTGGTGCAAGTGGAGGTGGTGCTGAACTCGGTCGATATTGCGGCGAGTACTAGTACTAGTCCTATTAATATCCTGGTCGAGATCAAGCTCGAAGGTTGAATCAGAAACAAGGATCGAAGGCGTGGGTGCCGAGGGCGGATTGTCCATCCTCGACCATATGGTGCGACAATATTTGATAGGTAAACATCCACGGCAGGTTCAGAAGGGAGGGTGAGGGTGCGACAGGTAGACGAGCGATAACCAAGAGAAGAAAAAGAAAAGAAAAAGAAAGTAAATAAACAAATGTAGGGACGGGAAGTATATGTATGTAAAGAGAAAAACAAAACAAAAACCAAAACAAAATCAAAAAAGAAGGGGGTTCTATGGGGATTAGAAAGAGGTATATATAAAGGTAAGAAAGTACCGAATCCAAGAAAAAGAAAGTGTCTTCGGAGAGGAGAGACCGAGCCGAAGAGAAGACGAATTGAAGGCGGACGGAGCTGTCGGATCAGGGGGATCGCAGCGAAAATAGAACCGTATAGGAAGAGTGTGTGAGAGAGAGAGGGAGGGAGAAAAGGAGAGGTTAGGGATAGGTAATAGTGGCGATGGTAGTGGCGACGACTTTGCGTCCCACTAGTTTCAGCTGACTGGGGTGTTCGGTGGACAGTGACAACATCAAGTCGACGGAGAGGATAGAGAAAGAGAGAAGAAGAAAGAGAGAGAGAGAGAAAAGAATGAAGATAGAGAAGTAGAGAAGTAGAGAAGTAGAGAAGTAGAGAAGAGGGAGTGTCCTAAACAGAATTCGAGAGGGAGGATAGATAGGACCAGGTGGCAGCAGGTATATGGGTGGATGTATATATATGTAGATATATGGTAGCACAACGGCGTGCGGCACCAGACGGACGGGGCAACGTAACCGGGTGATGACCAGGACGGTGTCAATGACAGACTGAAGACGAGGATGAAGTTTATGTAGGATTGGAGGAGAGAAGGAGGAAGAAAGGGAGGAAGAAATGGTTGGAGGAGGAGAAGAGAGGAGAAGAGGGGAGAGAGAGAGAGAGAGGAGAGAGGAGGAGAGGAGGTGAAGTTGAAGTTGAAGTCGAAGAGAGAGAGAGAGAAGCAGAAGAAGAAGGAAGGTGAAGAAGATAAGATGAAGGTGTGGGTGTGGGTGGTGGTGGGTGGAGTTAAAGCTACACTCTCTCTCTTTTTTTTACTCCATCACGTATAACTCCGTACAGAGATCGAAAAAGAGGAACAAGAGTTTTCGGTTTTTGTTTTTTGTTTCGTTTCGTCTGGCCGTTAAATAGTCAACTAGTGTCGAGTTAGGTTAGTTAGCGACCGACGTGCCTTACCTTGCCTTGCCATTTTCTTTTTTTCTTTTTTTTTTTGCTTTTTCACAAGTTAAACTAAACTAACTAAAGGTTGTCATTTTATTTTTATTTTATCTTTTCTCGCTGTGACGAAAGAAAAAAAAAAGAAAGGAAAAAAAGAACGAGATGATGGTAGGGCTGAATTGGAAAGATACCAAGATTACCGTACCGCCTCCGTTCTTAACCCTTCCTTCTTCACCTTCATCCCAGTCATGACCTCATCCACCCCTGTATCGTATGGTATTGGAAAGACTGGATTTATCCTTTTTTAATCCTGCCCTGTTTAAGAGAGAGAGGAGGAAGAGGAGGAAGAGGAGGAAGCGGAAGAGGAGGAACGAGGAAGAGGTTGATCTTTGGTTGCTGGTTCAGCCCGTTAGAGAAACCAAATTCCAGGGTTTTGGGCTTAAAAAACTACTCCGTACTCCGTACTCCATAAACTAATTACCTTAGTTACTAGTTAGTTAACTATAATTACTTTCGTACTCCTGACCCAGAGTTTGGCGGCGCAAGGCACGCGAGAGAAAACGTCAACCGGGGGGAGGTGGTATCAAGCAAACTCGAAGCTCTCCTGCACATTGCTTGTCTCTCTCTGTCTTTTACCTTGGTATAGTTATACTCCGTTGTCGCTCGTTAGTTTCTCTGTATCCTGCAGTACTACCGAAACTAATCCTTGGGAGCCTCGCATGCGCATTAAACAAGTTACGACGTGTGGATTCAACCAAGAGATTTGACCAAGACCAAGCAACGCACACACTTTCATAGCATCAAAAAACAGAGACATAAAAAAAAGGGAAAATACAGAAATTTCAAATTTCAAGTTGTTGAAAATGGAATTGGAATTGGAAATAGAAATGGAGATGAAAAGTGAAAATAAAAGATATAAAAGAAAATTATAAAAAAAGTCCCCCCCCCTGGAGCGCTCAGCTGATGCTCAATGGTCATACTCCGGTAGCAAAACAACCTCCTCTCCCATCTTCCTCTCTCTCCCTATTAACTCAAGTTTCTCCGTACGGAGTACAGATCATAGCGAGAAGAAGAGGGGGAAAAAAGACCAGGGTGAGGCTTCCAGAAAGGCGGTATGAAATGTTTTGGCTGGTCGGATGTCGTATTCCCTTCGGTAAATTCTGACATCGTTGTCAACTTAGCTGCGAATAATACGGGGCTGTCTCTTCCCTTTTCCTCCTCTTCCTCCTCTCTCTTCCTCTCTCTCTCTCTCTCTCTCTGCTCCGTACCCACGGAGTAACTGAAATGAAAAAAAAGGATAAAAATAAGAAAAAGAAAAAGCGAGAGAACCAATGCTGAGTTGTCCCGTGTACATCTTCAACCAAATGACAAAAAGGATTAAATGCTGTCCGTGTGACGGGCAGAAGGAAGATCCCCCCATCCTCCCCCCCTCCCCGGAAGGCCATGCTTAATATCCTATAAGGCCATCCCCGTCATCCTGGCCGCCCAATACCCATGTTTAGCGTATATCTGTTAGCGTTAACGGGGGGTTATCTGACCTCTTATAGCAAGCATGACAAGGCAAGCTCGCTCGTTCTCTCTCTCTTCGTTTTCCTCGACCAAACGAACATAAAAAATATCTTAATATTTCTTTTTTTCTTCTTCTTCGCACACCCTCCTCTTCTCTCGATGATGCAATAAAACAAGTTCTTTGTTTTTCCCTTTTATTCTTTTTTTTATTTTTATTTTGCTTTTTATTTTATTTTTGGTAACCCGTAACTAGCCAGTCATTTGCGGGCCGCCCGGCCTTCTTACCCTGGATCCTTCATCGTTCATAGACATATCGATGGAGGAACTATTAACTCCTACTACTTCCTCTTGTTAATATTGGTTGTTCCCCCAAATGTCAGACGCGTGTAGACATACCGGAGGTATGCCAGTGTTTCCACTTTTTCAGTCGGTATTTGAAGTACAAAGTACCTTTTCTTTTTCTTCCAGAAACCCAAATAACAAATTACCCACACTGGTCCCCGAACCTGAAGCTTAAAAGTCATGCACCCTTCTAGATCGATTGAAGCTCTTGTCGCGCATCCCAGCGATGGAGTAAGAGCCCAATATTCAATTCACAATTTCCTTCAAGTTAGCCGACTAGCCAAAAAACGGACCCGAAAAAAAATAAAATAAATCCTCATTTATTATCAATCTCCGTCTTCCCTTCCATGTCAGCCATGTAAATCATAAAACTATACGGGAGAGTATTATGCGTAACTAGTTTCTCCGTATACTCTCCGTATCCTCCTTGTCCCACTCCCCCCTCCCCCCTCACCCTTCCAGTAAGGCGCCCATATAGGGCCGGAGGTGGATCTAGTTATGAGGCGCAGCAAAGCTCGACCAGGTGGAACCCATCCATCCCCCCCATGTGCAATACGAGAGAAAACAATCGACGCGGTTAAAGCTGCTTGATTGGCAGGCGAAAGTTTGTTTCGTTTTCCCTCTTTTGCCCGTCTTGCCCTTTCTGGACGGGACTTGTCGACTGTCTGACTCGCTCTGCACCGTCCACCCAAAACCGAACGAACCCCCATTTTCTTTTCCCTTTTCCCCCATCAACTGAACCCATCGCTAGTTCAACTCTAAAGCCAGTTCAAAGTTTACCTCACTGGTTGATTCGCTGTCATTGTCTCCTGATGGGGTGACAAAGTGGACAGACGATCGCTGATGGGCGTCCAGGATCTTGAATACAAAAAAGAGGAAGAGAAAAAAAAAAAAAAAAAAAAAAGGTAAGCGGAGGAGCAGGGATGGGGAATCAGCCAGCCCACACAAAAACGCATTGTCATTGTTCATTTTTTTTTTTTAAAAAATAAAAAAAAGGAGAATGACCGGCGACATTTACTAAAATCCCTATTATTAAGTCATCCCCTCGTCGCCGCCTTGCCCTTCCTCGCAGGGCTGACGGAGAGAGAATAGATTATATATTATATATACTCACACACATATATAACAAATATATAGTGGTTTAATATCATTAACTTTTCGAGGTCTAGATGACTTATATTCATTCTCTTAGTTATATAGAAAAACATGGGGATATATATTAGGGGGGCATACCGCGGATACATTATTTCTCTCTGGTCAAACCCGTCATTGCTACCCGTGGACTCCCCGAGTACGGCGTAAGAGGGCCTGGACTTGCTTGGGGAATCGTTAAAAAGGCGGTCATGGCGAAGGAATATCAGCCTCAAGCCCCATTGTTAGAGTTCCTTATTTTTCTCCTACACTGTGAGCCAGTCAAACTACGCCATAGGCAACTCCGTCGTTAGTTATACTTCGCGACTCCTCTCTCAGTTCTCAGCCAGAGCCTGCGGGGTAAACAAACGAGATGACAGAAGGCTATCTTTAAAAATAAACCATAACGCAAGTATATCCACGAAACGAAACAATTCGATGCGATCCATCCTTCTCGGGTGGCAGGGCTGGGATCCAGGGAGCGAGTAAGAGCAAGATCTAGATAGGTCACGATGTCTTGGCGGCGCCGTCTTTTTTTTTCTTTTTTCGGTTGAATCTTGAACGATTTCCTCGGCTTCATCCCAACCAGTCGAACTATTAGCCAACCACTGAGCCAACTAACGAGTCAGAGGCTGACCTGAACCTCCAAAACAAACTCCCCAAGACACAAAGGGGCGTTAGATCGCATAATCAGCTATGGCGCTGAACCGGATCGGAGATGAGAATCTCTACATTGGAGGGTGCGTACCCCTCACTCTTCCCGTGCTTGCCATACATACTGTTCTATCTATCTACGTATCGTTTCATTGGGGCGAATGAACATACAAGATGGGCTATACCAAGGCGAACGCTATAGATACCATTTTCATTTTATACTTCAATCGCTATTTCGGTCTAACTTGTTCCCTCCGTTTTTCATGCATACAGTTTGATGTCACTGAGCAATAAGCCAGCCATCCACAATGCAAATATTACCCATGTCGTGACCGTATTACGTCTCGGCATAGACGAGGACCGTTTTATAAATTTCGACAAGCATCTTGTTATCGCCGTTGATGATGTGGAGGATGAAGATCTGCTCCAGCATTTCCCCCGGGCAATCCAGTTCATTCAATCTGGTCTTGATGCTGGTGGTGGGGTATTCGTACATTGGTATTCCCTCTCCCTTTTTTTTTACACACCCTCCTTCCCCCTCCCCCTCTCTCTTTCCCTCCTCCCCCCTTCTTTTTCAAAATCTAATCAAGTTATTTTAGTGCTATGGGCAAATCCCGTTCTGCCACTATCTGTCTTGCATACCTACTTCATTCGCAGAATTATGACCTTGATCCAATCCAGGCATTAGAGTTCCTTCGGCGTTTCCGCCCAATATGTGAACCAAATTCTGGTTTTATGGAACAGTTGGACTTGTATCATCAGATGGGCTGCACTGATGACGTAGTTGAACATCCAATATATCAGCGCTTCTTGTATAGGCGGGTAGTTGAGGAGAGCGTTGCCTGTGGTAGGGCCCCCGATCTTGACGAGGTCCGCTTTGAAGATACCATCACAATCACTACCCCCAATACCAACAAGACTAATGATTTTAATAATGACCATAATGATGATGGAGCTGAGATAAAATGTCGGAAATGCCGGTAAGCACTACCCTGTTTTTTGATATCGAATATTATTATAACTCCTAACTAACAGCGCTTTCAATGTAGCCGAATATTGGCTACCTCGCCATTTATAATCCCCCACACAATAAAGCCTGGCAAACATAATCCTCCCTCGGCTTCTCCAGAAACTTCCTCATTATCATCATCTACATGTGCTCATATTTTTCTACACACATTATCATGGATGCGTCCATCCCTCTTCCCATCCTCCTCACCCTATAACGCAGATCCCGCTGCTCCTTCAAATGAATCTAATCAATACGATCCATCCACGGAGGGTTCACTCTCCGGAAGGCTCACTTGCCCAAACTCATCATGTGGGGCTAACGTTGGTAAATTCTCATGGGCCGGTATGCCATGTAGCTGCGGGACATGGGTGGTACCCGCGATGGCTTTGGCCAAGGCCCGCGTTGATATTATTGACAAAAATACAAGATCTGGCAGCGCCATTGGTGGGCCTGGTGGGATTCGGTTGCCCCCCGGTATGCTAAGGATTGCCAAACCGCCCGTGGATCCTGCACATCTCCCGAAGCATAGTCCAGAGGATGATAACTCAAACAATGCTAGAAAGGGACTATTGTGAACTATGAGGTCATAATTTATTTATATATTTATTTATTTTGAATAAAAATTCAATTGGCAGACCATTGTATGGTTATTCGCATAACATTCATTTATTTGTTCATTCATTCATCCAAGGGTGTATATATATATATACTTAAAGGTCCGAGTTTGGTGTGGCCGGAAATAACGAAGGATTCTGAAGTCGTTGTTGGTTCCTTTTCGCAATTTCGATCTGGCGTAGCCTTTCCCGGCGCATATTATAGAAATTCCTGCAAGTAACAATCAGTCAATTAATTTATCTTGTTATCCAGTGCAACTTTGCTTTGCCGACGGGGTTTAAACAGGAAAAATCGCCGAGCATGGGAATCTAAATACGCATCCTGGTTTCTCAAAATTCTCAATTCCAGATAACCTACCTATGCAGAGAAAAAATACGCGGCGAATCATCTTCGTCACCTGTAGGACTAGTTGGTTTTTGGAGTGCTTTGATCTATACCCACCCCTCCGTCAGCACATATAATACGCACGAAACATATGTTAGCTTGGTGATTTGGTCAGTTAGTTACCTTGTCATCTTTCTCCTTCTCATCCTTCTTCCTTTCGTCCTCCTCTTCTGCTTTGGAGGCCTCCTCATCCTTCTTGTCCTTGGACTGTTCCTTCTCCTTCTTTTTCTCCTTCTTTCTGCGCTGCTTTTCCTCGTATTCTTGTTTCACTTTTTCGATTTCTCGGTCCAGTTCTTCCTTCTTTTTCTTTGCTGCTATTTCTTCTTCATTTATGATAGGCGTGCAAAAGCTTGTGTCTTTCAGGTGGGCTGGACATATGTAGAAAAAGTCCTAGACAGATCTTTAGTAACTACAAAACATATGCATGAATGAAAAGAGATAATTGGATTAAGTAAATGACTTCATATAGATAAGGATATCCGATGACAGACCTTGTTGTCTGGGGTGATTAGTACACTTGTTGATGGCTTGTGGCAGATCATACATGATTTGGGCGAGGTTTCGGCGACACGGCGATGATGCCATCTATTCGGGAGAGGCTGCGACATGTTGGTATATTTGGCTTCAATGTTTATTTAGTATTTAATAGCCCTTTGAAAGCTATTCATCGATTTGGATCTACTAGTGTCAGATTGCAAGGACCAGTTAGTGCTTCTCAATCATTTCAAGTTGGAGTGCAGGGTAAAAACATGTGACGATTTCTAAACCACCACCAGTTTAAGCTCAGCGCCATTAATGTCAAGTACGGGAATTTTATTTATGTCTTAACTCCAAAAAGAATTAATTAAATAAACATGATATTTATTAATAAAGTACACATGATCACTCTGTAACTCCTTCTTGGTAAGTATTTGGCTCACTAACAACCCCAGGTAAACTCTCGGTGGTGCTCTGCACTCTCCTCCGAGCATCAACCCAGACCATGAAATCACTATAGTCTTGTGGCATGATTTGTAGATCCTTTTCAACTAAAAAGGTATAATTGAATACTCCTGTAGGCTTCTTCGACCCATGTTCGATATCACGAACGCTCGAATCAACGCGCACCTGCACCCTAGTGAACTTGTTCTCTCCTTCGGTGGCCGGTGAAGTAAGAGGTGGATCAGTATATGATACCGTCGCCTTCAAATAAAGCACACTACCTACTGGAACGGGGTTCTCGAAGGTACTTGGATCCAGAGACAAAAAGGTTGGGCGACTATGAGAGAAAGAGGCGGCGCAACAGAAGGCAAGCTCAAAGGTTTGCTTGAGTAAGAAACCTCCGAAGATCATGAAGTTGTGGCGATTTCGATACTGGGGCTGCATGATCTGCGCGGATCTAAGGGTGGTATTTTTCATGTAGATGACATTCTGTGGACGTTTGAGTCGGGTGTTGGGATCTGAACCATTTTATGTGTATTAGCCTTCTCGTATCAGACCATAAATGAAGCAGGTTCTGAAATGAATACCTCGATAAGCCAGTTCAGTAGTCCACATGGCATGGATAAGATCGCTCTCCTCATCATTCGGAGTTTCTTCACGCAAACTTCTTGACCGCAATGCCTTTTTAGCATTATAATTTTGTTCGCCCTTCTCATATAACCGGCGCTCTTCTGCTGTTTCCAGAATCAGTGGTGCAACCGGTGCCGGCCTTAACAATAATTTCCGGTAAGTAAGCAAGAAAAGAATATATTTGCGAGAACAGGAGAAAAAAAGGAATAGGTTCTTTACCTCCTACTCTTCGGATCCAACGCGACCATTGTGAATGCGCAAGTGATTAAAACATCCTCTGGTCGGACTTCTTTTCCTTTTTCGGGGGCTTTCGCTACCTGAAGTGAGACTTCCATGCTTGACCGTCCTGTAGCATAAGTAACCTGACCACTCAACTCTAAGTCACATATCTCTTTGAGAGGGTGCTCGATGGTGATCCTGTCTACCGCAGCAGTCACGATAGCCACTGAGTCGCCAGTGTGCTTGTAGCTCACCACTCCAGCTAGAGCATCTAGATCCATCAGAAGGGACCCAAGTCTATTCTAAACATCAGCTACTTTCAGAGATACGTGATAACTTCCAACAATGGGCCTACCGGATGTGTCCCGAGGCATTGAGATATGTGTCCAGCAGCCAGGGATCTTGGCCGAGCGGTAGTATCTAGACACGAATAATTAGATAACTATTATCAATTTCCCAACAAAGAATAAGAGCAGAAATGAAAGGAAAGGAAAGAAAGAAAAACTAACCGTTCGATAATAACTATCTTTCATCCGCTTTGGCGTTAACGGCACCGGGGCCACCGAAGCAGAACCCGAGCTGTCTTTTGTTGTTGATTCTGTAGTGGAACTATCTCCTCCAGCGGCTTTTGCAGCTTCAACGATAGCAGCTGCAGCTTTCTCTTCCTCGCGGCGCTTCGTTAAAGCTTCAATCCACGGCATTTTAACCCGGGCTTCTGTCCACACCGGACGGAACGTTCGGGCGGGCAATGACTGATGGAATTTTCTTGATTGGATATGCCATTTCCGATCGGATAGTGCCAACGAGGACAAGGAATATGAATATGCCCTGGTTACCGCGCTACTGTGGTTCGGGGTCTTTAAACCCGATCTACCCAGAGCTGACACGAACGGGGAAGAGCAGATACGATTGCACTGCGGATGCATCGTCACCGTTGGAGGAGAAGACGATCTCCCTTGGTCTTTATAGTGAATGAAGCCTTAAAATTTATTATTACTGTTTAAAGCGTCTGTTTTTTTGACATCTTTGGGTTGTGGTAACTTCGTGTTTTGTTGGTCAATCAGTTGGTTGGTTAAATCTTGTGTGAAGGTTTGCGCTTAGCCAACCAACGGTTGTTTCATCTGCTTCGGGCTCAAAAGGGGTATTTCCGGGAGCAATCCGGCATACGATGAGTCAAATATATAGTGATGAGTATTTAGTGAATCCTTGTTCATGATCTTATATATTTCTAGATCTCGAGGTCGGAAGTGGTGAACCTCTATCTATTGATTGTTAAAAAGCAGGAATGACGCAAGTCCAACTTCTCATAGAAACGTAAGAGTAAAAATTATCAAATAAAATTAAGAATTAAAAAATAAATGATTGTAGATGTAACCAGCAGCATGATTTAGCTCTGGTGGACATGATAACCCATTTTATGGGAAATGAACAACAAGGATTTGAAGACCACCCACCCGTGTGGTGTTAACTTCAAAAGGGCAACAGAATGTTAAAAGAAATTCCCGCCTAAACGCCATGAAAATGCATATCACAAGAGAAAAAAGAAACAACACCGTATGCACTGCTTAACAGGTTCTAGCATGCATATAGGAATAAATCAATGATGAAATGTGGACACGAGAATTTGGCTGTACTGAAACCTGACTGGTGTCTCAACGGAGTAACTGGTTTCGCTTTGCGCTCGGGGGATGGCAGACGAAAATGATAAGAAAGAGAGAGAAGAGCATTAAGGACAGGATAATCTGGGCGAAAGGTAGATGGAACGGACGTTCGAGAACGCTTAGATTTAAATGCAAACGGCAAAGTAATAGCTCGCGGAAAACAAAACAAAAAAGTAAATCCAGGGAGAAACGCGTAGAGGAGCGGTGCCGCTGTCTGGAGCAACAGCTGGGTCGGTAGGGCTAGCGGTTTGAGCCGGGTTTGATGCTGAGGGTTCTGAAGCTGTGTTAATGCCTGATTTCTCTGGGAATATGGGAGGGATAGTAGTAGTGCTCGCAATTGAGCTGGTAGGGGGAGTTGAAATAGTGGCTATTTTTGAAAGAAAAGAAAATTGTTGGTATATATGAAAATAAGAAAGAATAAAAATGATCTATGAAAAAAAAGTGAAGATGAGAGTTTAATGTTAACGTACCTGGAGGTGGTGATGAACCCGATGATGACTCGGAATCATCAACATTTCGGCTCGCTAGGCCAAGGCGGTGCTCATCATAGTCAAAGATGGAATAGACGTTCTTTAGAAAGACGTCGCCCAGAACCCATTGGTCGTCGGTTAATACAGGACGGCCAAGGATGAGGGAATGACACATCCCTTTCGCTGCTGCACTGGGCCCTACATAATCTTTGGGCGATATTGTATGTTTAACACCGGAAACAGCGATTTCTAATTGGACAGCAGTCGAACAGGGAATGACCCAATAGCCGTCTTGATTCCCTCGAACCGCATCTTTAATCTTAGAGTGAAATAATGCTGCGTCTTTTGTCCCCATTAAGAGGAAAGACGTCCCCGTATCAACTATGGCCACTTTCTTCTCGAAATTCAGTGACTGGCCATCAATAAACATGTCTTCAGCGGGGATTTCCCAACGGTCACTATCTTCCGAAATGAGATCTGTATAGGATATTTCACCTGTAAACTTGCTCTTGTCGACATCCCCAAAGGTGATTTGGCCGTCAGTGGCGCCATCTTTGCTTCGCTGGAGGTTGATGCCTATTATCGTCTTTTTCAAGAGACCCTGCTCCTTTAAAAGTTGCATGACTGCGGGGACATCGGCTCTCGCGGATCCAGGACCAAGTCCTAATATGCCGTCCATTGGGTAGGAATTGAATTCGTTCGAGGCCTCCACTACAGACAGGAAGGGGAATTTCAAGTCAAAGCCGGCAAATGAGACGGTATCGTTCACAACGACCCCAGTCACCTTGCCTGATCCGTAATGAATCGTCTTTTCATTATCTGTGGTAATAAGAGTGGTGGAATCCTTCCCGAACGTACTATGCTTCTCGCAAGGAGCACTCGTGCAGTTTGAACCCATAACCCAAGTGCTTGAGGAACCGGTGTCTATTAACATAAACATCTTCTGGCCCTCCGAGCCGAACTTAATCTCGGAGAAGTAGGAATAATCGTGCCCATCTGTGTGAATGGCCATACTGTGCTCCATCGTTGGCTCGGAAGACCAAATGACATTATATTTATTTTCTCTGCGTGCCATCTTCTTGATGTTCATTGTGGGCGGGGAGTCGGGCGTGTCATTATCGAACGGTGGGAGAGGAATGAACCGCTTTCGCCCAGGTGAATTCGAGGTAGAGGGTTGGCGATCATCTGGGATGCTAATTGGGAAAAAGGCCGATGTTCCGGCGGACAGAAAGGCCACCGAGAGAAGACATGACGACAGAAGAGGCATGATCCGTTGAATGGGACCAATCAACTAACTGAACGAGGGTGTAGATTTCCTCATTGACCAGGCGGGAATAAGTAAGTCCCTTTATCACTTTACAATATGGCCTAGTGTCCCAATTCCAAAGAGAAGCAAGTGGTCGACCCAACACGGCCGTTTCGACGGGTGCGAGGGGAGGAGGGAGGAGGGAAAAGAGAGGAGGGAAAAGAGAGGAGGAGAAGGAAGAAAGAGGTCGACAAGGAAGAAAACGAGAGACGAGGGGAATGGACCTAATGTAGTAGTACCAAGGAAACGCGTGTCTGGACAAGAAGCACTTCTGCGGGTTGGATGGCCGGGGTAGTAGTAGTAGTGGAAGGGAGGGGGGTTGTAGCTTAACAGGGGGTCCTTCCGCTATGGCCAGCAAGCAAAATAAAAAGAGAAAAGAAAGAAATATTAAAGACAGATTCCAATCAAGAGCAAACGAATGCGAAAATGAACATAAACGAATGATGAGCAAAAACAATTGATTCTAACGAAAAGCCCAAAACGAACCAGAGGAGATGAAGCCGGGATGATACATAAATACACGGTGGGAGGGAGAAAAGGAGAAGTTCAGGATCGACCTGCGCGAACGAACGTGGTGCCCGGATCGAGTAAGACCGCCAAGAAGCTTTAAACCACCATGATTACTATGATTGGCTATTATTGGCTGGCCCCACTCCCGCCCTGACCAGTTGAGAGGTTTGCTGCGGGACCCTGGCTGAGTCAGCCGCGGACAAGCTTTGACCTCTTCCGTGGGTGTTCCTTCTCACCCAACAATAGCCTTAGAGGTACTTCGCAATTTCCTTGGCTTTAGCTTGGCATTGGCCAGTTGCCAAGAACATACCAAGGAAATACCAAGGAAAGGTGAACCCTTGCTGGGTTGTGGCTTCTGGAACCCGGCAGCCCCTGACCTGCCTTGGTAGTGGTAGTGGTACGAAGTAGTGGTTGCACTCACAATTAATCACATCAGACACTGGACATCGGACTGACGGGGAATTTGCTTATTTTTCCGGGATATTCTTGTGAAGAATTGATCTATCACCAATATACGAATCATCCTGTCGTGCCATGCGTGCGGCGGTGGCGCCTTACAGAACACGCCCAACGAGACATCGAAGAAAATGTCCTTAAAGTTTAAGATAATTCATTGGTCAATGCTACACCTTTTGGTTGTACTTGTTTCAATCATATAGTAGGTATTAAAGGAAGAGGATAACTATTGCATTCTCTTTAGTAGAGATCCAAGATAGAAAACTAATTGTAACCTAGCCAATTTTAAACCGGACCTTGTTTCCTTCCATCATGGATCATCGCGGAAAACTATTCGGGTTAGGACCTTTTATAGTATCCATAATGCCGGAGCACAGCTCTTTTACGGCTCCCGTAATCGTATCCTCGCCACTAGACGCAGCAGCATCTGATTTGGCCTTAAACACTATCTCTGTAAGATTGAAAGGATTGATGTCCAAGGCATGATTATCCACAACATCGCTCATGGCACTAGGTCCTCGACCATCTGCCTCGAGGTCACTGACTGTGTATATCTGGGCCTTCAGTGGAAGTTCGCTTGCCTGGTCAAATTCGTAGTGCGTGTAAGAATCTGGCGGCGTTGGCACCCGTGGCATACTTTGTGAAGTAGCTTCCATGGTATGTGGCATGTATACTAGATCGATGGGCGATGCATCGTTTGGTGCGCGGTTGGCACGGGAGGTGTTGAATGGCCTAGTTTGGGACTCTTGGGCGAAGCTACATATGACATTCCATTAGTACTTTTTCCGTGAAGAACGAGCATATACCAACAGAAGTTGACTCACCTTCCTGCGCCAAATGCATGCCGGTCGATCCTCTTCATGGCAATACTAAATGCCCGGGATTGAAGTGTATCGTGGTTAGATAGACGATCGACAAGCTATTGCGAATATTAGCATCTATCATAGATAAACACATTATGAAATGGTTAAGAGTAAATATTTACCTCTACTTTTTCGCCGGAAAGACTAAGATTCCTCCTTTTGCATTCTGCGCGAAGGTCATTGAGGCTTCGGGAGAGATAGATCGAGGTGACATCAGGACCTGAGGCTAATTGGGCCGAATAGGCACCTGTGATGTGGAGAGCCCGACGGAAAGGTGCGGCAGAATGTTGCTGAGACAACGCACGTAAAGCTCGTAATGAGGTAGAGCGGGGAGCAGCCATGACAGTAGGTATGAATGGGGGAGAGAGATTTGAACCAGATTCAAAATTTGAATAGAAAAAAAAGGAGGTAAAAGGGTCGATGGATAATTGACCGGCTTTCTTCAATTCTGCTTGAAGGGAGAATAAAAAGAGACGACGTTTGGAAATAATACACCAATGCAAGTCAAATGAAGAAAGTTGCGGTGAGCAAGCAGCTTCGAATAAAAAAAAGATTGTTATTCACGGGAAATTATTAAGCAATTAGAAGAAGAAGAAGAGTTCCTGGCGATCCGATAACGGCCAATAGCAGTGATGAGTAAACTAATAGCGGGTGAATGAGTTAGTTAGAGTGAGATGAAATTAAAGGGCCTTTTGCTAGTTTCGCTGTGTGTGACTGTTGAGAGAACATGTTGGGGAAAGCTTTCCCCAGTTTGTTTGTACTCACCCTCGGCGTACCCACTGATCCCTTGCAAGCACGACCCACTTCTTGCTCTTCTCTCAAGGCCAGACTCACTTTGACCAGGGTTGTAAAGGAATATCAAGAAACTGGTGAGATATGATGGAAGGATAGGATGGGATAGGATAGGACAGGACAGGATGGCACAGAAAAAGGTGGGAAAAGAATCAGAAACAAGGAGCGAGTGGGAGCACAATATATAAGGACGGAGAACGGAGTATATCCCCGAAATAAAAAGGGCGATCGATGGGATGAGGGGAAAAAGAGGAGGAGAGAGTTGTTTCTCGGCTCATCCTGCTTCCTGGTCACTCGTAATATCACGAGTCACATATAGGGAGTACGGAGTACCTCATGGTGAGTACTTAACTAGCTGCAGGCCATGCCGTGGCTGAAGTGACCGGACTTAATGGATGCACTTATTAGTTTATTTTATTTAATAATACTTGCAGTCGGAATTCCGGAGCTTCTTCAAACCCAAGTCTGATCTTGCCAGAGTAACATCAGATCCCTGGGTGGTGTGTTGGCAGCAAATCACCTGCGAGCAACTCCCCACGGTGGGATCCCTCGTTCCCTCGTCATTCTACAGATCTTAGCCCCTGTTCAACACCACCATTCGAGTTCTGCTAACTATATCAAGCACTGCGATTGATTTTATTTATCATTTCAGTTCATTTCCTCTTCTGCAACCGGGTTTCATACTACTCAGTAAAGAACAATAAACTATAATAATGAAGAATATGTGTAACCTAAATGGCTATATACATGATGCCTGGGAATGTGTATATAATAAGGGTATAGCCGCCCAGTATGTTCTTTATATGCAAATAATGCTATGTGCAAATGCATAAACAAGTATTATAACAAACACAGAAGACAAGTTGAGTAAAATGGGTAAAATGGGTAAAATGTTCAAACCAACCATCCCAAATCCTTATCTTCGATATATAGAGGTTACAATCTTGATGCCCTGGGGTTTCGTGTCCATAACCCAGAAGGCCTACGCCCACGAGCGATTGCCCTGGCATAGGGGTGAGACGTCGAGCTAGGGACAAGGTGGTCGATATCGGCCGTGTTGACAAGCTCAGGACCAGCTTGGTCGAGGGAAGTTATTCCAACCAGCCTCATGGCTCCTTCAAGCTCATCTTGCATGACTATTAAATTTGTTAGTTGACGTCGGAACCTTAAACAAAAAGTCGGTGTAAAAACTTGATAGACTTACTGTCGAATAAATGCTCCACGCCGTTCTGGCCATAATTAGTTGCGTACAGCACACTTCTCCCCATTCCTACCGCCGTGGCTCCAAGTGCTATGGCCTTAAGAATATCAGTCCCACGACGAATTCCTGAGTCGACATAGATTTCCATCCGATCAAAGATTTCAGGACACCGTTTGTGTAGCTCTAACAACGAGACGATAGACGGAGGACTAGTATCAAGGTTTCGGCCACCGTGGTTACTAAGTAATATACCATCCATTCCTGCCTCCATGGCCATGATCGCATCATCCGCGCTCATCACCCCCTTGAGAATCAAAGGGAGATGAGTGTGTTTCCGTGCCCACACCAGATCCTCCCATGTAAGCCCTGGATCAATGAAGCTAGACATAGTTCGAGCCAAACCTCCGCCTTTACTGTCGTTATGGACTGTGGAAGGCGACATAGGAACAGTGATTGATTCATCGGCGCGGATTCGTTCGTCTGCCTCCCGCTTGCCAGGCCAGGCTGCGTCAACCGTGATAAAGACGGCCTTGACGCGTGGGTTTTCAGAACATTCCTTGAGCAGAGCCGCGGATTTGGACCTGTCTTGGTTGACATACAGCTGGAAGAAGAAGCTGGATGAAGGCCCGCCCGCCTCGGTGACATCCTTTATAGCATAAGACGAATTGTTGGAGATTCCTTGCACGATGCCTCTAGCTGCGCATGCTCGGGAAATAGCCAGTTCGCCATCGGGATGGACTAGTTTTGCCATTGCCGATGGACTCACGAATAACGGCATGCTCACGTTGCAGCCCATAATCTTGGATTTCGTATCGACGACCCGGACATTGCGCAGCACCCGTGGACGGAACCATATCCGGTCGAAAAAGGACTTGTTTGCATCTTTAGTGATCAGATCGTTAGATGCGCTAGATATAAATGCCCAAGTTTTCTCGGTTGTTGTTTCTGATGCTACCACCTCAAAATCTCGCGCACTGATTAGCGATACTAGTGGTGGTATTTCATTCTTGCCAGAAGCACCTTGAGTGCTGGTCGTTTGTGGAAGACTGTTTAACCATGCATCGTCCACTGTGCTTAGATCAAGGACCCCCTTCAATTCATCAGGTGAAAGGGTATTTTTGATGATATCGGGAGCATGGATTTCCGAATATGGCACAGTGGCATCGCGACCTGCATATTTTAGAATGACTAGACTCCCCTTGTTAGTTTATCCGAGGTCTGAGGAAAATTCAAAAAATCAGAAGACCATTCAAAAGGATAAGAACCGGTTCGACATACTCGCTGGGCCTCCAGGATGCTCGGAAATAAATTTAGTCACATCCCAGATTTGGTTCTCGACGACAATCCAGCAATCAGTGGCTGTATTGTGCTTGGCGATCTCCCGCGACGAGATAAGATTGGATGCTGAAGCCATCCTAAGCTGAAACCGAGTGACAAAAAAAGCAGATGGCTCAGACTTGGAAGTTATTATCAAAACCACTCTTTAAAAATGGGAAAAATTTTATGTTTTCCAAAGAATGATCTATGTAACTATCTGATCGAGAATTGAAATAAAAGTAAAATAAAAAAAAGCGGAAGAAACGCCACGAAATCCCAGTATGTCACCAAAAGGATTGATCGTTAATTGGAGTTTAACGAGTGGAACGAGGAGACACTTTCGAGGAATTAATTAATTAATATTCTATGGGGAAAATTCTCCACCATAACAAGCCTCGGAAGCTTGCATCCCAAGCTAAGGTTAGGGAAAACCTAACAAATTAACCACGGAAGGCATAAGTTAAATCTGAAGACGAAAACATCTTACTGATGAATCATGGAGGGCTAACTAACTAGTTAAGGTACAAGTGTCTCCTAAAGATCCATGGATGCATCATGCTCCCATGACTAACATTAGTTAGTTAACGTAATCCACAAGCGAGCGAGACACACAAGCCAGCGAGACACTTTTCATCTTATCCCGGGATAACAACTCAATAATTAAAAATGTCAACCACAAAAAGAGATAAAGCTTCTAATCAAGAAGGAAGACTTTTATTAGCTATTCAAGCACTTAATCAAGGTCAAATTTCAAGTATACGGGCTGCAGCAAAATTGTATAATGTTCCTCATTCAACTCTGAACCATCGAATGAAGGGTCGTACACCACGCATTGTTACTCCTCCAAAAAATCGAAAACTTAGTCTTACTGAAGAAGAAGTCCTAGTCCAATGGATTCTAGCCATGGATGAGCGAGGTCAGCCACCCCGGGTTGGAACCGTACAAGAAATGGCCAATATTCTTCTTATCAATCGAGAACTCAATCCACCATCAACAGTTGGTCAAAATTGGGTACGAAACTTTGTCAATCGTCATGAAGAATTGAAATCCAAATTCTCTCGCAAATATGACCATCAACGGGCGCTATGCGAGGATCCTGAGATCATACGTGGATGGTTTAAACTTGTACGAAATACTATTGCAAAGTATGGAATTCTTGAGGATGATATATACAATTTTGATGAGACTGGATTTCAGATGGGAGTTATTAGCACTGCTAGGGTGATTACAGGATCTGAAAGAGCTATAAATCCCAAGCTTATTCAGCCTGGAGATCGAGAATGGGTGACTGTTATTGCTGGAATCAATTCAACTGGCTGGGCTTTGCGTACAATGATTATTCTCAAGGGAAAGATGCATCAATCTTGTTGGTATGAGACAGAGGGCTTACCAGCCAATTGGGTAATTGGAGTTAGTGAGAATGGCTGGACAACAGACAAGCTAGGCTTGCATTGGCTGAAAGAGATATTCAACAAGGATACTATATCTCGTACGAAGGGCAAATAT